>QLOH01000358.1:600000-1044664 GCA_026901365.1 Sesbania bispinosa | reverse complement strand
AGCCCATATTGGTCTTGAATGTCATTTTCCATATCACCCTTCCTTGATTCGAATTGATGGTAGCCATTTTAAATCAATTTTTGAAAAGATGCAGGCTCCAGTAATTCATCAAGTAAAGTCCAATCTTGGAATGGCATGCCGATATTTGACATGTTATGTTATTAACAGCACGACAGTCAGTACACATTCCCATGTACCATCTTTCTTGGTACACTAATACAGAACAACACAAGGACTTAGAGATTCCTTAACCCAACCTTTACTAATTAATCTCTCCTACTTGTCTTTGTATTTCCTCGGGTTTCATGGGTTAGTCCTTATAGCTGGCCTAATTTGGGTAGAACAACACCGGGTTGTAAGATCTATTTGGTGCTCAATTTCTAATAGGTGGTAATCACTTGGGTTATCCTTAGGGAAAATGTCCCCAAATTCGGTCAAGAGTTCTTTTATGTTTGGAGGAAGATCAAGAGTGTGATCAAGGGATTCCTCTTCTTCTTTTCATGGTTTCCTTACTAAGTAGTAGGAACCAAGCTCTTCTTGGAGGTTTCTTTTTTTATCTTACTTTCTTTTACCAATAAAACTTACTAGTTTCCTTTTCTAATCTTTTCTATCTCTTAGACTTTCTTCATTTTTCCTTGTCTATTAACCCTTAAGTTGGATTTGCGTCTCCCCAATCTCTTAGAGGCCCATAGGCATTAAGGTGAATTTAAACCCCTTGGTGGTGGTGGAATTATAGGTGTTGAGTAACCCCATCAGGTTTACCCTTCTCTCAAATTGCCAAGGTCTTCCTAAAGGATGTGTGAGGCTTCTAAGGGTACGACACAAAGGTCATTTCATCTAGGTAATCCCCAATTTAAACCTTAAGCTCACTTGCTATCCACCATAATTTCTTCCTAATCAATCACCACATTGAAGTGTATAAGGTTTCTGGATGTGGGGTAGAAAGGAAGTTTAGCTGGTTAACTAACCTAAGGCTAGCTAAGTTGCTACTACTCCTCCATCTATGATCACTAAACAAACCTTATATTCAATTTGGCACCTAGTATGGAATAGATTACTCTTTGGCTCTCTTCTTCACCCAAAGGTGATCTAAGGCTTCCTAAACAAATGGGTCGCCCTTTCCCCTTGCCGCCTTCCTTCCATCTCCTAATTGATTTATGTTTAAAACTTTTAAGGACCTTTCCACTCAATGGAATGCAACACTCATGTATTGTCACTTTTTTTTGGCTTTTTCTATATGAAACTCTCTTGCCTCTTCTACTCGGTGGAGGTTGATTGAAGTTGCAAAGACCAGGTGAGTCTAAGTCTTAACCTTACCCAAATAGAAGCGCGCTAACAAAAGGAAAAATCTACTGTAGAGAGAATTAGAAATCCAAGACAAAACAGAAGAATTGCATATGACAAACAAGAAAAAGCTGGCACTCAAACAAGCTTATACACAAGAGCAGACAGCAAAATAGACAAGGGAAGAAATTGCAAAGAGAATTGTTTTGGTGATTTTTGAAAAAGAGTTGCCAAAATTGTCGTTTTTTAAGAAAAACAGCAAATACACTCAATTACAGTATACAGGGAAAAGAAACAAAAAATTACAGTAAAATAGTCACTGTATTGTTGGGATATCTCTTTGTTTTGAATTTTCTATTTTTTGAATTTTTTTTTGAATTTTGACTCTTGTGGGTGTCTTTTGTTCTTTTTCTTCGTTTGCACCCTTTTTTGGTTTGCGTTTACACCTCTTTTCTATTTTTGGACACGTACGTACTCTTTATATTTTTTTTGTCTTCTTTTCTTTTTCTGACTTTTTTTTCCAACAGAAAATTACAGAAATTGTACACAATGAAAAGAAAATATACTGAACCTACTGTAATATTTTTGGAATTTTCTGACAGTAAAACTGGTCCAAGTGGCCCAGAAAGCAAAAAAATGAATAAAACTTATTTCTAAAAACTGTAAAAACGTGATGGCACAATGATTTTCAAAATGGCCAAAAAAATTGCTTAGCACTTCCTTGTTGATTATACAAGACCAGTGTGGTCACAGAAACGCGCTTGGTTCAATTTTAAGTTGGAATTAAATTTGAAGGAAAATCAACAATTAGAATTTGTGATCTTCTTCCAATACATGAACCAAAAAAGATCCTATAGGTGAGCGTTTTGCACAATCAAACAGGGAAAGTTCTAGGTAGAGATAGCAGTCAATCCAAATTTGCAATCAGAATGCCAATCAAACAGACATAACAAGAGTAGAATATGAACAAAACATAAGCCCAAAATGCGCATAAAATGGCCAAAAAGAAGAAGAAAATGCGCAAAATTAAATGACAATAAAGTAAAGGGGGAAACTGAAATTAAAAGGATGGGGAGACAAGAATGTAAATGACTGAAATGTAAAGGGGAAGCGAAAATTAAAAGGATGGGAGGACTGAAAATTAAATGACTGAAAGTAAAGGGGAGGATTGAAGCTGAATAAAATGGGATGGGAGAAGCGGAAATTAAATGGCGGAAATTAAATGCGGAAATAAAAGGCGAAAAGTAAAGAGATGATATATGGGTGATGACAAGTAAAGGTGATGGGAGAAAATGTAGGTGAACGATCTTTGGAAAATGAAGACAACAATGCCTCCTCTTACCACACTCACCAACAAACAAGCAATTTATAGCAATTATATGTAGAAATCACTCAAGAACAAGTATGAGCATTAAGAGACAAATTATAAACACCTAAGGGGTGGGAATTAGCGGCCCAAAACAACCCCCAATCTAGCAAGAATTCACCCCAATTCAATCAAGCAAACAAGCACAAAGTAGTAGAGAAGGCACCTCGCCGGGAACAGTCCAAGTCCATATTACAATGAAAAGAGGGGATTGAATTACACTAAATTGAAGCAAAATTCTGCAAAAAGAGGTGCAGCCACACGCCCAAACAGCCACAAAAACAGCCCCAATTTGCTCAATCCATCAAGCTCTTGATACCAAATGATGACAGGAATTGCACAGGATCTAGAATTGAGCAAAACAAACCCAATTAGCACCAAGAAATAGCAATTATTTCACGAAATATAGTGCTGGAACATCAGCTATCATGGCGTGAGAAAATGAAAGAAAATGAAGGAAATGAAGAAAAAGTGGAGGAGAAAGAAGAGAGAAGAACGCCACTGGTGCAAGTCCCTTCTTGCAGCAGATAAGTTCAATCGCCAGACGCCACTAATTCAGGAGAATTAGATAAGTCTCACCATGGTTTAAGCAACAACCACCAAGCCTCACTCAACTCACAAAGAGGAGAACTCAACTCACTAAGAGGAGGAAATTTGGCATAGTGCCTTTACTTAAAATTCAAGATGTCTATTACATGAGGAGGAGGCTCCTATTTATAGGAGAAGAGGGGGAGGGGGCGACCAAATGGAGGCTTACAAGGGGGAAAATAAAAAGGAAAATAAAAGATGAGTGGAAACTCATCCAAGGTGGGATTTGAACCCACTCCCCTATGGCTTTTAGCTAAGCTAAGCTTTTAGCCACTAAACCCATGAGTTATGCGCCCCAATCTACATAGGAAATGGAAAAGATGAATATTTCTATCCTATGTAGGAGTTGAACCCATGACTCCCTAAGCCTTATAGTAAGGCAACCTCCTAACCAATAAAACCCAGCATGGGCGCCCAAGGAAGAGGAAAATACAATAGGGAAGACCCATCCTAGTCTAGGGTGGTGCACAGGACCATGTGTCCTATTCCTGGGTCAAGGTGTCCTTGTAGGGCAGTGGTGTCCTTCTGTAGGGTAGTATCCCTAAAAATGTAGGACACTAATTTTCCCATCTCTTCCTTAATCTTCTTAGCACGTCCTCTAGTCATTGGTCCAGTGATGTCCTTGACTGCTTCAGTAGGAGGTTGCTGGTGTGCCATGTCATCAGTTAGTGGATCTGCTAAATGCTCAACATAGATGAAATAATAGGCCACAAATCCGACACAATCCATATGAGCATAAGTGCTCACAATAGCCCAGTATCAAGAGTAATTACATAAGGGAAGACCCAATAACAAAGTAATTACACGTGGGCAAAATCAAGAATGCTCGAGAATAGTTGACATTTAATTAATCTGAGTTTTACTAAAAAGTGATTATGCATGTTCAAGTAGAATAAATAAATTTAACAAATCTCCCACTTGAACAACATAGACACTTAGTTTAAACAAAATCAAACTCAAGATTAATATAGACAAAAATGTCAACAATGAGCAAACACTTATTGCAATTGGTTCAAACAAAAGAATACAAGTACCTCAACAATGCAGAAAATCATACTCGATAGGAGTACTCATATCATACATGCAAGATACTCATACATCTTAACCTTATGAAAAGTGAATATCAGTTAAAGGAAAATTACAACAAAGTTGTATACTAAATTAATCGAAGTGTCTTCCATAACACAGTGGCCAAAATAATAATAATAACATAGTCCACATAAACTCAAGTTTCTATCATAACCCAATAACAAATAACAAAAGTAATTACATATGGGCATAACCCAATAACCAAAGTAATTACAAAATGGGCATACAAAATGGCATCAATGAGTAAGCACTTTATTGGTCCAAATAATAAGATTTACAAGCGCCATATCGATCCAAAGAAATCATACTCGATAGGAGTATTAATTTCATATAAGATACTTATAAATATGTGACCTTATAAAATATGGAATGTTGGTCAAGAGAGAAGCACAATAAATTGCAAGCCAAATGTGCAATACCAACTAAATAACCTTAGCGTGCACTTAATGTGCCTTACTGAGATTCAATAAAACTGCACATAATAATATATATCAACAATTTGGGCATAAGAATACATCTCATTGATACAGAATGAGACTTCTTCCCAAAATCTCTAAGAGCATGTCATATGTTTAAGCGCACATAATAACATATGACAACCAAAAGCTCAAAAATAATATTTTAATACAAAAGTGCAACACAAAGATATATAGCAATGCTATTTCATGACAAACAAATGTGCACACTCCCACCAATCCAAAAAATATGATATTGTTAGGATTCTCATGAATAGTTTGGGTTGTAATTTTACTAACGTATTCATTATGAGTCTAAAACTCACAATTTCTCTCTTTTCAAAATTTGATATTGAGAGAAATATACTAAAACAAAGTCAACAAAATTGGTTACATAATAGAATATGAAACTCAGCATAAAACCTTAATAATGGTTTTGCAAAGGAGTTTCATAGTTAACCATATACTTTACTTACAAAATGAGGAAATTATAAATGTCCACATGACATTTTAAATAGAAAATCTCCTTCAATAATATTGTAACACGTAATTTTATAAAATATGATGGCTATTTGAAAAAATTTCCAACATATGAGTGAGATTATATCTCCGACATATTTAAAATGAGATCATAAAAAAATTCAACAACTCACTCCCATGACCCAAGTGTTACGATTTAAATAATAACAAAACACACTTTAGCGGAAGCGGAAACAAAAGTGCACAAGACCCTTGACTATTATTGAGGATACAATAAAAGATTTAAGAAGTCTCTAACTTCTATTGTTCTAATAATTACAAAATTACAGGATAACAATATTATATTATATACAAAATTTATCCATATATATTATATATATCCCAAAATAGTTTGGCATACCATTTTATGATAAGGAAGATTAATGGTGTAATAGAGAAATTAATCTCTTCAAACAATAAGAAGTTAATTTGGGACATCAACATATTGTCTGGTATAATTAATTACAATAATATAAGACAATAATAGGGAGTTTGACTATAATGTTCTAAAAGGGACTTAACAAGCAATATCCTCAATATAAAGTCATGACAATAAAGGGTTAACAATATGAAAGTAGTCATTGCATTACTACTATCTTGCTTGACAAAATCATAACATAATATATGTAGATTTCTCCCACTGATAGAGAAAGTATTTAAAAGATAATATAATATGAATATCGTATAAAATATTTCAAATAAATATCCAAATTATTTTCTCTATCACACAATAATGATGTCAAGCAATATAATACTATTCAAAATATTGACATAAATGGGCATAGAGGCTAACACCAAAATAACAAAGAAACATTTAATATGCATAATATCAATGTTTTAAAAATCGGACCGATCATTGAACCGGTAAAGGCACTGGTGTAAGGTTCAATGGTTCAACCGTGGTTGAACCAGGGTTGAACCGGTAATAATTAAATAATATTATTTTTTAAAATTAAGAATAATATATATAATATTAAAAAAATACAATATTTATAAATAAAATAAAAATTAAATAATTAAATAAATATATATTATAATAAATAATGGTAGAAAATAATAGAAAACATAAAATATGAAATGGAAAACACAGTTTAAAACAATAAAATTAAAATATAATAAAAAATAAAAAAATTAAATAGCACAAAAGTGCTTGCCAGTTCATTTATTACTTGCACCCATCCGCCCCTCAAGCTTTCTACTTTTATATTTTACAATGTGTAAGTTTTCACGTCCACAATGCTTTATATTTTATATTTAATAAGTTTTCACGTCCTAAGCACAGATTTTATTTTTCTTTGTAAGGTCCAAAATCCTCCAAGAGTGGTTTTAATTATGACAACCAAGTCAAATGCAACTTAGCATAATTCTGAGTCAAAAGGATCTAATGATTTCATTTGAGAATGTGTCCAGAAGCAACAGGTTTAAAGTTACAGAAGGACAAGCTTCATTTCAAAGCATAACAGATGCAGTACATTGAAAGAATGACAAATCTGTGAAGGATAGCTTGAAATAAAGATGAGTAAACTGAAAACAACTCAATTGAATCTTTCAGAAGCTGTCAAGCACTTCTCACAGTTTCCAGAAGCATGAAGAAGCATCTCAAGACCTCAAAATAAAGTCATTTTAGAAGGAAGATTTATTTTGAAGGAAAATACAAGAGGAAATCCAGAAACATAGGTTCAACATCAACTGCAACACTTAAATGAAGTTACAGAAGCATTAGAGACATCAGCAGTTGATCAGAAGCAGCTTTGCAGAAGAAATGAGCAGTTTCAGATTCTGCAGAAGCATCAATTGAACCAGATATTCAAAATTGGATTTCCTGCTGAATTAGCTGAGTTACACAAGGTGAAATACACTTAAAATAATCCAGAAATCATCCTCAGCATATTCACAGAAGCATTGGTGAAGAAATGAGCCAGTTTTGCTGTCTGCAGAAGCAAGCTCTGCAGAAGCACAAAAGGCAGTCAACTGGACAGCTGTACCTGTCAGCTTTTGCAGCTGTACCTGAAAGGGATTGATCAATACATCACAGCTGGACCATTTGAACTGATCTCCAACGGCTACAAGGCTCCTCACCTATAAAAGGAGGTGCTCTCTTCACATTGAGACACTCTCATTCCAGAAGCATAGAAAAATCTCTGCTCGTTCACTGCCAGCTTCTGGAACATTTTCTCTCTCCTCAAATTCTTTTTAATCAGTTTATACAAGTTGTTGAGGGGGAGCTTTGCTCACTAGAACTATGCTGCTACTCTGATTGTATTTTAGTGAGCTTTTTGTTCTTTACCTAGCTGTTTCTGTGCTTCTGTAAGGCCAGAGAGATTGGTCTGTTGTAAAATCTCTTGTGGCATATTGGGTAAAGTTTTTGAGAGGTTGTAAAGGCTCTGGGTTGAGCCTGTGTGTTTGGATCTGCAGAAGGAAGTTCTGCAGATTTCTGGACCTGTGCTTCTGCAGAAAGTCCTGCAGTAAGTCAGGATCTGTTTCTGTGAAGTTTAGTGATTCTGGAAGAAGCCTGAAGAGGCTGTGGAAAAAGAATACTAGTGGTAGTGTGTACCCAAAGGTTGTAAAGGCTCTGGTGTGAGCCTGTGAGAGGTTGAAGTCTGCAGAAGCAAGTTCTGCAGATTTCTGATTCTGTGCTTCTGCAGGAGGTGCTGCAAGAGACAGAATCTGTTTCTAAGTGTTTGGTGTTTCTGTAAGAAGCCTGAAGAGGTGGGGTAAAAGAATACTAGTGGTAGTGGATACCCAAAGTTTGTAACTGTTTTGGTTAGTGGAAAATCCTACTGGAGGTAGGGACTGGACGTAGCCTCAGGTTGGAAGAGGTGAACCAGTATAAAAATCCTTGTGCCTTTCTCTTTCCCTTACTCCTTTAAATTACTGCATATGCATAAAAGTTTTTTAAACTAATAATACCTAAGTAAGTGGCACTAAATTGATTCCTACAAAGGAATCCTATTTTAAAGCATTATAAGCATTAACACTAACAATTTATTTGTGAATACTTATCTTCTAATAAAACAGCCAAGCCATTAACTTGAGCATAATATTATTAGAAGATAAAAGTGCAGAAAGTTTAAAAGGATCACAATTCAACCCCCCTTCTTGTGATTCTACAATAAACTTCAATTGGTCAGAGCTTGCCTCTTGGGTTGAACTCACTTAACAGTGAGAGAGGAAAAGATTCAAGGGATGGCAAACCATGGAGCTGCAATGTTCATTCCAGAAGGATCATCCACCAACAGGCCACCTGCCTTCAATGGTAAAGACTATTACTATTGGAAGGACAGGATGAAACTGTTCTTGGAATCCCAAGATATTGATCTTTGGGATATCATAGAAAGTGGTAACTACATTCCTTCTACAAGAAGGACCAGAGTGCTTGCTCCTTCTACAGAAGGAGAATCTGAGGTAATTGAAGAAGCACCTAAACCTAAACCAAGGGAAGAATGGACACAAGAGGATAAGCAAAGGTATCTTCTAAACTCTAAAGCTAAATTCTTTCTTCTGTGTGCTTTAAGTAGAAGTGAATATGATAAAGTTGTGGCTGTAACACAGCAAAAGAAATCTGGGATACATTAAAAATAGCTCATGAAGGTACAGATCAAGTCAAAGAATCTAAAATTAATATTTTAATTCATCAATATGAAATGTTTAAAATGATAGAACATGAAACAATAGATGAATGTTTAGTAGATTCACTGTAATTATAAATGACCTAAAGTCACTTGGTAAAAGTTACACAAACCAAGAACAAGTAAGGAAAATCCTTAGAAGTCTCCCAAGAATTTGGAGACCTAAGGTGACAGCAATTCAAGAAGCCAAAGATCTAGCCATACTCAAGCTAGATGAGCTTCTTGGATCCTTGAAAGTCCATGAACAAGAACTCATGGATGAGCTTCCCAGAAAAGAAAGGTCAATAGCTCTAAAAGCAAGCACATCCAAAAAAGTGCTTCTGCAGAAGACAAGCATTCAGAGGGTGAATCATCCTCTTCTGAAAATGATGATGAATTAGCCTTTATATCAAAAAGGATACAAAGGCTAATTAGAAGAAAAGGCAAGGGGAAGAAATTCTTCAAGAAGGAAGGGACTAAAGGAGAGAACAACAAAAGTCCTATTGTTTGCTATGAGTGCAACAAACCAGGACACATTAAAGCTGAGTGCCCTCAACTTAAAGAATCAAGACCTTTCCAAAAGAAGAAGGCCATGATGGCCACTTGGGATGATTCTGAAAGTTCTACAGAAGAAGAAGAAGAAGCAGCACATTTGTGTCTCATGGCTGGAGAGAATGAAGATGATGAGGTAATTACACCCCTTCTGCATATAAAGAACTTGAAGATGCATTTGAAAATTTATTATCAGATTCTCACACACTTGCACAAAAATGTGCTTTTCTTAAAGAACAATTGGTTAAATCCAAGGAAGAAAATGATCAACTAAGAGAAGATAATAACAGATTAATAAAAACCAATCACTGTCTTCAGCAATCACACTTTAAACTATCAGAACAAGTAAAAACAGTGAGGGACTGCTCTGCAGAAGCAGGAAAGTCTGCAACTCTGCAGAAAGAAAACATGCTTCTGCAGCAGAAAATTACTGAACTTCAAACTGATTTATCTAAATTTGTAAGCAGCACTCAAAATTTGAACAAACTGATTGGAAGCAGTAGGATACCTCTGATAAAAGAGGATTAGGATTTAATCAAGACAAATTTTCAAAAATGCATAAAAGTTTTTGTTCCAGCCAAAAGGAAACCTCCTTATTGCTCTTGGTGTAACAAGTTTGGACACAATGACCAAAACTGTTACAAAAAGAAAGGGAGTACCAGAAGGAAGGTATCTAACCAAAAAGGACCCAAGAAAATTTGGGTACCCAAAACTTTGTTGTCTTCTGCTGTAGGTACAAACAAGAAGAACCAAAAGGAAAGAGCAATGGTTCTTGGACAGTGGATGCTCAAGACATATGACTGGGGACAAAAGCAAGTTCACCCAGCTACACATAATGGAAGGTGGAACAGTCACCTTTGGAGACAACAACAAAGCACAAATCAAAGGTATTGGAAAGATAGGTATGCATGGTTCTATCCAAATTAATAATGTATATTAGTGAAAGGGTTAAAACATAATCTTCTTAGCATTAGTCAATTATGTGACAGTGGCTATGAAGTTATGTTTGAACCTACATTCTGTGAAATTAGGGAATCATCTACTAAAAAGGTACTGTTTTCAGGCTCCAGAAGCAAGAACTTATATTGCATTTGTTTAGAAGAACTTCCACATCAAACCTGTCTTGCTTCTTTTGAAAATGATAAATGGATTTGGCATAAAAAGTTGGCCATTTGAATATGAAAACTATTTCTAAACTTTCCAAACTAGAATTGGTTAGAGGTTTACCAAAACTGAATTTTAACAAAGACAAAATTTGTGAAGCTTGTAGGAAAACATACTAAATCAAGTTTTCATCTAAAAATGTAATATCACAAAAAGAAATTTAGAATTGCTTCACATTTATCTTTTTGGTCCTACTAAAACAATTAGTTTGGGAGGAAAGAAATATGGCCTTGTTATAGTAGATGATTTCTCTAGATTCACATGGGTTTTATTTTTAGCTTCTAAAGATGAATCTTTTGAATCTTTCAATATCTTTCCCAACATTGCATACTTTCACATATTTGGAAGTGAATGTTTCATTTTAAATAATAAGGATAACCTTGAGAAATTTGATGCAAAATCTGAAAAAGGAATATTTCTTGGTTATTCAATCACTTCCAAAGCACACATAATCTACAATCTTAAAAATCAACTATAGAAGAAAGTATGCATGTTATTTTCAATAATGCTAACTCTCCTTCTCAAGTACATGACAAGCAATGAATTAGATGATGAAGGACAATCAGGGAAGGTCTCTGGCAAAAATCACAGTTCTGCAGAAGCTGGAAAACCTGCAGAAGCTGCAGAACATGCAGAACCTGCAGAAACTGCAGGTGCTTCTGGAGAAAGTTCTGTCTGTCTGAAAAAGAATCTCCCCAGAAGCTGGAAATCTGTGACTTATCACCCTCATGACCAAGTAATTGGAAATGTTGAGGAGGGTGTAAGAACCAGAAGACAGCTAAATTATGATACAGTTCTTCTTTCTCAAAAAGAACAAAAAATGTGCAAGAAGCACTTGAGGAAGAATCATGGATTGAAGCCATGAAAGAAGAGCTTGATCAATTTGAGAAAAAGAAGGTATGGACCCTTGTACCTCATCCAAACTACCACAAAATCATTGGAACAAAGTTGGTGTTTAGAGACAAAATGGATGAGGAAGGTAAGGCTAGGTTAGTAGCTCAAGGCTACAACCAACAAGAAGGTATTGTCTATGAAACCTTTGCACCTGTAGCTAGATTAGAAGCTATTAGGATTCTTCTTGCATTTGCTACATTTCAGAATTTTAAATTATACCAAATGGATGTGAAAAGTGTCTTCTTAAATGGCTTCATAAATGAAGAGGTTTATGTACAACAACCTCCTGGTTCTGAAAACAAAACTTTTCAAAATCATGTTTTCAAACTAACTAAAGCTTTATATGGTTTGAAACAAGCCCTAGAGCTTGGTATGAAAGGTTAAGCACTTTTCTTCTACAAAATCAATTTTCAAGAGGACAAATTGACACCACACTTTTTAGAAAGGATTTCAAAAATGATCTTCTTATTGTTCAAATTTATGTTGATGACATCATATTTGGATCTACTAATGTGCAAATGTGTGAAGAATTCTCTGAACTTATGAAAGGAGAATTTGAAATGAGTCTTATGGGAGAGTTGAAGTTCTTCTTAGGACTTCAAATTAAGCAAGAGAAACATGGAATCTTTATAAATCAAGAAAAATACACAAAAGAACCTTTAAAGAAGTATAAAATCGAAGGTTCAAAATTCATGGGGACACCTATGCATCCTTCTGCAGTTTTAAATCTGGATGAAAATGAAAAACATGTTTCTGAAAAGGAATATAGAGGGATGATAGGTTCTTTATTGTATTTAACTGCTAATAGACCTGACATTTTATACTCTGTAAGTCTTTGTGCAAGATTCCAATCTTCTCCCAAAGAATCTCATGTTGCAGCTGTGAAGAGAATTCTCAGATATTTTGCTAGAACCACAAGTCTTGGACTATGGTACAAAAGAAGCACAAATTTTAAGCTCACAGGATTCTGTGATGCTAATTATGCTGGGGATAAGCTGGACAGAAAAAGCACAAGTGGAAGCTTCCAGTTCCTTGGAGATTCTTTAATCTCTTGGTCTTGCAAGAAGCAGCCCACAATAGCTTTGTCCACCACAGAAGCAGAATATATCTCTGCAGCAAGCTGCTATTCTCAAATGCTTTGGATTAAGCATCAAATGGAAGACTACTGCCTAAGGTACACCAATATTCCTATCTTCTGTGATAATACTAGTGCAATTAACTTGTCCAAGAATCCAATCCAGCATTCTAGATCTAAGCACATTGATATTAAACATCATTTCATTAAAGATCATGTTCAGAAGCATGATATAGAACTTAAATTTATTGAAACCAACTTGCAAATTGCTGATATTTTCACAAAACCTCTTGCTGAAGAGAGGTTTGTGTTACTCAGGGATAAAATTAATATGAAATGTCTGAATTCTTGATGTATGAATAATGTTTGTGTGTTATTAGAACTTGAAAGTTCCTCAGAAGCTTGCAGAAAAGCATATGTCTCTACAGAAGCACAAAACTGTAAGAGTTACAGATATGCTTCTGGACAATAAAACTTGATTGTCATCCTCTGCAGATATAATCCTCTAAATGTTTCTTAGATATATTGATAATTATGCAGAATCAGTTCTAAGAAGGTGCATGAAAATACACCTTCTGCATAATTAAGCTTATACTAGGCTTATTCTCCTTCTGCAGACATGCTTTCTTGAACAAGAAGCGTCTCAAATGTTTCTATGAACCTGATTATCAGGTGAAACATGGAAACAGTGAATGTTGACTATCATTTACAGATTAGTCACATCACAAATACCAGGAAATGTCATTCACATTTTCAAAATACCCTAGCCAATGACAGCAAGTCAAGACTACATTTTTGACAACAAGCTTTTCATGCTTTGAAGGCCACAAAAGGAATGAAGAAGCTTCCTTTTGTTTCTACCTAAAAGAGGGTTAGGGAGTTAATTCACTAATTAGGAAATTGAATAATTGAACATTTGGACAATAACCAACTCCATAAAAAACTGCGCGCGCGTGCCTCTTTCTCTTTGCTTCCCTCTCTCCTTCTCCTTCAATGCAACGGCTAGTTGAGCTCTTATTATAGCCTTGCTTCTCAGATGGATGAACTCATCATTACCTTCTCCAAGCCTCAAACTCTCGTACTCTGAGTTCTTCCTTGCAAAAAACCACTCTCTATTTTCTTCTCTTAGCTTCACATTTCCTATTCAAAATAGAATCAAACATGTAGCAGTGAAGAACAATCTACATCCTCTACTGACTTAGAGGACTTCATTGTTCAAGGGAATGAAATAGTGCCTTATGTTGAGCCCACTCGTGCACAACCCTTAACCACATAACCCCCCCGTTATTAAGGAGAAAACAGATCATGAGAATGCATCCACTGCACCTGCACAACCAACCACAATTCACTCAACCTCCTACCCTCCTCTGTTCCTTCACAGAAACTCTGTCAAAGACTCATACTGCAGCTGCTGTGTACAGAAGAAGGTCTGGAAGAATTAAAGCTGACTCTGGTTTCAAAACCATTGGGGGTGACCCAAGTCAGCCAATAGGAGTTGACTCTCCTTCTCTTCTCACACTGTCTCATCTCTCCATGAGGAAGCTGAACCTGCTGGCACAAATGGAGAAGAGTCCAAGCAGAAGCACTGAGGATAGTGACCCTTCAGAGGGATCACAGGATACAAATGAAGACCTAGTCATTACAGAAGTGATGGAAATTCACTGGTGGTAGACATCAAAGGATCAACAATAGTGGTCACAGCTGAGACCATAGATGTTGTACTTGGGTGTGATTCTGTAGATAATCAGCTTTATGATGATTGTTTCTCAGCTGCTGGAGTAACCAAGGAAAAAGTGATCAAAAAGGTTCTTTATCATTCATCCCATCAGCTTCTGTCCAGCAAACTTAACCCCATCTACAGACTCTTTCACAAGCTCTGCATCTTCTCCATACTTCCAAGTGATGGCACCCTTGAAAGGGTTTCTGACATTGACCTCATGGTCATTTATCACCTACTCATAGGTAAAACCTTCTCCCTTTTCTTACTTGATTCTTAGAAGCATGATATATGCTGCAAATCCCCAAAGAACATATGCTAGTCTGCCCTATGGGATGCTTCTAACAAGGATTTTTAGAATGAACAATGTTCCTTTGGAGGAAGAACCATTTAGTGATAAGTGCAACACTTTTGGTAAACTAAATGTACAAAGAATGTTGATTGAGAAGCCTGAGTCAACAGATGATTACTCAAGCCCCAGTGAGGAAGAAGAGGAAAATAAGGCACCAAGAACCAAAAAGAAGAAGGAAAAGGAGTTCCTGACATTTTCCAGAAAGAGGAAAAGTCAGCCTGCTGGTGCTTCTGGAGAACCATCCAGCAAGAATCTGAGAGTCTCCTCTCCTTCTATGAGCTGCCTGAGTCTGATAAGCCTCTCTCTACCTCCTCCATGCCTGTTGACTCCATACCAGGTGAAGAAGCTGTCTCACAGTCAAGATCTCCTCCTGCAGAAGCACCAATTCCAGAAACCTCCCAAGAAACTATTTGTGCTTCTGCAGAGGGGATTAGCAGCTGACACCTTGGCTCAATTGTCCCAAGCTGTTCAAGATACTCCTAAATTTCCAAATATAGATTCACATGCTCCAGTTCAATCTCCAACACCTTCAGCTCCCATTGTTGCTGCACCAGAAGCAGTAGAACAAGAAGCAGATAAGCTGCAGAAGGATGATATAACATCAACTCCTTCAGCAGATACATTTGGAACTGATATGGTAAATCAGTTCCTTGCTTCTCCTATGATTGATTCAATTTTACCTGCTATTGCACCTATCAGGGACAGTATAACCCACAATCTCTTCAAATTTGTCTTCAATGAATACATTCTTGCAACAACTCAGTAAAGAGCAAGATGCTAAGGAGCCTGTACCAGAACCTGCTGCTGAAGCTTCCAAGGAACCAGAAAAGCCAGCTTCTCCTTCTAAGTCAATGGAAAGGAATATACAGAAGCTGAAGTCAGACATGAAGAAGCTTTCACTAATGTGAATACTCTCCTGAATACAGTAAATGAGATGATAGAGAGATTCACTCAGCACCAGTTCTGGTTTAACACCTTTGTGCTTCCTGTCATTGCTCCTCAAGCTCCAGCTATGCCCTTCACTCAGTTTCAGCCACCACAAAACTAATTACAGCCTAGTACCTTTTATCTTCAGATCAATCTTCTCCTTCAAAATGATTGATGATGATTCTGCTTCTCCCTATACATTACCTTTTGAGCTTTTGATTGATGACAAAGGGGGAGAAGTAGTTAGAGCAGGTTGCTCATTTAGGTGGACTGTGACTGAATTCTGAATTCTGATTATGATTATTTTTTGTCCTTAATGATAATGTTGATTAACTCTTTTTGTGATCAATGATTAGATGGACATTTTTGCATAAATCCTTCTGCTGCACAATTACTCTGATATTATGGATTCATACTGCTTGATGAACTTGTGTATGTGCATATTCTAATGATTTGAGATGCTACTAGACTGCCAAAAATTAATAAACAAAAATGACATCAAATGAATTCTTGATCTTGCTGTTGTAACTTAATAATGGAAATGAGAAATCATTTAATCTGCAGCATTCATTATCTCCCAAACAAAAGCTAAAATGCAGGGGGAGTTTGGAATTAAAATCAGAATTATCTAAGTTAAAATTGATTGGGTTGTCATCATCAAAAAGGGGGAGATTGTAAGGTCCAAGAATCCTCTAAGAGTGGTTTTAATTATGACAACCAAGTCAAATGCAACTTAGCATAATTCTGAGTCAAAAGGATCTAATGATTTCATTTGAGAATGTGTCCAGAAGCAACAGGTTTAAAGTTACAGAAGGACAAGCTTCATTTCAAAGCATAACAGATGCAGTACATTGAAGAATGACAAATCTGTGTAGGATAGCTTGAAATAAAGATGAGTAAACTAAAAACAACTCAATTGAATCTTTCAGAAGCTGTCGAGCACTTCTCACAGTTTCCAGAAGCATGAAGAAGCATCTCAAGACCTCAAAATAAAGTCATTTTAGAAGGAAGATTTATTTGAAGGAAAATACAAGAGGAAATCCATAAACATAGGTTCAACATCAACTGCAACACTTAAATGAAGTTACAGAAGCATTAGAGACATCTACAGTTGATCAGAAGCAGCTTTGCAGAAGAAATGAGCAGTTTCAGATTCTGCAGAAGCATCAATTGAACCAGATATTCAAAATTGGATTTCCTGCTGAATTAGCTGAGTTACACAAGGTGAAATACACTTAAAATAATCCAGAAATCATCCTCAAGCATATTCACAGAAGCATTGGTGAAGAAATGAGCCAGTTTTGCTGTCTGCAGAAGCAAGCTCTGCAGAAGCACAAAAGGCAGTCAACTGGACAGCTGTACCTGTCAGCTTTTGCAGCTGTACCTGAAAGGGATTGATCAATACATCACAGCTGGACCATTTGAACTGATCTCCAACGGCTACAAGGCTCCTCACCTATAAAAGGAGGTGCTCTCTTCACATTGAGATACACCTCTCATTCCAGAAGCATAGAAAAATCTCTGCTCGTTCACTGCCAGCTTCTGGAACATTTTCTCTCTCCTCAAATTCTTTTAATTAGTTTATACAAGTTGTTGAGGGGGAGATTTTCTCACTAGAAACTACTGCTGCTGCTCTGATTGTATTTAGTGAGCTTTTTGTTCTTTACCTAGCTGTTTCTGTGCTTCTGTAAGGCCAGAGAGATTGGTCTGTTGTAAAATCTCTTGTGGCATATTGGGTAAAGTTTTGAGAGGTTGTAAAGGCTCTGGGTTGAGCCTGTGTGTGTTTGGAGTCTGCAGAAGGAAGTTCTGCAGATTTCTGGACCTGTGCTTCTGCAGAAAGTCCTGCAGTAAGTCAGGATCTGTTCTGTGAAGTTTAGTGATTCTGGAAGAAGCCTGAAGAGGCTGTGGAAAAAGAATACTAGTGGTAGTGTGTACCCAAAGGTTGTAAAGGCTCTGGTGTGAGCCTGTGAGAGGTTGAAGTCTGCAGAAGCAAGTTCTGCAGATTTCTGATTCTGTGCTTCTGCAGGAGGTGCTGCAAGGAGACAGAATCTGTTTCTAAGTGTTTGGTGTTTCTGTAAGAAGCCTGAAGAGGCTGGGGTAAAAGAATACTAGTGGTAGTGGATACCCAAAGTTTGTAACTGTTTTGGTTAGTGGAAAATCCTACTGAAGGTAGGGACTGGACGTAGCCTCAGGTTGGAAGAGGTGAACCAGTATAAAATCCTTGTGCCTTTCTCTTTCCCTTACTCCTTTAAATTACTGCATATGCATAAAAGTTTTTTAAACTAATAATACCTAAGTAAGTGGCACTAAATTAATTCCTACAAAGGAATCCTATTTTAAAGCATTATAAGCATTAACACTAACAATTTATTTGTGAATACTTATCTTCTAATAAAACAGCCAAGCCATTAACTTGAGCATAATATTATTAGAAGAAAAAAGTGCACAAAGTTTAACAGGATCACAATTCAACCCCCCCTTCTTGTGATTCTACAATAAACTTCACTTTTGAGTAAACCACCACTTTAGTCCCTGAAAGTGTTGGGACCCGTCAATTTAGTCCCTGAATGGCAAAAACCCTCAAAAAAAGTCCCTGAAACTGTTCACCGTCGGTCACTTTAGTCCTTCTGTTAGTGGACATCACTTAACACTAACAGAGATGTTGACGTGTCCTGTAACTGCCATGCTGGCATGCTGATGTGGATATTTAACCTAGAAAGAAACCTTCAGGGACGAATTTGATAACGTTTTACAGCCCAAAATTTCCCTCCAAGTCCATGACCCATCAGCTTCCTTTGTTCACAAGTCTCCAACGTAGAAGGCCATACTCAAGAACCCTAGAGGAATCTGAGAGTGTTCAAGAGTGCAAGGAAAAAATTCTGCAAGTTTGCGTCGTTCCATCGCTGCGAGTGGGACGTTGTTGGAGGTGGACCCATTTGCCGTATTTTTGTCTTTGAACGTTCATTGCTGAAGGTGAGGGTTTTTTTTTCATTCTCTGTTTTTGCTGTTAGAGGTATAATGTCGTTTTTTTTATGTTTGTATATAGTTAGATATTTGTTAAATATGCTATCTATTTTGTTGTTGGGTATTTATTTGGGAAAATTTACACATTTGATTTTTGTGGTAAATGTAGAATGGATTTCATAACACGGATATCCCACCATGGTGGGAAGTTGCTGAGAAATGAGCAAAGGGTGCTAGAATATGTAGGGGGTGAGGTAGATGTGTGGGAAGAATTAGATTGTGAATATCTGAATAGGTTCCTGATCATTGACCTTTGCAAGTTACACAAGTACCATGACATACAACATTGTTATTGGTTGTATCCTGAACGTGATAATTTGGATATTGGTTTAAGGGAGATTAGGAATATTGTGATGCAGATATATTAGACATGTGCTTAGCTTCTAAACACAATAATGGGGAAATTGAAGTGTTTTTTGAGCACCCAGTAATTCCAGATGAGTGTGTTGTGTTTTCTAAAGTGGCTGTGGATGAAAATACTGGTGAAATGGCTGTAGACAGTGGTGAGGAACTTGGTGCAGGGGATACCGACACTAGTGTTGAGGTTGTTGATGAAGTAACTAGTGAAAGGGAAGAGTTGAGTCATGTTGAGGTTGTTGTTGAAGAAGCTGCTGAAAGGGAAGAGGAAGACATGATGATGTTGTAGTTGAAGAAACTGTAGAAAAGGGTAATTTATCTGGCATACATAGTGATAGCTATGAGAGTGCAGTAGATAGTTTATATAGACCTAGTCCAATAGTGAGTGAGGATGATGAAGAAGAGTCTCCTATAGTTGCTGAGGTCAGGAGTAAGAAGAAAAATGATTGTGCTGCAAGAAACACAGATAAAGGGAAGAATGTGATGAGTAGTATTTCTGGGGGCAAGCCCAAAAAAGCTAGAAGAAAGGATGGAAATGAAGGCTCAGTCCACAATAACAGATTGAAAAGATCCTGCCCAGAGTGTATTTTTCAAGATGTGGACATCCAAATCACAACATTAGAAACTGCATGAATTATGGGGTGCCACCAAAGCCAAGGGGATGGAAACCAGTGGAGGCATCTCAAAACACTGCTGGTGAAGGTAATGGAACTGCAAACCCTATCAACCCCACAATAGCAACAAAAAATCTCAATGAATCTCAGACTGAGATTGATTTATCCCAATCTCAACCATCAAGTCAACCATCTCAACCACAAGTTGTGCATACCAATCAGGTATTGATCTAGATAAGACTCAATTATTTCAAATCTGACTTGGTTTTATGCTAACACATGTGAGGTTTGTTTGCACTTGCAGGATTTGCCACCTACACCAAACCAACCTGTAGTCTCTGCTGCACAACCTCAGACAAGTAGGATGGTAATTAGCTTATTTTGTTAATCATCACACTCCTTCTAATAACTGCAACCAAAAAATGCATCATACATGTAATCACATTTTTTTTCTTATTTTAGGCACCAATGGGATAAGGGCGGCCTAACACTCCTTATAGACTACCTGGTCAGGTTGTTGCTACTGCTGCTAGACCTAATTACAGGGGAACTACACGCAGAAAATTGCCAACTACAGGAGGATTATCAATTAGGGCCACCTTCAAGGGGAGCTGGACAGAATGCTTCATCAAGACCAACTACTGTTGCCAATCAAACTACTGCCGCAGGGACCTTTCTAGGAGCAAGTTCTTCTTCAATCCCAAATACTGTCAGCCCAACCTCTGTTGCAGGCATATTCCTTGGACCTAGTTCATCAACAAGGCCAAGTACAATCAGCCCAACTTCTATGGCAGGCCCATTCCAGGGAGGAAGTGCATCAAGCCTAAGTAATTTCAGGCCAGGGGGAACAAGTGCCCCATCTTCTGCTGCTGGACCATTTCAAGGAGCAAGTCCATCAAATTATAACAGATTCATGCAGTTCATGCCCACACCAGGATTTCATCCTCCACCAAAAAAGCATTGAAGAATTTATTAGGCCTTCTGTTAGGAATTTAGTATGGCATTTTGGGATTTTAATTTAGTTAGGATGTATGGTATTTAAATTCTGTTAGACATTATGTACTGACTACATTCACAATCACTGTCTTTTGATGAATGTGTTATGCACAACATTCAGACTTTTTGGGCCTTTACTACAGGCTATATTTTGCTATGGTTTAAGTGTTGTATATGACAGATCTAGGTGCATTATTCACCTTTTATCTTAAATTATTATTTGCATATGATTGCATTATGTTTACCACATGTTCAGGTTAATTTTATTTTCAACTATACAAGATAAATGAATTTAACTGTCAAACAAAAACAGAGAATATTGTAGGCCAAATGTGCATTCATCATTTAATTTCATTAAAGGTCAATATAAGTATACAAAATGACATGGTTCCTGACTAATTATAACATAACCCTAAAGGCACTAAGTGATGACAACCTGTCAGTAGACCTCTGGATTGACAATGGCTAGGACCAATTTAGAGCTACTTGAAGTGCTTGGAGCTGAACCAAGCATGAGTCTTCCTTCATGAGGGTCATCCCTAAGTCACATGCAAGACTCAACTTAAGTAGGATTTTTGTGATGTAATTAGTAATTCATGATGTAATTAGGACTTTATGATGTAATTAGGATATATTTGTATTTTCTTTAATTAGGGGCGCCTATATAGGGGTTTTATTGGTTTAGTAGGTTGCCTTGCTACAAGGTGTAGGAGGTCATGGGGTCTAATCCCACATAGGATAGAAAATTAACTCATCTTTTCTTTCCTATGTAGCTTTGGGCGCATTTTTGGGGGTTTAGTGGCTAAAAGCTTAGCTTAGCCAAATACCATTAGGAGCATGGGTTCAAATCCCATTGTGGATGAGTTTTTACTCATCTTTTATTTTTCTCCCCCACTCCCTCATGTAAGTGGCCGTCCCCCACACTCCCCTCTCCTATATAATGGGCCCTCCTCTCTTGTATTTACACACATCATTTTTAGAGTAAAGGCATTATGCCAAATTTTCTCCTCTCTTGAGAGTTGAGTGAGGCTTGGTGGTTGTTGCTTAAACCATGGTGAGACTTATCTAATTCTCCTGAATTAGTGGCGTCTGGCGATTGGACTTATCTGCTGCAGGAGGATTCTTGCTTCAGTGGCGTCCCTCCATTTCTTTCCTCTTCACTTTTTCTTTCATTTTCCTTCATTTTCTTGCACTTTCTCACGCAATTATAGCTGCTGCCCAGCACCTATAATTCGTGAATTACTTGCTAATTTTTGGTTCTAATTGGTTTGTTTTGCTCAATTCTAGATCCTGTGCAATTCCTGTCATCATTTGGTATCAAGAGCTTGTTGAATTTGAGCAAATTTGGAGCAAATTGGGGCTGTTTGGCCGCGGGTTGCTGCACCTCTTTTGTGCAGAATTTTGCTTCAATTTAGTGTAATTCAATCCCTCTTTTCATTGTAATTTGGACTTGGACTGTTTCCCGGGCCCGAGGTGCCTTTCTACTACTACTTTGTGCTTGTTTGCTTGATTGAATTGGGTGTTTATCTTGCTAGATGGGGGCTGTTTTGGGCCGCTAATTCCCACCCCCTAGGTGTTTGATAAATTGTCTCTTAATTGCTCATACTTGTTCTTGAGTGATTTCTACATATAATTGCTATAAATTGCTTGTTTGTTGGTGAAGTGTGGTAAGAGGAGGCATTGTTGTCTTCATTTTTCCAAAGATCGTTCACCTACATTTTCTCCCAATCACCATTACATTGTCATCCCCCATATATCATCTTTTTACTTTCCGCCTTTAATTTCCGCCATTTATTTTTCGCTTCTCCCATCCCATTTAATTTCAGCTTTCCCCCTTTATTTTCAGTCATTTAATTTTCAGTACTCCCCATCCTTTTAATTTCCGCTTCCCCTTTACATTTCAGTCATTTACATTCTTGTCCTCCCCATCCTTTTAATTTCAGTTTCCCCCTTTACTTTCTTGTCATTTAATTTTGCGCAATTTTCTTCTTCTTTTTGCCATTTTATGCGCATTTTTTTGGGCTTATGTCTTGTTCATATTCTACTCTTGTTATGTCTGTTTGATTGGCATTCTGATTGCAAATTTGGATTGACTGCTATCTCTACCTAGAACTTTCCCTGTTTGATTGTGCAAAACGCTCACCTATAGGATCTTTTTTGGTTCATAGTATTGGAAGAAGATCAACAAATTCTAATTGTTGATTTTCCTTCAAATTTAATTCCAAACTTAAAATTGAACCAAGCGCGTTTCTGTGACCACACTGGTGTTGTATAATCAACAAGGAAGTGCTAAGCAATTTTTTTTGGCCATTTTTGAAAATCAGTTGCCATCACGTTTTTACAGTTTTTAGAAATCGGTTTATTCATTATTTTTTGCTTTTCTGGGCCATTTGGACCAGTTTACTATCAGAAAATTCCAAAAATATTACAGTAGGTTCATTATATTTTCTTTTCATTGTGTACAAATTTCTGTTGGGAAAAAAAGTCAGAAAAAGAAAAAGAAGACAAAAAAATATAAAGAGTACGTACGTGCCAAAATAGAAAAAAGAGGTGTAAAAAGCAAAAAATGGTGCAAACGAAGAAAAAAGACAAAAAGACACCCAAAAAGAGTCAAAATTCAAAAAAAAATTCAAAAAAATTCAGAAAAATTGAAAATTCAAAACAAAGAGATATCCCAACAATACAGTGACAGTTTTACTGTAATTTTTTGTTTCTTTTCCCTGTATACTGTAATTGAGTTGTATTTGCTGTTTTTCTTAAAAACGACAATTTTGGCAACTCTTTTTCAAAAATCACCAAAAACAATTCTCTTTGCAATTTCGTCCGTCTTGTCTGTTTTGCTGTCTACTCTTGTGTATAAGCTTGTTTGAGTGCCAGCTTTTCTTGTTTGTCATATCAATTCTTCTGTTTTGTCTTAGGATTTCTAATTCTCTTCCGGTAGATCTTTTCTTTTGTTAGCGCGCTTCTATTTTGGGTAAGGGTTAAGACTTAGACTCAATCTGGTCTTTGCAACTTCAATCAACCTCCAACCGAGTAGAAGAGGCAAGAGAGTCTCATTATAGAAAAAGCCAAAAAAGAGTGACAAACACGAGTGTTGCATTCCATTGAGTGTATACACTTAGTTGAGTGGTAAGGTCCAAATTTTAAATCAAAAACTTTAAAACAATGGGTAGTAGGAACTCACCACCTCCTTCTCCTAGAACTTTGAAGTATAGGTCCGAGTTGCAACGTGCAATTCATGATATGACTCGAATGATGAGGCATGAGATGAGTGAACTTAGGAAGGAGCTAAGTGGGAGTAGGAGGGAGAGAAGACATTCTTCTCAAGAAGGAGGAAGTGAGGATAGGTATAGTATGGTTAGGAGTGAAGATAGGTACCATCTAGAAAGTAGTGAGGGAGAGAGACACTCTAGCCATACCTATAGGAGAAGGGAAAATAGGAGGCCTAGGAGGCGTGAGGAACATAGAGGGTTTAGAGAAGAGTATTATGAGGAAAACCCTAGGAGAGGAAGAGAAGAATACTATGAGGAAAACCCTAGGAGGAATAGAAGGGAACATAGGAGAGAAGAGGAACCTAGAAGGGAACAAGGGTTTAGAGGGGTAAAGATAGAAGTCCCAACCTTTAATGGTAGAAATGATGTAGAACAATACCTAGAATGGGAACTTAAAATTGAACAAATCTTTAGTTGCCATAGGTATGGGGAAGAAGAAAAAGTTAAAATTGCCTCTCTTGAGTTTAAGAATTATGCCTTAGTTTGGTGGCATCAGCTTCAAGCTGATAGAAGAAGGTGCAATGCTCCTTTAGTTTCCTCTTGGGAGGAAATGAAATCCATCATGAGAAAGAGGTTCATACCTCAACATTACACTAGGGAGTTGCACATTAAACTCCAAACTCTTAAGCAAGGGTCTAAAAGTGTAGATGAATATTTTAAGGAAATGGAACTTGCTTTAATTAGGGCAAACATAGTTGAGGACAGTGAAGCAACTATGGCTAGGTTTATCAATGGCCTAAATTTCGACATAAGGGACATAGTGGAGTTGCATCCTTATGTTGAAATAGAGGACTTGGTACATCAAGCCATTAAAATTGAAACTCAACTTAAAAGAAAGGGTAACTATAAAAGAGGAAACACTAGTTTTAAAACTAGGAACAAGGAAACCCTAAGAGAAGATAAGGGAAAGAGCCAAGAGAAGGAAGAGCCTAAGGGTTCTAGGGTTACCTCTAACCCCATTCCTTCTACTAAAAAGGAAGAGCCCTCTACTTCCACAAGAAACATCAAATGTTTCAAGTGTGATGGAAAGGGACACATAGCTTCCCAATGCCCAAATAGAAGGGCAATGTTGGTTAAGGAAAATGGTGAATACACTAGTGAAAGCGAGAATGAACATAGTGAGGATGATAAACAAGAAACTAGTGAAGAAGATGAAAATGAAGTTAAGAAAGAAGTGTATAGGACTGAAGGCAAACTTTGCATGGTTAGGAGAGCCTTAGGAAATCAAATGGTTAGAGAAGATGAACAAAGGCAAACTGTCTTCCACACTAGATGTATGATAGAGAGACGCATTTGTTCCCAAATTGTTGATAGTGGAAGTTGCACTAACATTGCAAGTTCAAGAATGGTAGCAAAACTTGGTTTATCTACCACACCCCACCCCAGACCATACAAGTTATCTTGGATATGTGATGATGGGGAAAGGGAAGTAAATAGGCAAACTCTCATCTTTATTTCCATAGGTGATTATGATGATAATATTCTTTGTGATGTTGTACCTATGGATGCCACACATATTCTTTTGGGTCGACCTTGGCAATTTGATAAGAGGGCCATTCATGATGGTTACTCTAATCAAATCACTTTCAAACAAGATGGAACAAAAATCACTTTAATGCCAATGTCAATTCAAGAAATATGTGAGGATCAAGCCCACATGAAGAGAGAGATAGAGCTTGAGAGAATAAAAAGGCTTAAGATAGAGAGTGAGGATAAAAAGAAAAAGAAAGAAGAAGCATCAAAAGTGATGGTAGAAAAGGTGAAAAACAAGGAAAAACAAAAAAATAAAAGGGAAGCTATGCTAATACTCCACCAATTTAAAATTGCTGACCTTGATTGTTTTGAAGGGATTCAAGAAAAGGAGCTGCTGGATATGGAAGGAGGAAGTGGCTACACCACAAGGGAGTTTCCTCTAACCTTTTCCCTTATTTCTTCATCTCCTTCTTCTACTCCTCTTTCTTTCACTAAAGCTCCCTACATGATTCCTAAGTATTATTGTTATGAGCATTAGAGGTTATATGCTTAGGAATAATGAGTCTCCTTTCTTTGTGACTAGGGTGCGCAAGGATGTCCAAGATTGAGGCCTAGCTCGGATTCACTAATCCAGAAAGGGAAGTCTCCACCTTTTCCCTTCTTGTCATCCATT
This sequence comes from Sesbania bispinosa, assembly GCA_026901365.1. Taxonomy (NCBI): domain Eukaryota; kingdom Viridiplantae; phylum Streptophyta; class Magnoliopsida; order Fabales; family Fabaceae; genus Sesbania; species Sesbania bispinosa. The sequence continues at coordinate 1,018,665 of QLOH01000358.1, read as the reverse complement.
CCCTTGAATTCTCTTCTACCCCTGATAATCTTCTCATTTCTTTCTTTAGCTTTGAGGACAAATGCTTTCCAAGGGGGAGGGGATGATGACAACCTGTCAGTAGACCTCTGGACTGACAATGGCTAGGACCAATTTGGAGCTACTTGAAGTGCTTGGAGCTGAACCAAGCATAAGTCTTCCTTCATGAGGGTCATCCCTAAGTCACATGCAAGACTCAACTTAAGTAGGATTTTTGTGATGTAATTAGTAATTCATGATGTAATTAGGACTTTATGATGTAATTAGGATATATTTGTCTTTTCTTTAATTAGGGGCGCCTATATAGGGGTTTTATTGGTTTAGTAGGTTGCCTTGCTACAAGGTGTAGGAGGTCATGGGGTCTAATCCCACATAGGATAGAAAATTAACTCATCTTTTCTTTCCTATGTAGCTTTGGGCGCATTTTTGGGGGTTTAGTGGCTAAAAGCTTAGCTTAGCCAAATACCATTAGGAGCATGGGTTCAAATCCCATTGTGGATGAGTTTTTACTCATCTTTTATTTTTCTCCCCCACTCCCTCATGTAAGTGGCCGTCCCCCACACTCCCCTCTCCTATATAATGGGCCCTCCTCTCTTGTATTTACACACATCATTTTTAGAGTAAAGGCATTATGCCAAATTTTCTCCTCTCTTGAGAGTTGAGTGAGGCTTGGTGGTTGTTGCTTAAACCATGGTGAGACTTATCTAATTCTCCTGAATTAGTGGCGTCTGGCGATTGGACTTATCTGCTGCAGGAGGATTCTTGCTTCAGTGGCGTCCCTCCATTTCTTTCCTCTTCACTTTTTCTTTCATTTTCCTTCATTTTCTTGCACTTTCTCACGCAATTATAGCTTCTGCCCAGCACCTATAATTCGTGAATTACTTGCTAATTTTTTGTTCTAATTGGTTTGTTTTGCTCAATTCTAGATCCTGTGCAATTCCTGTCATCACTAAGTGCCTAATTTAATACAAAATACTGCCACAATGACAAACAGCAACAAACAGATACACATTAAGGACACAACATATTTCAACCCCCTAATTTCACTTTGCAACCCTTCAATGTGAGAGCATAGGCGCATCCTCCACAATTCTTCCAAATCCTTTCCATCATCAGCCACATCATCACACTCTTGATCAACCCATGCAAAAAACTTGCAGTTTAAATCATCATCCTGTAAAAAAAAAAATAACATGACTCTTAGTTTACAGAGATTGTGGAGCATTACTGGAATATTGTGAACAACCGCAAGCCTCAAACACATTATTCAATTACCTTCGATAAACTGCAAGAGTAAAATGGTCTCCCTGGGTTCCGATCTGTCTTTGACACACGAATAATGGCTCTTCTACCACAATGACAATGGAGCGCCTTCAGACCCTTAATCTCTGTCGCATTCCCCATTGAAGACGCAGTCGAGCTCCATGTAGGGTTCGTGGCTCTTCTTTGATGAAATTGATGATTTGATGAAGTGCTACCCTTCATTTCGGCCTTACTGTGATTAGGGTTCTAAAGAATCCCCAAATCTGGTAAACCTAATCTGTGAGGAAGAAGCTCAAATACAGGGAACACGTTATCAAATTCGTCCCTGAAGGTTTCTTTCTAGGTTAAATATCCACATCAGCATGCCAACATGGCATTTAACAGGACACGTCAGCGTCTTTGTTAGTGTTAAGTGATGTCCACTAACAGAAGGACTAAAGTGACCGACAGTGAACGGTTTCAAGGACTTTTTTTGAGGTTTTTGCCATTTAGGGACTAAATTGACGGGTTCCAACACTTTCAGGGACTAAGTGATGGTTTACTCATTTTCTTTTCAACCTTTCAACTTAAAACACCAGCAAATAGCAATGAAATTTTTTCAAACTCTGATCATTCAACATCATCAGCAAGGGATGAACAAGCAGGGCACAGCGAAGCTCACAACTTGCACAGTGAAGCGTCTGAACGCAACAATGTTGCAACGAATTGCAACGATGGCGATGACAGCGACTCCTTCACTTCTCACAACAGCACGCAAACGTTGAAGACGGGAGGGTTTTCTTTCACAATTTCTCGTTCAAGACCAGCAAGGAAACCCCTTCTTTCCTTCCATAATTCTTAATTTTTCTTTTTTTTAATATATTAAAGAGCAAAGCGATGGCGTCAATATGTTCACAGCAAAACCGGTTCAAACCGGTTAACCACCGGTTTTAGCGGTTATTGACCGATTTTTGGCAACATCGGTTTTAAGGGTTAATAGGACCGGACCTAGGTCCGGTTACCGGTTGAACCGGTCGGTCCGGTCCAGTTCTTACAACTATGCATAATATCATATGCTAACACAAAATTAAATGAATCGCTGTGTCTAGCCAAAATAATAAGGTGCCCATTAACCAAAATTTCTTATTTACAATGATCCCGCCTAAGGGTCCCAAATCACAATAAATAAGAAATAATAAATTATACAATATATAACTATCATGTCCCAAAACAAAATTCTAATACTGATAAGGTACTAAAATAAAAGGCTTGACATGAGTTAAACACCAAGATATATTGTATAATAACAAATCACATTAATAACAACACATCGATAGGGTATAATTATTATTAGTGCAATATAAATATAATTCAGAAAATAACTAATTTTTCATAAAAGTTTGCATAATTTTACCCACGATAGGCGAGCTCACAATTATACAAAATATAAAAATCATGCCAAAAATAATTTAATTGAATAAATAAATTGCATGATTAACAAATTATATGTATTATAAATACATAACATATAATTTCAAAATGGCCAAAAATTAATTTCATAACATTTGGCTCACTACCAAAAAGAGTGAAATATACCAAAAACTCTCTTATAACATGTGAAATATACACAAAAATTCCAGGCAAAAATTTTGAGAGTATCATTTTAAAATTATAAATTATTCTCAAAATAATTAAATTAAATACTTCCAAGTATCCAAAAATCACAAAAAATATACCAAAAAATAAGAAAATTAATTAATTAATTTTTGGTATAAAAGATAACATTTTTCGGGCCAAAATAGTTGACACACGTGCCCCCACGCGCTACACCCCACGAGTGGGCGTGCTCTACTGTCAAAACTGGTCTTCTTTACTCCGGTAGAAGAAAACGGATCGTGCGACCCGCGCTATAGACCCGAAGGAATACACTGTTACAGGAAGCGGCATGCCGTTATTTTCCGGTTAGGGGAGCGCGACAGCACGACGGTTTACAGCCCTTTACCAATTGCTGGAATCAATCGTTCGTGTAGGAGCAATTGCAGATCGAAAAATGATGAACGAAAACGGGTTATTTTGACCCGTGAAAATCACCTCCTCTGCGCGACATTTTCCAGCGACAGTGAGGCAGGATTTTCCGTCCACATGGCCGCCTCTTCACGGTGGTCAAAAGCCCTAAGCTAATTTCGCGATCTAGCCTCTATTTTCTGGAAATCATGAATCTGAATTCTAAGGGTTTTTGAATACCCGCGATTCGAAAATCAGAAAAAATTCTCCAGACTGTGATAACAAATCAAGCTGGAAAACTCCAAATTCGTTCAAGTTACAGAGTAGAATAAAAGCCCCAAATCAATTTCGAGAATGATCGACTCATTTGTGAGAATTTACAGATCAAAAATTTGGGGTTTATGTGTTCGCACCAGTGAAGAAAACGGTTCAATTCTCGCGAAATACACAACGAAATCGCTCTAATTTTGGCTTATGATTCGAATATGGGTAATAAAACCCTTAAATTAATTTTGTGTTTCGAAGGCCAAAAAACGAGAATCAATAATTTCGAACGTTTCGCGAAACGGAGAAGAAAAACGATTCTGTTATTCGCAATATAGCACACAATATGTACACAGTATGATAATCCAGAATAATTTTATAATTTTAGGATATTTATTCTATAATCGAGAACAACCATAATTTGTATCTTATAGGCTTTGATACCAATTGTTAAATTAGCCTAGATCAATTTCAAATAGATACAACAATCTAGCATGTTCATAAAATATAATACCATAATAGAATTGGAGTTGTGTACCTGGAATGAAGGAATCAACCATTTCCATGTTAACGTGACAAGTGAGAGTAATTGCTCTCTTCCTGGTAGGAGGTCAGAAGACGACATAATACAGGAAGGTCTAAGGTCTGTTTTATGACCTGACTAATGGGTTATTAGTTCTATTCCTTACCAGTAGAGACCAAAGACCTCTCAAATCGTCTCTCAATAGTTTGGAATTGTTTCTCAGAAGAAAGTAAGGTTTCTCTTACTGTGATTAGACTACTAACATATGGCTTCAGAGACTAAAATTCTCGTTTCACTCTACAAAGCTCTTCTTCATTTTCAGCAACCTGTCTCTGTCTAGTTGTTTCTTCCACCAAATCTGCAACCCTTTGTCGCATTTCATTCAAAATACTATTTGTAACGAAAACAAAACGCTTCATCTCCTGTAATTTCATAGACATATTCTCTAATTGAGCAGACTTTCCCATAATTTCTTCCTGATCTGCTCCGCACGGTGGCGATGGCACATCCACCTGCCGTCGTTTGGGAGATAGAAATTAGGGGAATCAGAATATGCAAGTTGTAAAAAACTGGGAGAGAGAAGGAGAGCAGAAAATGAGGAAAAAAATAGAGAGAGACGAGCGAGGAGGAGATTTGGTTCGATGCAATGGGGACGTCGATGAAGAAGAAGGAGGGGATTTTGGTTCGGATACATTGGGGACATGGATGAACACCATGTTAGGTCAGACCTACACACAATACTTCACATATTCAGGGATTAGTTGGTAAATAAAAAATAATTCCATTAATATTTAACCTTCCCAGTATTACAGGTTACCAGTCTCAAATATTAGCCATTGAATTAAATTACTAATAATCTAATGGTTAGAAAGGGTGATTTTATCCATGAATCACCCGTGAGAAGATTCACGGTAATCGTGGCCAAAATTTTAATATATACCGGTTTAACCGGTTCAACGAGTAATCCACTGATTTGACCAGTCACTCCGTACCCTAACCGAGTCGATCAGGTGTGAAGTTTAATAATATTGGATCACACATACACCCCTTGTGGGGCTGAGGCAAGAGGCATTACCAATTTTTTGTGAATACACTGTTCTGTTGTTCCCAACCTTTTCTCTCCCGTTTCATCCACCCGCTTCGTCTTCAATCGCGTCCCAATCGTCTGGTGCTCGGCAAGTTCCTCCTGCAACCGGTGGTTTTCTGGTGGCCCAAACAACGCTGTTGCTGGTTTCTCGCCGGCCAGAAGAGCGACGTCGGACACTGTGACGGCGGTTCTGGTTCTTCTTCTTCTTCTTTAAGGTAAGGCGGGTTATTCTGTGCGAGATCTCATTCCGGCGTCCGCCGTGATCGATCCGCAAGCGGTGGCCCTTCTATTGTTCGTCGGGAAGGTTGTCTGTGGCAGTGAAACCGGGTACGATTACAGAAGCAACATCTCTGTTTGAGGTAAATCTTCCATTGTAGAACTAATGAATAGTTCATATTCAGTTACCTTGTAGAACGCATTTCTTCTCAAGTAGTTCTTGAGTAGATGTTGTGTCAAACGAATCCGTCACCCAAGGGCCAGCCTGGCTGTCAAGTGTCTGAAGAACAAGATATAATTTACTCAAATTTTCTATTTGAAAGGCTTGTTAAACCAAGCAGTTAACAGCTTTTCCCTGTTTCAATGCTACAGTCTAACTATTTAGGTTTGTCATCTTTTCATTTTTTACATCATGAAAACAAAAATTTTCCTTTAATATTATTTGCATAGATTCTCAGAATCATGAATGGTAGTGATGCAATACGATCTGAGACCCATGCTCTAGAAACAACAAGAAAAGCATCAGCAATCAGTTGTGCACCTTGTTTATCAAGTACAATGGGTACCTGAAAGCAAGCAGTCCACATTAAAAAATGTGCCTGAAATATATTGTAGTTATAGATGAATTTAAGTACATAAATTGTATACTTTTATAAGAATGGTTGGCTCATAAACCATGCACAAACGACCATGCATTCACATTCATCTCATCCCATTATCATTATGTGATTGCAAATGCATTACTGAAAGGTAAGCTTAAAAATGAAAGATATTATAACATATGGTCTCATTTAAATAGGTCCTATGTTGAAATTCATGGTTTAGAGAGAAAAGGAAATAGATTAGAGATGAAAACTGAGGATGTCTAACGATTCTGCCAAGGTAGTTGTTGTGGCTGTTCGGAGTAAAGTGAGTTGTATACTCAAGTTTGCTTTCATTTGGCCTGTTTCTGTTAATTTCTTTTTGGCGTTTCGATGTAGTCATGTTTATAACATAGACTGCTCTGAAAGTATGTCTTCTATATTCTGTGACTTCTCTAGAAAGACTGCTATTATTGTTGTGACTAGTCTTATAAATCAAAATCTTTTTCTTTAAATTTTTTTTTTCAAACCAGATTTTAATCACTTTGAGTTTGAAGTTTGCAATATAGTCGGCCTGAGACTCTAGGGAAAAAACTTGTCTGACCTGCATTTTTGTCCCTGGTGGGATTTGTTTAATGTGGCCATTGTCTTATAAAAAATGGAACAGCAAATGTTTCTGTCTCCATGCATGCATAGAAGTTTGATGTTCTGTCTCCATGCATGCATAGAAGTTTGATGGACATATTATAAATTGCTTCTTACAATCTTACCTATTTTACTAATTGACAACTTCTACTTGAGTGCACATTAGAAACATGGATTGTAGTTTAGTGCACATTAAAGTTTGATAAGGTTAGTTGATATCTGGTTCACAACAGTTGCAGCTTATACATTAAATAAGTTTTCACTCTACTGGATATTGAGTTTTTGCCTGAATGTTAATGAAGAACTTAGTCACAAATTGCTTTGGAGAAAAACGGCTTTAATGAAATTAGTTATCTTCATTTCTCTTTAATTTTCCTTAGTTTTTATAGATGGAAAACATTTCAGTCACAGAAAATTGATCTTTTATGACAATCCTGTTTCAAGAGTATCAGATTTTCTGTTCTAGGTGCTGAAGGTTCAAATTCGGTTTAAGAGGCATGTCTGGTTTAGCTTGCATTTCACCATTCATGTATGTTGCTTCTCTTTTCTTTATTTTTGTCCATTTCCAGTCGGTCTTTGAAGTATCTCCTTGAGAATGATTTATGAAAGCACTCTGATTTTCATAGAAATTAATTAGAAAGTAGAAACTATAGACTTTGTTACTATATATTAACCAATTCTGTGCTATGATGGATTGCTTCAAGCATTTGCTTCTTACAGCAGATTAATCATGACTGTTTCTGACGAAATACAATTTGACAGATGGTCACAAAAAATCTGTTCTCTGTTTGCAAATAAAGATGCTTATCAAAATTAGGCCAATAAGTTTACCAGTTTGTTAGTATATATCATTCTGTGTCATGTTGCAATTGCATGTAAATATTTGACCTAAAGTCATCAAGGAGGTTTAGGCACGTTTAAAGCAAAGAGTATAAAAATAAGAAAGATATATAGATTGTGGCAAGTGCCATGTCTGTGGTGGTTAAATGATGATGAAAGAAGGCAAATAAGTTTCTCAAGGGATTATCGTTGTCCATTGACACGCTTATGGACAGGAATGATTTCACAGCATTTCAAAGATTCCATTAACATGCATGAAGAGGGACTAGATAGCTCTTTTGTTTTGATGCATTTGTTTGAAGCTTTGAATTTAATCATTGTCTTTATAGCTGTCTGTAAGGAGAATATCCAATTCTGAGTGTTAATTTTTTATAAAAGGGAAATGAGTGGTTTGTGGAGTAGTGGGGCCAATGAATAGGACTGCTTTTGGACTCCATTATTGCTCAGTTTCATCTCTGTTTTGGTTGCTACCTCTCAAAACTGGACTCGAGAATTTTCCAATGACAAGAAAACATGATTCTATTGTACAAAATAGGTTTTTAGCCTATTGATTTGAGTTGAGTTGTTCTGTACTTCTATTTGTTTGGTTGTGATTCTGAAACCTCACTGACTAACTCTTCTGCCGTTAAGCTGTGATGGTGGATATCTCTTAATTGATTAGCTTATTTTATTTGCAGTTCTGTTTTTTTTTTAGGGTGAGCTAGGTTCGAAGTTACAAGAATCAGCTTAAACATTCCTTAGCTAAGTCTTACAGCAATTTCATCACCTGCATATATATTCACAACATCTATAAGACTATAACCATGCATTTAATATATAATCAACCAAGTATGTGATTTACCTCTAATTTAATTTGTAGTTTGCCATTTACATATTCCGCGGAGTCTTCTCTTCCCATTTTATATGGTACCTTTGTGCACACATCAAAATCTTAAATTAAAGCTGAATCATCATTGCAGTATTAGGCACAATGGAAATCTCTATTGTAATCTGATGTGTTGTTATTATGACACATCAGTATCCGACTATCTGTAATTACAGGAACCTTAATCTTTCTTTGTTTAACATAAACAGGCACAATGGACAGTGTAGTTGATTCTCTAAATAATGCCTATCAAGATTTTGTTGCTGCAGCAGCAAATGTGTTAGAAGCCAAAGAAAATGCTGGTGCCCTTAAAACAACAGCAACAGACACTGCTCTAGAAAACTTCAAGCAGAAGTGGGAATTGTTTAGAGTAGCATGTGATCAAGCTGAGGAGTTTGTGGAGTCTGTGAAGCAAAGGATAGGATCAGAGTGTCTGGTGGATGAGGCGACAGGACATGTGGCAGGAAAGCCTGGACAAGCTACCACAACTGGTCTTCCACCCATCAGTGCAGTTCGCTTGGAGCAGATGAGTAAAGCAGTGCGGTGGCTTGTGATTGAATTGCAGCATGGCTCTGGAGCTGGTTCAGCTAATTCAGCTCTTTCCCATCCCTCAGCTCCTTTTGATGCCAGGTTTTCTGAAGATGCTGCTCAGTAGCAATGTGGCATTGACATAACTTGCTGATTAATATTTTCAGTGTCAAATTTTATATTTCTCTATGCAGATTGTACTCAGTCTATAATGCTTTAGACATTTTATACACTTCTAAATACTAGCTTCATGTCCAAAGATGTTAACTTATGTGCTATGCTGCATAGATATGAATGAGACATGGATATAATATGACACAAAAACGGAAATATCACAAACTTTAAATAGTTGAATATGTTTTGGTCCCTAAAATTTAAATATAGCTGAGATTTGCTTGTAGTCTCTAATTCAAAACTGGTGGTTTTGGTTTTTCAAAAATTGAAAATACGTTTATTTAGTCATTTTCCTACGGTTTTGTTATAAGAAAATTTGTAGGAAAATCTACAGGAAAATTATACTATAAGGATTAAATTGCTGTATTTTTAATTTTTGAGGGCCTAAAACCACTAATTTTTATATTTTATATTTCATTTCGCACCTTTTTTTTCTTTTTCTATTACATTAATTATCATATATTCACATTCACATATTTCAAGTTCTCTCCTTATTTCCTTGTTTTTCTTTATATCTCCCATCCTTACACTTCTTTCAGAAAAAAAAAAGGTGTTAATGTTTTATATTCTCCTAAACCCCTGCACAAGTAGTTATGACTAAATATTCATTATAGATATATTTAGGCTACAACATGCTTCATTCATGTCATGGAGACGAAGACCACCACAAGCGAAGTTTCCCCTTGACTATACAGAACCAAGACCTTATGATACAAAGAAACTGACAACAGAGGAACTTGGAGTTTTACAACAGGTTGATTAAACAACCTAAAACATTAGGGATCACGCATACTCACAATCAACAAAAATATGAACTAGTTGCCCATTGTTCACATGGTGGCCTCTGGTGGGAGCGGTGCCCATAGAAGATGCTTAACGGGGAAGAAATGGCAGAGTGGAGCTTCCCCTGGCTTTATTTCAAGTTGTTGAAATATAATGTGATTTGGATTCATGTCAGATGTGTCTAGGTGGCAAATGCCCAAAGCATCCATTATGTCTCCATATTCACCACCCAGAACAACCTTGAAGACCTTACTCCCTATGTCCAGGTAGTGGCAATAGTAAAGAGCATAAGGGTAAGGCCTAGGGTGACAAGCTACCCATTTAGGGGCATGGATGTCCTTTGAGATTTTCAAAACTGTGTAGTTTTGCAAACGGGCACCTGATGTTGTGGCGTAACTAGTTGTGAGAATGTTATAACTGGCCTCAGCACCAAGAACACTCCGAACGAAATCAAGCATGGACTCTAATGAAGTAAGACAAGCTTTGGTTTCCCCTTTTGTGGGTTCAAATTCACATTGGTCAATTATGTCTTTCATGTCTTCACCTTGGGGAGAGTCTTCTGTGAGTGAGAAGAGTTGAAGAAGGCTTGGGAATTGTGACTTTGAGAAAGGAATGGAGTCAGCTTGTTTTCTGGGCAAGAAACGAGCATATTTTCTGATAGGAAATTGAAGGGTCATTACATTCCCTACATAAAGATCATCCAAAGTGAAAAAAGCTGACTTGAATGCCTCCCTGTGGTCAACTTTAGAAGACTGTTTCCCTTTTAATTCTGCCAAGTCTTGTCCAATTTTCTTGTAGTTCTCTGGAAGTGAATGTGAGTCTTTTAACCAGCCATCAAGGTAAACTTGATTGGTGTTGTGGGTGGTGGGTTTTTCTTTCTTATCTTGGGTGTCTTTTAACCAGCCATCAAGGTAAGCCTGATTGGAGTTGTGGGTGGTCTTTCCTTTTTGGTCCTGGGAATCTTTCAACCATCCATCAAGGTAAACTTGATTACAGTTGTGGGTGACTTTCTCTTTATTATCTTGGGTATCTTTCAACCAGCCATCAAGGTAAACCAGATTTGAGTTATGAGTAGATTTTTGTTTACCTTCTTGGCTGTTTTTTAACCACCCATCAAGGTAAGCTGGATTAGAATCATGGGTAGATTTTTGTTGATGATCCATGGTGTTTTTCAACCAGCCATCAAGGTAAACTGGATTTGAGTTTTGGGTAGATTTTTGTTTACCCTCTTGGCTGTTTTTCAACCACCCATCAAGGTAAGCTGGATTGGAATTATGGGTGGATTTTTGTTGTTGATCCAGGGTGTTTTTCAACCATCCATCAAGGTAAGGCTGATCAACTTGTTTTTCTTCTGCATGCTCTTGCTCAAGCTTCATATCTCGAGCACTACTTCCATGTCCATTCTACAATGCAATTGAATAAATGGGTAATTAAATGATGATATTGCATACATGTTCATCTTAATTACTCTGTTGACGCAAAATAATTTGCAAACATGTTCAATGTACACCCCATATTTTAGGTGTATAAGTGAAAGTAAGAGTATAGGAAAAAAAAAGGAAAGGAAGAGAGAGAAAAAAGAGATGTGATAAGTGATATAATAGAAAAAGAAAAAACAGATAAAAAAGAGGGCAGAGAATAAATTGTAAGAAAAAAGTGAGTGTATAAAAATTAAAATTGAATACTTTGTGAGAATATTCTAGTGCAATCCATAAGTGAAAATAATGGCCAATATGTATACTATATTGTAGACAATTTACAAAGCTATCAAAATAAACTGTTATTAGACAAAAATGAGTTAAATTAGAAAAAGAGAAAAAAAAAACTAGCTCAACCCACTACAAATTGGTGGATTGATTCACATAGTTTAAAAAATAAAAAATAAAAAAATAGAAAAAAGAAATAAATAATAATTTTTTTTTAAAAAAAATAGTCACCTAACTCAAACTTTAATTTGTGGATTAAGCGTGTTAATTCACTTTGATTCACGAAAATATGATTCTAATTTTAACTAATACAAACTCGGTTTGAGTCAAATTGAAATAAAAACCTAGGAAAAAATATAGGGGGAAAACCTATTAAAATTTTGTTATAGTAAAAAACTAGTGTACATACCTCTGTGTTAAAAAAATTATGTCCTTTCAAAAATATCTATCCTTAATTTGCATGGAAATTATATTATAAAATTTCCTTTTTGGTGGGAAATAAATTAATCAGTAAGCGCCACATGGCAATTTAGTAGTGTATATATACATAGATAGCATCATTCTAAATCAAACATATCTACTTGAATAGTTGAATATGAGTAATGAATGCATAGAACAACTATCGAGGATCTTAATAAACATGCATTCAATTCAACTTGCACAATTGCCCATGAAGATGAAAATGCTAAAGTGATGGAAAAAGCAAGCGTGGAAGATACAAGCATGCATTGAAGGAAAGCTGCGAATGATGCCTAGAAGTTGAAGTGACCTGGGCTTTTTATAAGCGATATCGAGAAGGAAAAAAAAAAGATACACCAGATAGAAAAAGAAGAGACAAATCTAAAAATATCTTATTTGATTGAATGTGGGAATTATTATATAGTACTCATTTTACACCTCTTTTCTTTTTACATCACAACAATTATTATATTTCCCCTTCTTTGAGTATCAACATCCCTCAGGTGTGAATCATCATTTTCCTACAAATAATATGCACCTTCCTAATCCTAAGCTTAAGTTCGTTAAAAAAAAAGATATAAGTTGGACAAACATTTTCTCAAGTGAATACAAGACTGGCTGGACGGCTGAACCATGTGGATATGATATGTGGGTCCTATTTGAACAATATAGTCCGTCTAGTTTGGCATTGCATTTTCCAAAGTCATGTACTATAATTTTGTGGAATTGATTTTAAATCATTTTTGTCTAATGTGTTTTGTAAAATGTGTATCATTTATCTCAATTCTCAATCATCAATTTTTAAAATCAATTCTACTCAATTGTAAATTAAACGGACATTATATTGCCGTTATTAGTTAGAAATTAGTTGGTAATATTGGCTATATAAACGCTTGTTCCAACATGGTATCAGAGCACCTTAATCATTATTTCCGCTGCACTTTCTTTTTCCTATTCTTTCTTACACTTTCTTTCCTTCTTCTTTCCCAAGAAAATCAAAACAGAATTGGCTTTTTCTTCCTGTTTCTTTCTCCAACGCTGTTTTCTGCTTCCTGCACTTGAAAGCTGCGATTTTATGATTGGCGCGCAGAAGATCTCTTTCTTTGTTGGGTTGCCTCTTTCTTGGTTGGCTTTGAATGCGAAGATTTGACAGAATGGATCGTGGATCAAACCTTGCAGAATGGATCATGGAATCAAGGTGACTAGATTACATCTACATGATTAAGTGTTGAATGGGAACTTCTGTGATTTGGGCTTCTTGGTAGAAGGTGAATCATCCTCTCCGGTTACTCGTCGTTCTTTTTTTTTTTCTTCTCCCTCAATGTTACCACATTCCGCGTGCAAGCTGCTAAAGTTTCTGGTGGTGTTGGAGTTCTTAATCTTGTAAATTTCTGGGTGAAAAATTTTCGGTAATGCATGGAGGTCCTACTGTAGACGCTTTGTGTGAGGTGGTCGGGGTCCATCCCGCTGCCGCTGCATCTTTGGCATCATCATCACCATGGCTTCATCTACTCAGTCTCAGTTTGACTCTTTCTCTTCACAACACCTTTTCTTTTTGTTGCTCTGTTTCTCTGCCAATGCTCTTCAGGATATGAGTTGCTATGTTTCTCTTTTTTGGTCAGTTACAATATTACACATCAAGAAGCTTTCTCTTCATGTCGATCCTGAATTTCTGCCAGGGTATCCATTATCAGGCCTTGTTCTTGTTCTCGTTCCTTTTGTGAAAATGGCATGACATATCCAGGGGTTATTTTAATGCACACAAGGTGTTTGATAAATTGTATCATTGTTGTTTTAGCCTTCTTTGGTTTGGTTTATTTTCTACCTCTTAGGTGGACCCTTTTTGTTCATGATTAATGGCCTTTGTGCCTTTCTTTTAGCCCATGTGTTTCGGGCATTCCTCATTGTGAGTGTTGATAAAAATTGATTTTTGCTTCTATCCGTGGTGGATGGTTAAGCATGGAAGATTTATAGCTTCGTGGTCAAGCTTTTGCCTAAAATTGGCATCGTTTTTAGAGGCCTATAGAGCTCATTTCATGGTATTTATTATACCATTTTCATTGTATTTTTTCATTTGAATTTGATTGTATTGTTTTGTCCATCCCAAGCTTTGAAGTGCTAGCACTTCCAGCTTGCGGGGGGCTATTAGAGATATAAATGTTAGTTAGGAATTAGTTAGTTTGTTAGAATATCAGTTAGGAATTAGTTGGTAATATTGGCTATATAAGCCCTTGTTCCTATTGTAAAATCGATCCTTTCATTTCTATTATCAATATAGAATTCATTTTCATCTCTAATATATTTTCTATTCTCTCTATACCATGAAGTTCAACAAAGAACTAATTAGATGTGTCCTGCTAAGGTGCTACCAACCTAGGAATAGGATGTGTCCTCATCGCATTGATCAGCTTCATCGATCGGTGCAAACAAACAATGTCTCATGTTGTCATGGATTCACCATATAGCCAAAATCCAAAACAAAAGACAAAACCGTCTCACCGGAAACAGGGGATATTGATCGTTACATACATCACCTGACCTGTGTGGATATTTTAAAAAATTGTAGTAGTTAAAAGCAAGCGTATTATTAAGTGAGTTCAAGTCACATTAAACTCTAATTGGTTTAGTTTTCAAACTTGAGTTTACATGGGATGAGATAATGAAACGGGCAACTAAAACCTATTTCTATCAAAATCACGTTGAATGTGTATTGTATACCTAATGTGATCCATATTCACACCAGCAATACTCGTTTTAACTTCTGAGTTTAATCTCTGAACGAGTTTGGGAATTGAAAAATGTAAAGTAGCTAAATAGCTAAACTTCTTAGTGCCCGTTTGGTTAGGATCCGGATTCTAAAATTTCTTGAAGTCAGCAAGTACAATTATCAAATATTAGTCGTCCAATGAAGATTGCATGACTAAGATGCCGAGATGTTGAAATTGAATTTAAAACTCATCTCGGCGTCTGAGTCGTCCGATCTTGATGACCGCAGTGACTTCGTGAAAATTTGACCGCACCCAATCCGGATCCGTTTGGTTACTAGTTAAGAACGATGCATAATTAATTTCACAGATTTAATTTTAAATTACATTCATTTAACGTGCTTCATAAAACGCATATCACTCATTTTCAACCACTGATTCTAGAATCAATTTTACTCAACAATAAACCAAATAAGTACTTAATTGGTTATGTTTAACCCTAGTTATGTACCTTGCCAATTGTGATTGTATTTAATACTCCCTCTCGTCTTTTTACAAGACCTTCTTGAGAATTTGAATTTGTCTTGATCCACCCTTTACAAGATTTTAGAAGCATTTGTTAATTATTTTCATCTTTGCCCTTCATAATTAATGAATCTTTGTAGTTTTCAAGAGTTGTTTAATCTGAGAAATATTTGAATGAAACTTAATTTTATATAGTTTAAATTGATAGTTAGAAGAGATTTTTAAAAATCAATGCATTAAAACATGTTTTCTTAATATACGTGTTTGTATAAAAAAAGAAGAGAGACTTATAGATAGGATCGGAAGTAACAATTTGAGTTTTGCAATGTGATTCATACTTTTGAATTTAATCTTTGATTGAGTTTGGGAATTGTATCCTTTGAGAATTAAATCCTTTCCGAATTGAAATTTCAATGAGTTTAGGCTCTGGTCCCGGGGACCAAGGACATAGTAACAACTTGAGATTTGCAATTTTAACAAATTAAGGCTTGGAGGTGATTGTGAATTTTTAGTTTTTGTATTTTTTTTTTAAATGTTGAATTAATTTTTTACAATTGAAAATCACTTTTTGTGTTTTGAAAACCATAAAACAAGTTTTTAATTTTTGATTTTGAGTTGTAAAAGCTTAATTAAAAATTTTAAAAAATAAAAAACTGAAAACTCGCAACCATCTCTAACAGGCTCTAAAATTTCCAATTAATGTAAAATGACACACTACCTCCGTTCCTATTTAACTATCTATTTGGATAAAAACACATTAAGAAATGCAATCATTACTCTTGTTTTTCATGGAAATGAATTTTAAACTTTTAATTTTACCCTTTATCTCTCTTAGTATTATTGGGTTTCATTAATTTTCAATAAGGGGCCATTTATTAACATAAGGGTAAAATAGAGAAAAATGTAATTATTATTGCATTGAGTTCGTAAATGAACATTTAAATAAGAACAATTTTTTCTCTTAAAATGGAAGTTAGTTATAGGAACAAAGGCAGTACTCTGTCTGATTCTATTTATAAGACAATTCAGACCAAAACACACAAATTGATAAAAGCAATTAACGCAATGATTTTAAAAAAATTACTCTACAAGATTACAAGTTTACCCCTATTTAAAATTAAACTTCACCACTATGGTGATTGTGTCACTTTAAAACCTTTAATGGTCAACAAGGTCAAATATGAGAAAAATTATTAAAAAATTCTAAATTTGTGTGTTTTGTGTTATAAATATAACCATGAAAAATGTCAAACGTTGTCTTATAAATAGGAGCGAGCAAATGGAAATGGAGTATTAACTATAATCAATTTCGTATAATTTGAACTTTGAAGATTGTGTTTGGTAAAAAACTTGAGACTTGCAATTTCAATGTTGTTGATTGCATCAAAGTTGAGTAATTGATGCATTATTGAAAGCAAAAGGCCTATCATTGAACAGAGGATCTTTATGCTGTCAACATAATGTAAAGGAGCTGAATAGCTAAGCTTCTTAAAGGCTGCATTCAACTCTCATTTTGTACCTTGGCATTTCGCAATCAGAAGATAAATAATTGGACCGTGTGAATTGTGATTGTATTTAACATATTTTTCAATTTACTTATACCCAATGTGTCCGAGGGACATATTAACAACTTGAGATTTGCAATTTTAACAAACTGAATTTTCCAACAAAATTAAAATGACATATTAACTATAAGTAATTTTGTTTCATTTATGTTTTTTAAGATACTTGAGACTTGCAATTTCATGGCTATTGATTGCATTAAGTTGAGCAATTAACTGATGCATTATTTGTTACGTACCGGGTCAAAAGACCCAATTCTCGTAAGGCCCAGTCCATTTGGAACACGTCGATCCGGACCGGCATACATGTTGGCTGTATCTTAATTAACATACCGGTCCTGATTCGTCCAAAAAAAAAATATCGGTCCTGATCCTACGATTGTCACATGAAGAGCACCGCAACACCCCTGCACCTTACCTCACAAAATATAATTTTATGGATCATGGCCCACAGCCCAAATTCCTAAATATTCTTTTATAAATACTATAGATGTCAGATTGTCAGGTACGCATTAATTACACATTTATTGCTGTATCTCGAATCTGCACTGACTTGAGCGTTGAAGCGCCTTTACAGGTGCCCCACCACCAGTGAGACCCGATGTTCGAGATTCATCCCGTAACCAGACCCATGTTTAACATCAATCCCCTGATCCATATCCGGTTCCCGTCTCGAATTTGGATTCGACATTCATCCATGAACATTATTAAAAGGCAAAAGGCTAAAAGGCAAAAGGCCTATAATTGAATGTAAAGGAGCTGAATAGTTAAACTTCTTAATTGGCTGCCTTTAACCCTTGTTTTGTACCTTGAAAATTATAAGATAAATTGGACCATGTGAATTGTGATTATATTTAACATATTTTTCAGTTTATGTATATCAAATGTGATCCATATTCACACGAGTAATACTCGTTTTGACCTTTAAGTTTAATCTCCAATTCTTTAACTTGTAGTTACACATACCTTCACATTAAAACTAGAATTTAGGTGTTCTGTTCTGTAATTTGGACTGTAATTTTAGAAGTCTAGAAATTTCTTCACCGTTACCATTCACTCACCTTCTCCCTCTGATGGTGGATACTAGATAATTGAGTTGATCCTATAACTGATGCTTATCAAGATTAATTTTGTTGCAGCTACAACAGCAAAGGTGCTAAAATCCAAACAGAGCGCTGGTGCGCTGAAATCGACAGATGCAATGCATAGTGGCCTTATAATAAAACTTCAAGCAGAAGTGGGCATTATATAGAGAAAATACCATGTGAAGTGTAAACCAAAATTGTTTTCCACAAATAAACTATCTTAAGCCTTGGAAACTAACATATTCCCTAGTTTACCAAAAACACAGCACTAATTTGTTGAAAATAAAGCATCTACATCTCTAGCCCTTGATGAAATGGAAGGTAATATCAAGTGGTGGGAATTTCCATCAAACTATGGAATTGGACTGTGATCCAGATAGACTTTACCTGTAAGGTTAGGGGTCTGAATCATGGAGTCACTACTATTACCCGATGAAAGACAAAAAAAAAACTATGGATTTCTATTATCCTTTGATATCAGCTTGATATTTGACATTGTAAAAAATGACTCGACTAGCCTCATCATTTATGCAGCTCATATGTTGATGTTAGCTGACAACCTGATGAATTGATTAATACATATTCTCTGCTTCATATAATTAATACAAGCTCACACTCTACCTTGTACATTACCAAAGTCTACTCTATGGTAGGCCCAGTGGTGGGGTTTAGGTAGATTAACAAAAAGTCTTAGGTTCGAACCCATTACATTAATTCCATGTAAAAAAAAGCCTACTTTGAAGCTCTTCATACATGACTAATTAGATGAACATATGCACAAGACAATAATTACTCTAAGGCTCTAAAGCACACTGAAATAACATCTTCATTAACATAGACACATAGTTTCATATACAGAAACAGCAACATAGGACTTGTTATGCAGCCGCAGGCGAAGGCACCCAGACTAGATTATCAGAAGGGAAGAAATGACACACAGGTGAGGTTCCCGGCTCAACCTTGAGGACACGGAAAGCCACATGATCTGGGTCCCATTTAGAGGTATCCATGTGGCAAATAGCTGCAGCTTGAACTCGCCCTCCATTCTCACCTTCTACCAACACCTCATACAAATTAGTGTCACCCTCTTGGCTGTGGCAATAATAAACTGCTATAGGGTAAGGCATTGGGTGACATCCTATTATGTTTGGCACTGAAATCTTTTTTACTTCTGTGATTGTATAGTTCTGAAATGAAGGGACGGTGGAGTTTGTGAGATGGGTAGTGGTCAAAACTTTGAATTGAGCATTGGATCCAAACATATAACGAGCAAAATCAAGCAAAGACTCCAAGGAAGTAGCACAGAACTTGGTCTCTCCTTCCATAGGCTCAAATTCACATTGTTCAAGTGTATATTTCATGGCCTTGGCTTGAGGAGAGTGTTTTGAGATAGAGAAGAAATTGAGGAGAGAGGGTAGTTGTTTTGATGAGAAAGGAACCTGGTCAGCTTCTTCTCTAGGCAGAAATTTTGGAGATGTTGAAGAATCTTTCCAGGAAAAATAAATGGGCATTTTTTTCCCAACCTTCAAATCACTTGGGATGAAAAACACATACAGTTCAGGGTCCATGTGATTGTGATCCATATGGGATGGCTTATGAGCATGCACATCCTTTCCAGCCATCTTTTCATCTTCATCAACGCGCTTTCCTTTCTTTTTCCTTATCTTTTTCTCATCATCATTCACATACTTTTTCTTGAGTTTTTTGTGATCATTATGGTGATCATCATCTTCTTCTTCTTCTACATATTTCCCTTTGAGTTTTTTGTGATCCTTGTCCTCATGGTCATCATCCTCATCTTTTTTATTCATTTCTACATCAACCTGCATAATCTTAGTAAGAACAAGACCCTCTGTTACGAGCTGCTGCAGATCATAGGATAGTTCCTTCACTTGAGCATCTCTCCCAGATGTTGTTACTATCTTTCTAGCGCCACTGTCTTGGGCAATCTGCAACATCAATTGAATAAAGTTGAAAAATTAAATTGGAAGGATGTTGGACAAATTTCTCATAAAAGCAACAATTCTCATATGAACAGAGTCATGAAAACAAAAGAACCATAACCATTTCAACTTCAAGCAAAGTTAAACCCATGGTTGTTGGGAATTATGGGTTAAAGACCAAAGATTTCAAGCAAAGTTTTGCTTAAAGAAAAGATGACTCTATAAAATAAAATTTTGAAGAACCAGTTAAGGAAGACCTAAATTGCAAGATCTGTTGAACTGTTACATTAAAGAAAGTAGTCTTGAGCCAACAAAGACATGATTTAATTTAATTGAATAGCATATATAGCGAGATCTTACCAAAAAGATTAGAAGGATAAAGCTCCAAGAAGCAACTCCAGGTCTCATTTCTGATTTCTGTGTTTCTCTGGAACGTTGAGATGAGAGCTTTGTGTTCTAGCGAAAGAGAATTAAGCTGAAACTGAAAAGAGAGAGATGGTGTGTGTCTGTCTAGGAAAACTACAGCTCAGGAGTCATAAACTTTTCTTTTTGTAGTTTACTGTCAAATAAAACAAATGGATGGATCTAAGATGTGTTGTTCACATGGAAAACCAGGCCAGGCCAGCTTTCATTGACCTTAGTGCCTCAGTTTTTATATTGGGATGCACCTCCATAATTAAGTATGTATTCCTTCCCTTCCTCACTTCCTTATTTTATGTGTCAGAAAATTTTAAACAACAGTACTACCTAAGTTCCTTTTTAAAAAAAGAGTTACACCACTTAATATCTTTTTTTTTTGTCAAATGAATTTGATCAATTCAACATTGAATCATATTATATTAACTTCATCAAAATTTCAGATAATTTGAATATTCGTAAGTATGTTAACTAATAATGAACTTTTTGGTGTAAACCATAGGTATCCCCTATTACAAGGAACAATCATGTTCGGGGCTTAGTCACAGTTAAGGCTCCTCATCCCTCTCGAAGAATGTGTTTAGCGGGGATCAAACTCGGAAGCTCTTCCCATAATCTCATCCTGCGTTGCCAACTGAGCCACAACTCTTTGGTAACTAATAGCGAACTTTTACTTATATTTTAAAAATATATTATACATTAAAATAAATCACTTTGATGAAGTATCAATTGATTTTTCATTTTTATGAAATTTTATAAATTTGATCTACTTTATATGAACTTTCAATTCAACGGTTGGATTGGTTAAATTCTCATTTGACAAAAAAAATATATTGAGTGGTGTAACTCTACAAGTTTAACATGTGGTGTCAATGGATCTATCTCTTATAAATACATAAAAAAATGATTAAATTATCAAAACTAAGAAAATATCTTGAAAGAAGGTAATTATAATTAATAATGTCATAATTTTATATTTTATTTCAGAAATATTTTTAATAGTAAAATAATGAAAAATTTATTCCTAATTAGTTAAGGTCATCACTAAAGTAGCAAATCATGCTCCAATAGTTGGCAATTGAAAATAACATAAATATCTTGGGAAATAAATGAGTAAAGAACAATAAATTAAAGGTATAAAACTAAATTCATATAACACTACTAGAAAAGTTTCAATTAATGAAGATATTTAGAGACAGAATTTTTCCGTCTCTAACAGAGACGGAACTAGAGACGTATCATATATGGTTGAGACGGAACAATAATTTTGTTTGTTAGAGACGGAATTTTCCGTCTCGAGTATATTCCGTCTCTGAATCTGTCTCTAAATAATTAAAACCATTTTCAAGACCAAATTTAGAGACGGAAATGCTCCGTGTCAAATAAATGCCGTCTCTAAATTATGAAATAATAATTTTTAAAATAATAATCGTATTAGAGACGGAAGTTAGAGACGGAATTTTTCCTTTTAAAAAATTCTTTCTCTAATTCACCTTTGTTTTCATTTTAAAGACAAATTATTTTCATTATGATATCATGTTTAACCATTTGATCATAATAAGAATCTCTTAGAAATTATTTTGTTATTTGTAATATATTTTATTTTAGAGTATGATGACTTATTATTACTATTATTATTATTTATTATAATACAATAAAATGACAAAAAATGTGTATGTCTTGACAGGGATCGAAAACAAGAGATTAAAAACATTCTCAATAGTTTAAAATATATTTATTATATCATTCATATTCATGAGTGACTTATATATTTTTCTTAATTTTTTAATTTGTAAATAATTTTTAATTCTTAAAATCTTATAATGTATATGTTGTTTAATTTTTTAAAAATACTTTTCAAAATATTCTATGTCTTTTAACTTATATTTTTAAATTTAGTTTACCTAAATTTAAAAATATCATTTTTCATTCTCATTTACTTTTATCTTATAATATTAGATCTTAAATGTTAAACTTATCAAAATAATTTATCATAAAGATATATTATCTTCTCAAATATTCTATTGAAATCAACTCATGACTTTAATTCTCTTTTTATAATTATTTGTTATAAAAGTAATTAATTAATTTATGTACTCAAAGATATTCTTCTATTCAATTAAATTAGTTGCATCAAATAATTTATATTAATATAGCCTAATTCAGTTTAACAGATTGAATTTGATTGATTTAATTTTTAGTTTTTTTAAAATATATTTTATCCAACTTAATTCATAATTGTATACCACCGAGCACGTGGATCAGCTGGTAAGGGGTTGTTCCAGCTTAACCAATGGTCTCGATATTGTATATAATTTGCATAATTTTTTTTTAAAAAAAATCTAAAGATTCAAATATTTTGTTTTGATTAAACTTACCTATAAAATAAATAAAATTTGTTTTGTATAATAATTTTAAATAACATATGTATAATATTAATAACATGTATGTTAAAAAGTAATTTTATTCTTTTTGGTGATTTTATTTTTTTAAAAAGTAATTTTATGTTAAATTATATCATGTGCATATTAAAAAAAACACTCTACCAAAGGAAGATTTCTTCTCTGCCTAAAATTTCCAACTCCTGTGAAACAAAATCAAACTTCAAGTGCCAAAATTGTTTCCCTCTTCACTCGATTTTTTTTCTAACCCTTGTACTCAGTGTCCTCTTTTCCCAATTCCCCCCAAAACCCTTGTACTCAGAGGGATGGTGCTGTCGCGAGATGGAAGTGGTGACCGGAGAAGGGGGCGACACGACCGTGCTGTGAGTTGAACTAGCGAGGCAACTGGTGCGGTGGGCGGCTAGCATTGCAGTGGCGAATGAGCGCGCGCGGCATGGGTCAGGGCGACTCGATTTCAGCGGCGTTGGTGTGGTGGTGCACGATTTGTTGAGGGCGGAATGTCAGAGGAATGGTAGCAGCCCTCGACAAGGACAGTGATGGGAATGTCGGCCGCTTAGACGGCCATCACGGTACACGGCGGCGCTTCACTCACGCTCTTTCTTGTCTTATTCTCACTGTTTACTCGGAAATCTCTCCCTCTCTAATTCGTTCTTCTCCTTCTCGCAGGCACAGATCGCTATTTGAGCCTCTATCTTTCATCGTCTCACAGTCACTGGTTTAGGGTTCATTTTGGTATGGTTATCGATCCTTATTAATGTTTCCAGTGACTTTCATTTGGTTCTAATTGCTGATATTTTCAATTTGGAATCTCAATTTTGAACTTATGGCTATTTGATGTCATCAATTAAATCCAGGGATCCATCAAGTGCGATCTCGATGAATCCAAGTTCAGAGCACTCGCGATTCTGGATCTAGCGTTTCTCATACACGCTATGTTTGTTATGCTCATTGTGTAGATCACCTATGCACTTGTGGCTAAGACGGTGGGTGTTTGGAGATTGGGATCGTATGAGGCATTGCCTACCAATTCTTCCCCTGCGGACTCCAATTATAGTCATATTCTGATGAAAGCATTGGCTGGCTAAGATGGTGGCGGTGGGGGGAATGATCTATGATTGTGAGTAGAGTTACTTACAATATGTTGTTATCAGAATGTAGGGACTTTATACGTGTCTTCGTTTATCCTAGTTAGATGGCATAATTAAGCTACTGCATGGTGTAAGAGCCACTGCCACACACACACAAGTTGCTCCTTTTGTGTGTGAATCCAGTTTACCATGCATATATATGTGGCTAGTTGCTAGTGGACAACTTTTTTCTACTGTGTGATACCCCATATGCTACAGTTTGTGTGTGGATGGATGCATTACAACATTATTTTCACTAAAATATATATAGCTCAAGACTCCACATATGTGTGTGTGTGTATAAACTTAAAATTGAAGTTATTAAAATTTTAAATTAAATTTGTTATATATTGGGGGGGCTTTTCCTTTTGAATTTTTCTTAGGACAACTGAGGAACAGAATGGAATAACTAAGAATTTGGGTGATGAAAAAGCCTTCTGGCAAGGAAGGTTTTTAGCAGATGGAAACAAGGAAAGTCCTGCTAATGAAGCTGAGGAAAAAGAGCGATAAGGTCATTGTTCAAGTTTATTTGGACTGCTATGGTTTTCCCTTTATCTACTTTTGTGCATTATGCTATTTGCTAAGGGTTATCTTACTCATTGATTAGGCGGCTTTATTTCTTTGTTTGTTTATTGTTTAAGTACCACTTGTTTTCCTGTGCAGTTTTAGAATTTAACAATGGAATTTGACAATGCTTTTGCTTATTTTCTCTCCTAATTCTAGCAGTCCAACTTTGCTTATTTTCCATTATTAAAATTTGACATTTTCTCTTTTCAATTTTGTGTTACATGTGTATGAAAGGTGTTAGGGTGTGTTTGTGTATATATTCTTGCAGATGTTAAAATGTGTTTTTTTATTTTTACTCTTGCATGTATAATTCCTATAGTGCTTTTTGTTTGTTCAAATTTTATAGCTTACTAGTATTTAACCTGTTGGACAGGAGATGACTCTAGAGGAATATGAAAAAGTTCTAGAAGAGAAAAGGAAAACATTGCAAACGCTCAAGAGTGAGGAGAGAAAGGTAGATACTAAAGTTTTTGAATCCATGCAACAGTTGTCAAGCAAGAAAGACAATGATGACATCTTTATTAAAGTGGTTAGACTTTTGGCTTTATGTTTATCTTATACTCCCTCCGGACTCGAATATAAGCAACAAAAAATCCACTTGTGATAGTCTAAAATATAAGCAAATCTCAACTAATTTTACCTTATTTAATGACCTAGTACTAAAATACCCTTTATTTAAATTCAGATTTTATTTTCCAATGACCCTATTTAATGAACTATGTAGAGAGAATGTTTCCACTTGAAATAAGTTTCAATAAAATTTAAGTCTTCTATGAAGGGCAATTTAGAGAATACTATTCATTTTTAGATGATATCAAGGAAATTTAATGAGGTTAACTAACATTTTTTAATTAGCGTGAGTTAATTTTTTTTGCTTATATTCGAGTCCAGAGTAGTAGTTTGTAGTTTTCATATTAAATTTGTTAAACCAATACCTGATGACACACCTGACACTTAAAACCTTCATTCAAGGGATTTGATAAGGATAAGTGCAAAGAAGCTATTCTGAAGGAAGAGAAATCCAAGAAGGTATCACTTTGTTGCATTTGTCTAACTTTGATTGCTTTTGCATTTAATAAAAATTTCTATTATTTCTGATCATTTCATGGACGTCTGCCAGAGGTTGCTTGGATTTAGTTTTACATTTACTGAAATTGATATTTATGGACAATGCTCTATAGACTATAACTTCTTATTGACCTTATTTACTATTTCCAAAATTTCTTAAATGGATTCAGTAAATTCAGGTAGAAACTGAATTTGTCATTGCACCCTATAAACTCGAATTTGACAATTTTGCTTGACTTCCCCCCCCCCCCCCCATTTTCTTCATGGATTTTAAGCAAATAAATTAATTTAGAACTGGTTACAAATTTAGATTATGTATTGTAAAAGTGAACTGCAATGGAACTGAATCTACTCATTGGAGACGTATAATAAACTCCGTCTCTGGTTAGAGACTGATAATAAATAACTCAGAGACGGAATCTATCTGTCTCTGTTAGAAACGAATTCATTTTCACTTTCAGACTGGCGCCAGAGACGGATTTATCGAATGGTAGCGACAGAATATTTCTGTCGCTATATAGAGACGGACTGAAAAAATTCGTCTCTACTAAATTTGCAACGCACAAATCAGCGACCACTCTGATTCCGTCTCTAATTCCATCTCTAACATGCTTACAGACGGAAAGGTGTCTTTTAGAGATGAAAAAATTCCGTCTCTATTTCTGATTTTTCTAGTAGTGATATTTATTACCTCTAAAACAATTCTCAAAAAATGAAATCACATATATAAGATTAAATATCTATTCCACTTGATAAAAACTATGTACGGATAACCCTCGGCCCACCATTTATTGAGTAAAAAAACCGATTTTAATCATTTTATTAATTTTTTTGAATAAATCATCACTTTCGTCCTCAAAGTATAGTTGTTAATCACTTTAATCCTCAAAGGAAAAAACTCATTATTAAATCTCTGCAACTGTTTATTAATGCCACTTTAGTCTCTTGATCACCATCAATTACTTAACGGTGTTAACTTTACTTATGTGGAACGTTAATTGCCAACTACGTTGCTTTTGTGATCTATCTTATAATTACACCCACGCTCTCTCAGGTAGAGGTGGAAAAATGAGCTAAGTCCATCGACTAGCCCCAACCCACCTATTAAATCGCAGGGCTTGGAATTTAAATTTTGAGCTTGAATTGAATCTGGATTTTTTAGCTCAAGCAGTTTTATTAAAATGGTGGGCTTAACCCGCATTATGTCTGATATGAGTATAAGTTTTTTTATCTCGAATTAAAGATGGACTCTTTTGGCCTGACACGTTATAGCATGCATCTCGCATTAAGCGGGCTCTGAGTTGGGTCAGGTAGCCCATTTTGCCACGTCTGCTCTCCAGGGACTAAAATGAAAAAATTACTCCATCTCCAGGGATTAAAATGAATGAAACTAAAGAAACATTTTTTAACCTAGAGATATTTAAAATTTAACATTTTTGAAACTTTCAAAAATTATTTAATTAATAAAAAAATTATAAAAATATTTAATTTCGTATATTCTTTTTACATTCATTTATTTTTTCTAATTTTTAAATCATGTTCACAATTATCTCATGTAGTTTCAATAGATATTTTTATGAAATATGCATATTTAATTGATAAAAAAATATTTGAATGGCAAAGAAAATAAAATAAATCTTAAAGATGAGTATGTATTTTGTTCCCAAAATAAACATTTTATATAAAAATGTGTGCATTATAAAAATAAATATTTATATAGTATAAAGATAGAAATTTTTATTAAAATAAATTAATATTTAAATTACATAAAAAGATATATTTGAAATTAAAATATTTTAATACTTATAATACAACAATAAATATATACGTCACACAAAGATAAATATTAATTTATTTTAATATATGTGGTTGAGGTTTTAATCCTATTAGGATTTGGATCCTCTCCAGTCAGCGACTGTCTCCAACCCTCTCCAGCAAAATTAGCTAAGGAATAACTACGGAATAACTAGGAAATAAAAATCGTAGTTAATCCATAGTTATTCCGTAGCTAAATTTTACTGGAGAGGATGGAAAGACCGGAGAGGATCCTTACACGTGTAAAACCAACGTTTGTCGCTCCAAAAGTATGCCACAAGTTAATATAATGATCAATAATTTCAATAACCAATCCACTAAGCCAAGATCCTAAGTTCCGCAACTGAGACTAATCCTATAGTGAACACGTTATATTTTTGTATAGTGACGATGTGCATAATAGGATATGGTCACATTACTCTTAATAGTACAACAACAAAACTTTTCTCTATATTTTGTGTTGTTGGCTTTTGATTTTATTTGTATATTACTTAATGGGATGATTAATTATATTTTTTATTTGAAGGAGTAACAATTGTTAAAGGTAGTAAATGGGAGGGTCGTCACAGGAATGAGATGTCATATATAATTGATGTGAAGAAAGGAATTGAAGGATACGAGGATTGGGATAATGTGAAATATATCTTTATGTAATTTAAATATTCATGTTTATGATTTAATTATTAATTTATTTTAATATAAAATTTTTATCTTTACATGATGTGGATATTTATTTCTATAATACACGCACTTTTATATAAGTTTTTATTTTGGTATAAAATACATACTCTCCTTTAAGATTTATTTTAATTTTAACAATTAAATTAATTTTATTTATTTTTAATTTAATATAAAAATACTTAATTTAAAATATCTTAAAAATACAAGAGATAATCGTTACCTTGATTTCAAAATTAAAAAAAAAATCACGTAAAAAATAATGTAGGACATAAGTTATTTTTACAAAATTTTTTATTAATTAAATAACTTATGAAAGATTCAAAAATGTTAAATTTCAAATATATTTGTGTTAAAAATTATTTCTTCAATTTTATTTATTTTAGTCCATAAAGATGGTATAAAACCTTCATTAATATTTGAGGAGTGCTACCAACACACTCTCTAACACACTCTTTCCAACACACTCCATGTGATTGGTTAAAATTCACTTGGGTCCCGCAAAAATTATATGGGTCTCACTCCCAATGTGGTGGGACCCATGTGACTTTTAACTAATCACATGAAGTGTGTTGGAAAGAGTGTGCTAAAAAGTATGTTGCTAACAACTTTCTTAATATTTTAGTCCTTGGAGATAGACTCGGTGTTTAAGGTAGGCCACATATAGGTAACATAGTTGACACTTAACGTGTTATATCAGCAAAGTTAACACTGTTAAGTAAATGAAGGTAATAGTCTGATGGAGGGATTAAAGTGACACACAGTAAACAGTTTCAGTGACTTAATAATGAGTACCATACTTTTAGGGACTAAAGTAATCGACGCCTACACTTTCAAAAATAAAAATGATGGTTTAGTCTTATTGTTTTTATAAGGTCATTATTAAAAACCAGGATACAGCATACATTTCACACAAATAAAAGCAAAACATTTTTAAAAAAATTAAAAAAAAATGTTTTAAAAATGTAAGATTAAATATGTTTTTTATTTTGACTATTATTTTTTAAAATCACATGGTTTAAATCCCCATTTTTAATTATGCTCTTAAGATATGTTTGCAACTCCCTTGCACTTTTTCATCACTAAAAATCTATAAAGAATTTCTTGTAAAGCAATATTAAAAAAAAACCATTTTTATAGAAAAAAAATGATGCTACAGAATTTCTTCGTTTTGCTGAAAATTCATAGGAAATTTTCTACACGTTTTAAAATTTGTAAGAAATTTTCTATGAATTTAAAATTCCCATAAAAATCTATAGAAAAATTAAAAAAATTATAAGAAAGATTGTTACGTTATTACTTAATTGATAAAATTAATGATGATGATTAAAGAGTTTAATTAGTATACACTGATAGTGTAAAAAAAAAATTACACTGTCATCCAATAATGTAATGCCACAACATTTAATGAGTATGATACATGTGTTATTAAACTCATGAGTTAAATATGTTTTTGAACCCTCATAATATGATGGAATTTGGTTTTGGTCCCTCATTTATTTTTTCATTGGTTTTGGTCCTCCTTTTTTAAAATTACATGTTTTGAGTCCTCCTTATTAATTGTACTCTGTTAAGTTACTTTCACAGCTCTACTATGACTTTTTCCGAGTAAAAATTTACAGGAAATTTCTTGCGACTTTTTCTCTAGAAAATTAATGTGTAGTAAATTAAAAAAAACTACAATTTTTTTAAATAAAAATGCTGCTATAAAATTTCTTTCCTTCGTTGTAAAAAAATATATAGTAAATTTTCCGCAAATTTTTTAATCTAAACAAATTTTCTTTCAATTTAAAAATCTGTAAGAAAATGTGATGGAAAATCCATAGAAAAATCTACAAGAAATATTATTACGTCATCACTCAGCGAAATATAACTACCGAAAATGACTAAAATCATGTGATTTCAAAAAATGGAGGACCAAAACTAATGAAAAATTAAATGAGGGACCAAAACCAAATTTTACTATATTTTAAGGGACTAAAAACATATTTAACTCTAAACTCATTTCTTTCTCACTTGAGAGCACCATGGTTGCTTTGTGTAATTTATTTGTTTGATATAATTTATAGTGTAAAATTTAATTTGATTAGTTATAAAATAAATGAATGATTTGTAGTAAGCAACTAGATTTAAATCATCTCTCTAATTGCCTTGGAAAGCATTTTATTTATTATGAAGTTGCTACAATTTGGCTACGAACTAGCTAAGATTGCGTAAGATATTTACCGTAAACTTTAGCTAGAAAGCAGCTATGGAATTAGTCATGGTAAGTTACCTACAAATTAACTATAAAATAACTATGAGATGTCCTAGCTAAATAGCTAGAAAATAGTAACTCGAATGACAAATTGCTACCAATTTCATGTGGACTTGCCATGAAATTTTTAAAATTTGCTATGAAATAGCTACCAAATATTTTGTAGCAAATTTGCTACTTAATTTATGCTACCACCTATTTTGTGGCAAATCTGTAGTTATTTCGTAGTTAAAGTTGTTTGCTGCTGATTAACTACAAATTAGCTACGGATTTCTTTGTAGCAAATTTCATATTTTCTTGTAGTGAGGCCCATCTATTCACCAAAAAAAAAAATATGTGGATTTTTAAAATAAATGGCCGATATAAAAAATATAAATAAAGATGAATAATTTCTATAAGTTATATGAGGAGAAATATTTATGTAAATATCACATTTGTATATCCAAAATCCTTTTCAACATTGCACTATAAACGAAAGGACAAGGCAAAGTCTAACTTCCGAACGTAATCCTTTCATTTTCTTGCACAATAATTATTTCCGAATGGCCCGTCCAAGGATGTAATCAAGTTTATTCAAATGACTATGGTGGGTGACATGTATGTTTGACAAAGTAGAAAATATTGATTAATGTATTTAAATTATATAGGATGTTAATTTAAACACATTCTTATTTGCATTTGGTTATATCAAATTCCCTTTCCCTTTCCTTTCAACTATAGTTTTTCACACGTATCCTTAAATCTTGTTTAAACTAAACCAAACATGCACTGCTTAAACTCATCAATGGTTGGTATTTTTAAGTCTAATTTAAAATATAGTTAGAAATAAATCAATAAATATAATCAATGTCCTCATTCTTTTAGTATATATAGTAAAATTTGGTTTTGGTCCCTTATTTACTTTTTCATTGGTTTTGACCCTTTATTTTTTAAAATTACATGCTTTTAACCCACATCATTAATTATATTTTACTAAGTAATGACCTAAAAATATTTCTTGTAAATTTTTTAATAGATTTTTATTTGAATTTTCTTGTGAAATTCGAAATTCAAAGAAAATTTCATCTAAATTCTAAAATTTATGGCGAATTTCCTATGGATTTTTCTTGAACAAAGCAAAGAAATTTCATAGTAGCATTTTTACGTGAAAAATTGATGGGTTTTTAAAAATTTACTATAAATTATTTTTATAGAGAAAAAATCACAAAAGAAAAAATAATGTGAATTTTTATCCAGAAAGTCATAGTGGAGTTACGAACGTAACTTAAAGGAATATAGTTAACAAGGAGAACTAAAAATACGTATACGTAATTTTAAAAAATGGAAGACCAAAACCAAAGAAAAAAATAAGAGACCAAAATCGAACTTCACTATATTTCTAGGGATTATTTAACCCAAATTAAGGAAAATGATACATAAACACCTATGACCCATGAGATATAGACAACTAGAGAGAAAGGAAGAGAAGGAAGAAGTGATATATCACTATGATTAGTCATATAATGTGACGGGAAGAGTGAGATAGAAAGATAATAGGATTTGGATCCTCTCCGGCCCACAATTGTCTCCAAACCTCTCCAACAAAAGTTAGCTACGGAATAACTACAGAATAACTAGGAAAACAAAAGCCGTAGCGAATCCATAGTTATTCCGTAGCTAACTTTTGCTGGAGAGAATGGAGAGGCAGGAGAGGATCCTTACACAAGATAATAATATGTCAAATTGGTATTCGTATTATTGGGGTGTCTGTGTATCATCATTATTTTTTTTATATATTTCTCAGTCTTTTATTGATTAATTAAATGAAAATCAATGAATGGTTAATTCGGAAGTAGATTTTTCTTTAAAAGAGATTTCGTGTTTGAGTTTATAAGTGGTCAAGAATTTGATTATTGCTTCCCCCATTATTTCAATAAAAAAGATTCAATTTTAGCATTAGTTAGGTAGGCTGGTGCATTATTCATGCTTCAAGCCAAACTCTTGCGTGAAATTAAGGACGTGTTAGAAATATATACATTCATGTGAGTGAGGTCAATGAGGGCCAATATTATAAATTTTCCCAATCAATCACCCCACACAAAATGCAATTTTTTTATTTTATATATAATTATAATATTACAATATAACAAAATTGAAAAACTAAATAAAATATATAGAGAATTAAGATAAACACTCAGTAACTTGACATTTTTTATTTTTTTATAATTTATTTAATTACTTTTAATCAAATGCTTTATCACTAAAAAATTAATAAACATTAAAAATTTATAAAAAAATAAAATATATAACTACATAATTTTGCGACATGTGTTTTCTAAACACCGTGTGTATTAAGTTAACTTCTAGTTTAATGATTAAATTATAAGCTAGTTTGACCGATATGAAATTATTTAGTTAAATATATAAAAAAATTATTTTTAGTAACTTCTAGCTTGACGTTTGGGTTTAGTCTACAATCCATCTCCGAAAGTGTGAGGATTCTCTCCAGCCATGTTGCCTCTCTAGCAAGATATAGCTACGGATTTGAATTACCTAGTGGTTCTATAGCCATTCCATAGCTAATGTTGGGTGGAGAGGCT
This sequence comes from Sesbania bispinosa, assembly GCA_026901365.1. NCBI lineage: Eukaryota > Viridiplantae > Streptophyta > Magnoliopsida > Fabales > Fabaceae > Sesbania > Sesbania bispinosa. Next base: position 986,000 of record QLOH01000358.1, on the reverse strand, counting down.
GGAGGGTCAGAAGAGGATCCGAGTCCATCTCCGAAATAGGTGTGTACCCGTACCACTCTATTTGATGACCATTGGATGAGGAGAGATGGAAATGAACGGTGGAAATTGTGGAAGTGCAACTTGTTGGTCAAATTTCTAAATTTTGCGATCTGGTCCCTCCGTGTTTCATTTTAATGTGTTTGTGGATTAAAACAATTGCTATTCAGTCATGATGCAAGGTGGGCTCTAGGGACTACAAGAAAAACGCCTTTTAGCGAAGACCATACAAGTGAAAAGCCATCGCTACAGGCTACGTAGCGATGGCTTAGCAACGACCACATGGACGTCGTAAAATGTAGTAGCAACGAGCAAAGTAAGTCGTCGATACGTAGAGACGGCCAAACCGTCGCTAAAGTCGTCTTTAAAATCATGGTCGTTGCTACGTATTACTGTTTTTTTAATCTAGCAACGGCCTGAGTGACGACCAAGGTCGTCACTAAAGATAAATTTCTTTTAAATTAAATTTATTATTATTTATTTTAATATTTAGGGTTTAGGGTTTATTATTTATTAATTTTCAAATTATAAAAATAATACTAAATACTATATCAACACATCGACAGAAGAAAATATATATATATAATATATAAACGTAATTTGTTCAAACATAATACAATAAAAGTATAAAAAACATAATAAAAAAAATGGCGACGACGACGCTGGTGTTGTGGTGGGGTCAGTTCCCCATCCTCATCCAACAGATGCTCATATAGGATGGCATCGTAGTGGGGGTGCGGTTGTGCCTGAGCCTGAGTTGCAGCTTGAGCCTTTAGCAACTGTTGCATCTGTTGTCGGAGTCTTCCTAACTCATCCTCCAACTGTGCAACCTTCGCTATAACCTAGCGAGACTTCTGCCTTGATTTAATTACTTCCTGGCGCAGCGCCTCCTCAGTTGAATGTCGTGACCCGGACCCGTCACTCCCGCTGGTATGAGCCCTGGACTCTTGAGTGAGGTTTATCACACCTGGACGAATGTTGGTTGCCAAGTCCCCAGTGCCATAACAGCGGTCTCGGGTCTTGCCACCCACAACATCCCTCCAGATCTCCAGCTTGGTGGAGGCATCAGTATGGAGGAGTCCCTCATCTGTGACTCCACCTCCCTCAGGCGGTCCTTGTAATTTTTCTATTGAGGTAAAAGTAAAATTGGTTAGTTATATATTCAATTGCAATTACATGAAATTATATAAAAAAAACACTTACATAGGTGGACCGCGCTCAGTCATCTACCCAACCCCCACCCTATTTTATGTGGGTGGCAACGAAGAACTCGTCGGGCTCGACCTCCTGCCCAAGCTGTCGATTTTACATAGAAAAATTATACAAATTAATTATTTTAACAACAAATAGAAACATAATAAAGAAGATAATACAGAAGAGTGTTTGTTTATACATACCATATCCAACGCCACCTCATGGTGGGCCCTGCGGCCCGTGGTATAGACTGCCCCCACGTTGAGAAACCAGGTTGATCTTGTTACGAGCGGACTTCCCCTTGAATTCCTCAAAGTCCCAGTAGGCCAAAAGACCCTTCCAGGCCTCCTTACCACACCACGTGGGCCTCTTCCCAGCCTTTCGGGCCTTGTTCATCATATCTCGAAGGCGACGAGCAACCCTCTGCTCGTACACCTTCTTGATTTGGGCCTCATGAGAAGGGTCCCAAGTAACTCGACTGTGCAAAATAAAAATAGGGTATGTTATGACAAATTGACATAACTTCAGAAAAATTTTAAAGTGTTTAGGGTTTATAATTACCGTGAACTCTTCCCACCACCTGTCCCTTACATCCTTCATGGTGACCTCCCATAGGTAGTGAGAACCCTTGCAGTGAATTGTTTCACAGTAAGTTTTACAATTCTGTTGTGAATGTTTTTTTTTTGGTACACAGTGTGAATGTTTTTGTACCACCCATTCCCTATTATTTGCATTTTTTATGTTTCCATGTTATTTGCATTTGATACAAAGCAATGGCTACATAAAATGAAGGTAATTGATGTGAGATTTGGAGTTGATGCTACAAGCTATGCTCATGGTTGTCCTAATGTGCAATGTGGCAATGCTTAGGTAGTTGATGCTACAAAAATTGCAATCTGAGCTTATGCAATTGTGATTGTAGTTGTTGCAAGTCTACCATTTGATTTTGAGGGAAAAAGTCTTCATAAAGTTAACATGAAGTATGTTTCCTTAGAAGAAGATCATGTATATTGTTCCTCATAATGGAAATCACTTGATGTTCCTGAATCCTGATAAGCATTGTAAAAACCGGCAGCAACCTTGTTTTTTATAATTCTTTCCTCCTCCTATTGTGCACAATGCCATTTAGAAAAAGTTGTTGGGTTTTAAAATCATACATATTAATTTGTCATTTATATATATATATATAGGGAGCGTATCAAGTGAGAACACTTGTTTATTGTGAGAAATGAGAACATTTAATAATAGCCATTGGATTATATTTAATGGTTTGGATTATTCTCTAGTCTACTAATGTGAATAAAAACCATAAGAGGAAGATCAGCGTGACTCTTGTTATATGAACTGTTGCGACTTGCTAGGACACATTTGGAGGGCGATGAATCTCTTTCCCTTGGTCACGCATTACAGGGCCATGAATCTGGAGAGGGGGGAAATTGTGGTGAAGAAAAAAGGGGAAAGGGATTAGTTTTTTTTTAGGGAAATAGATGTATGTGGAAAGAGATAAAGGGAAAAGATTTTAATTTATTTTAGAGAATAATCCATACCATTAAATATAATCCAATAGCTATTATTAAATGTTCTCATTAAATACAAATTATCAAAATAATATAATAAAAAACTTTTTACATTTTTGGACGATTTTTGCCACGTAGGCGTCTTAGTGACAAATGGGATTTAATGACGTTGTTTGAAGTAGTGATTCATGAGTCACATGGCAATGATTTATTTACCGCCATAAACTGACATCTTTTGTCTTATTATGTGGAGCTAGCTAGTTTAGCACCACATAACAAGACAAAAGACTTCAGTTTATGGCGCTCTAAATCAACCAATGTTTCATGGACTAATTTGAATCCAAAGATGTGCATATATATAATTGTAGTATAAAATGGTTGACGGCGTTAAATGAGTGTTGATCATGACGTGTCACGTTAAGTGACACTTTTCGATTCAAATTAATTAGTCTAAGTAATATTAAGAATCAATCACTTTAGTTCCTAAAATGGTCTTGTGTATGGAATGTCGACAAGTTCTTAGTAACAATATGGAGAATAGATGTTCTGGCTCTTATTAATTGTATCAAACCTATATTTCTATTAGATCTAATTAGTTCATAACAATTTTTTCTTCACAAATAGTCATTTTTCCAATGATGTTCCATATTGAACAAATTAAATTCTCACTTGTTGTATTATCTTCTTTGTGATTAAATATGAACGTAAAAATGTTTAGTTTTAAGTTGGTTATTTATCAATATTCCTTGACAACCAGTTAACATCGTCTGTACCAAACCCAACAACTTAAAAAGTAAACTTCTATCAATATAATCACAATTCAATTTAAATAACTTTTTTAAATATTTTTTCAACCAAAAATAAAAAATTGAAGAAAAACATTTAGAATAAAAAATTTATATTAAAAAAGAATCAAAGTGATATATTCTTACTTTATATTTCAAATATATTAAAAACATATTTATATATAATCAACATAGCGTTTAATATTTATATTTTACTTTAATATTAATATCATTCATAAAAAATTTAAATATTAATACATTTTTATGTAAATTTTCTTCATGTATGAATTAGTTTTACCCTATAATTTAAATATTAATAAGTTTTCTTGTAAAACTTCCATTCCCATGTGTGTGATTTGATATTATCCCACATATTAAATATTATTAAGACTTTTTCTATAATTTAACATGAAATTTAAATTATTGCACAATATTTTTATATATTGTCATTACAAATGAGAGAACATTTAAAAACAATTAATCTATATTAAAATATAAAAGATCAATGATATATATGATCATTCCTATAACTTATGCGCATCCCACTATTTCTTTACAATTTTGTTTTTTTTACACTCATTCTTATGCATTAACTCTTACACTCGCTTTTTCTCTCTCTCTCTTTTCCTTTCCCATCACATATCACATTTCTCATTTTCTCTCTCTTTATTTTTTTTCTTTCTATTCTTCTCTTCTATACACTTTCTACACTTCAATTTTTGAGTGTTTCTTTCACATGTTCTATAAAGTGGAGAAAAAGTAAAAAGTGAGCAAGGAATGATAACATAGTGTGTGTATATATATATATATATATATAATTAAATGGCAATTTTGATATTAGGTTGTATTTTTACAGAAATGGTTCATATCATGATAACCAATACCCCACATCTTTATTTGCCCATTTTTATCTTTATCATCATCTTCTTCTTTGTGTTTGCGATAGTGCTGCTTCCATCTAGACTCATAATGCTTTCCCTTTTCTAGTGTCTTGCTACTCAATCTAGATTTATTGTAGTTGATTGTATTGCACTTAGTAAATTTAGATCGTCTGATAAAAAAAAAAAATTTAAAGGTCGAGATAATATAGTTAAATTTAAAACACGATCTCAACACCATATTTGTCCAATTTCCATCCAATGATCCGAATTTACTGATTGCAGTGACTGTAAAAAAAATCGTCTGAATTCGTCTTGCTATGGAGCAACATTATCACATCATCTTTTTTCCTATTCCCCCTTCACTAAATTCCCATCTCTTCTCAAACTCGTCCATTCTATGCGTCCAAGTTGAGTGGTAGCACTAGAAAAGAATATTAAAAGATAAAATTATACATCCGAATTCGTCTTGCTATGGAGCAACATTATCACATCATCTTTTTTCCTATTCCCCCTTCACTAAATTCCCATCTCTTCTCAAACTCGTCCATTCTATGCGTCCAAGTTGAGTGGTAGCACTAGAAAAGAATATTAAAAGATAAAATTATACATCCAGAATAGATCGATCATTTATTTAAACTTAAAACGAATTTTAAAATGAGATATTTTTAAATTAGTAAAAATAATGTATTAAAATTATTATAAATTTATGTAAAATTTATAATTTATTTTTAAAATTTTTAGAATTAAAAAATATTTATTAAATTATTGTCACGAACTTCATTTAACATTTCTTTATCATATATTAAAGTCAATTAATCTAATTTCTTTTAGACATTATGATTTTGGGTAAAACATTTTTCATTTTTTTTTTTGAAAAACTTTATGTTGAAACAACAATCACTAAAATTGTGCAAATTTTTTCAAAGTAAAACTGTGAATATCTAAAAGAAAAGAAAAAATGGAAATAGAGTTGCGAAAAACAAAACATGTTATAATAAAATTGTTGGGTAAAAGCAAGCAATTAAAAGCTTAAGAAAAATAAGAGAATCAAAGAACACGAAGGAAGAGAAAGAAAATGCAAGAGAAAAAAAAACGTTTTCTCTTATTATCAAACAATCAACTTCGGAAGGTTCAACCACCTTCAGTAAGTTCCACCTCAGCAGGTTACTTCAGTAAGCACTTCAGCAAGTTCACTGTAATCGTTCTCTCTTACATTCACGCCATCGTTCTCTCTCACTAGTGCAAAAAGGGTCTTTTACGACGGTTAAAATAGGCTTTTTACGACGGTTGGAACAACCGTCGTGGATCTAGGAGTCGTAAAAAACTGAATTTTTTACGACGTTTGTCAACCGTCGTCATAAGTTAGAAACCACGACGGTTGTTTTAGCAGCCGTTGTAGTATCATGGACATACCACCACGGTTCATGTAGTAACCGTCATTGTTTCTTCAATGTGGTGTAGTGAAAGGCACTTTCTACGACGGTTCCCTCAAGCAACCGTCGTAGAAAGTGGGAAACAACGACGGTTCATATTACAACTGTCGTTGTTTCTGACTTTCTACGACTATTGCTTGAAGGAACCGTTGTTGTTTCTGGTTGTTGTGGATTAGCTACTGAAATTTCGTAGCTAATTTGAAGCTAATGATAATATATTTTGTATCTCAATTTCTCTCTCTCTTCTCATCCCTTAATCACCAAGATATCAAATGACAATGTTGCCCAAGGGAATAAGCATCCATGCCTCCTAAATTATTATAATCCTCTTTAGAGAAGCTTATTACTACATGTACTCATCATTTAAACAATTTATGTTCATGAATTTAAAGATCTTGTGTGAAATCACATATCATTGCACCCCCACCTAGTAGTGAATATGGAGGCGCTGTTTAGGAATATTCCCATGATCCTGCAGCATCCTAGCCCTTTCCCATGAGAAACCTTACCATTCATTAACCTATGCTATTATCTAGCCTTCTAAGCTGTTAAGGAACCAACCTTCAAAATAATATGAAAATAGAAGCTCCTTAAGGCCTGGTCTCATCTATGCATAGAATAATACCTCGTAGAAGTTCCAGTTTATAGCGTGTTACTTGATTGAGATGTTAAAAGCACTTTTAAGCAGAAAATACTTACATGCTATTAAAAAAAGACTATATACTCTAATCACCAATTTTAGAGAGTGTGCTTCTTAAAAAATTATAACAACCTGAGCAAAACATATTTTGCTTTAAATAATATTTCCGTGGAAGATTATATGAGTCATGACTAACAAAAATGAGCTAAAACAACATTGTGAGAAATTGGCTGTCACCAATATCACCTTAGTAAGCTAGCAGTATCTGGATTCCCATCATAACAATCATTATATTTTCTTTTGCTGGCAGCAGTCTACCTTGATAAAATCTTGATAAAAAACAACATCTGTATGTATAAAATAGTGAAAACCAATAAAGATAAAAATTCATTGAATTTACAAGGCCAGGCAAGGAAATTGAGGAGAAACTAACATGACGTGATAAAAGACAAAATAATCATTTAAAACAATAAAGAAACCATATGTTCCTCCTGAAATGACAAAAAACATGTAAAGCAAAGTGCTAATGTGAATCTGTTTATTCAAATACAAGTGTTAAAAGTGGATCCAAAAGATGAACAAAAACTTACCACAACAATAGTATAGAACAAAATATTCAAGCCACAGATGTATTAGAAACCTTCAAGCCTTCAATTTAAACTACTGCTAGCAATAATGGTGTACTTTTAAGCTTCACGCCACTCCCCAAAATTTAAACTAAGCTATGCAAAAGGCTCGGTAAAATTTACATATGAACATCCTAAGAAGAAGAAACACAAACAAGGAAGAAATGTCATCAAACATGTCAAATTTTGTGCTCTCTAGTTTAAGAAAATAACCAAATGGAGCTCATATTAAATGGAAAGGAAGAAAAATATAAAATTTTGTGATTTGAAATATGCATGTGTTATGGTTCTAACAAAAAAAATGGCACTCAAATCCAATGTCTCTAGCTCAAGTTATGAGTGGATGAGTGAAAAGTGTTCAAGCTATGACAACATGGGAGTACCCTACGACAACATGTAGTCATTGAAGCAAACAATTGATTATGATTATTTGCTTTCCAAATTCTGACCTCCTGTAGATGGAACGGGAGACATAGTGGATCTATAATTTTTTCCAAATTCACTCCTACATTCATCGGTTATAAAAAATTGATTATGAACTATGCTTTCTCTAAAACTACTACGTTGATAATAACAATTATATCTGCTTTCTCAATTTGAACTCCTCTTTTATTATATTTTGGTCATTCTTTAAAATTGTAGTCAAATTTTGGTCATTCTTTAATACAAATCCTTGGTCATTCTTTACATATTTGTTTGTTGTAGTTATTTCTTTAATAAAAAAGTCAAACAAAAATTGCCAAATATTTCCTCACAAAGTTTCTATATAATGGCATATGAAAGTACTCTTGCCAAATGCTCACACCTGTGCACATCAATCTGAGAAAGAAAATGGTGTTGTCTGATCTGGATACTATTTGCAAACCAACCTCGAGTGCTCACAATGAAGTTGGTATGCATTGTTCTTTATCACATCTTTTTTTTCTTCTATTAATTGTTACTAATTAATAATATTAATCGGTACATACCTTAATTATCTATATTCTCAAAAACATCAAATGCAGGTATTTCTAGATCTGAGAGAGATCTGCCACCAGCTCATTACTTGTTCAAAATCCAATCATATTCCGTATAAATGAACACAGGAGTGGAGAAGTATGAGACTAATGTTTTTCAAGCTGGAGGACACAAATGGTCAGTTCCATTTCCCCTGCTTAGGCTCTTTATAATTTATCTCTCTACTTATTACCCAAACTGAATGATTCATTTTTTAAGGATAAAATGAAAAGAGTAATAAAATTAATATAAGTATATATAATTGATAATTAAATTAATTTAAAATATAAAAATGTGAGTACGTCTCCCTATACTTAGCAATAGCAGATACTGATAAGCTTTCCAATGGTTGGGAGGTTGATGTAAACTTCAAGTTGTTTGTCTTTGATTAGAAAAATAACAACTATTTGACCATCTAAGATCATTAGACCATGTAACTACAGGTAATGACATAGACATGAACATCTAGACTAGGAAAACTTAATCAGTTGCATTTGGATGACAAGAGGTCATGTAAAACGTTTTGACATACCTTGCGAGCCACTTTCTTTGTGGCAGTTGCAGAAATGGTGTAATGCCTTCAAGTGAACCACAAGTAGTCTTTCTAGCACTAAGAGTAACAGCCTGCATAGGAGGTCATAAATCAAGAAAAGAACTTCAATTCAAAACTATTCTATATAAAAGGAAAAGGCAAAAATATTAATTGGTGTATATTCAGCTAGAATGTTTTGCTAAACAAGAAAAACAAACAAATAAATATGAAAATTGCTCAATTAAATTCCATATCATAAAATTAAACCAACAAGACATCCTTTCAACCTCAACTAAGAAGTAAGAACATATAAAGATGTGAAACATATGTACAACATAACCCAACTGCCTTGTTCTTGAAGAAATGACATTAAACTAATAAGCATCAAAATAAGAATATAAATCATACAAATACCATGATTACATAAATGAAAAATCAGAGCAAGTTTTACCATCGACACTTCCAATGATAAAAAATTCTGCAGCTGAAACTGCAACATGTGTAACCACATCAAGATGCATATAGCTTTTCTCCTACCTGTAAAAAGCAAACAATACCTAACTTTGAACTCTCACACACACAGAAAAATATTTTGATTCAAGTTTTCATCAGGTATATTTTCCTAAAAATGTTTTACACAGAGCTATTGTATCGAGTTTTCCAATTTCCTAATTGGTGGATGGGAAGCCCTAATTCCAAAACTATGTTGTTTGAGTAAAAAGGAAAAGAAACTAGAGGAAAAAACCAAACATTAATCATTACATTACATAACTATGAGTCAAGAGTGAAGTACTGGAAATGGCGATCTTGGAGTGGAAGCGTTCAATGAAGGGAGCGAGGGCTCTGATCTGAGGACGGAGGGTGAAGGTATACCTCCAAAAGACGCCATGACTCCAGCGATGGCCGGAGGAGCGAGCAACGGAGGCAGTGGTGGAGGAGAAGGCCTAGGATCGGTTGGGAGAGGGACGGACGGAAGGGGAAGCGAAGGTTCTAGAAAGAGGGAAGAGCTTGTACTTGTTTGCTCTTAGGAGCGAAGAGGCAGAGGAAGAGTCACGGGGAAAGAGGGAGAGGGACTGCCGCACGGACGCCAGAGACGAAGACAGTGGCCGAAGGGAGGGAGGAGAGATGGAGGGGATGAGAGAGAGGGGGACGGTGAGAGAAAGAGCGGCTCGGGTAGAGAGAGAAGAACAGGGACGGCGCTGAATGGACAAGGAGAAGTAGGGTTTCTCATTTTATTACATCAACCACGACGGTTATAAAGGTAACCGTCGTGGATTCCCCACTTTACTCCTGCACGCCCCCGCTTTTTCTATTCACACCCCCAACTTTTTTTAAACAAATAGTCTACGACGGTTGTGTAGGTAACCGTCGTGGTTTCCCTCGTTTACTCCTGCATCACCCAAATGTTTCTATTTACACCCCTAATTTTTTGACACACGGATTCTACGACGGTTACCTTTACAACAGTCGTAGAAAAACCATTTTACTCCTGCACCACCATAGTTTCCTATTGACACCCCCTATTTTTTTGAAACCCTTCTGTCTCTGCACCTCTTTTTAACTTCCTGCACCCCCTTTCTATGACAGTCATAACACACCCGTCGTAGAATCTTCCTTTTACTCCAGCACCTCCAATTTTTTCTATTTACACCCATAAATTTTTTAGAACCCCATGCCTCCTCCCACTTTCCACGACGGTTGTAGAACAACCGTCGTTAAAAACTTGATTTTTTTTATTTTTCCTGGAGTTTTCAACGACGGTTGTATGGGAACCGTCGTTGTATGTGATTTCCACGACGGTTCCCATACGACCGTCGTTGATTGTTACGCAAATAATTTTAAAATTGCCACCACATCACTTTCCACGACGGTTGCTCTACAACCATCGTGGAATGACCGTTGTAGAAAGTTGTTTTTGTAGTGGTGTCTCTTACATTGACGCCTTTCCCTATACAACAAGGTACTATATATAGGCAGTATTGGAGAGCAACGACTAACAACCTAACTGAAATAACAATCTCATTCCGAAGTCATAACTAACAATCTCCACCTTGACTTTGGAATGCCATGATTCAGACGAAACCCACCAAGTTTAAGCATCTCTCAAACTTATTTGTTGGTAGTGTTTTGGTCAACATATCAGCAGGATTATCTTAAGAAGCAATCTTCACAATCCTCACTGCCCCTGTTTCAACCACTTCTCTGATAAAGTGAAACTTCACATCAATGTGCTTGGTCCTTTCATGGTACATCTGATGATTGGCCAAGTGAATAGCACTCTGACTATCACAGTGAATCTGAACACACTCCTATTCAATTCCCAACTCATTCAGCATGCCTTTCAACCATAGACCTTCCTTCACTCCTTCAGACAATGCAATATACTCAGCCTCTGTTGTAGACAATGCTACCACTGATTGAAGGTTTGACTTCCAACTCACTGCAGTTCCAAATAGAGTAAACACATACCCTAATAAGGATTTTCGTGTATCCACACACCCTGCATAGTCTGCATCAACAAATTGTTCAATTGCAGTTCCACCTTCTGAGAGGTATTGTTTCTTCTGATATAGCAATCCTGAATCCAGAGTTCCATTCAGGTACCTGAGAATCCACTTCAGTGACTCCCAATGTGCTTGTCCTGGTCTCTCATGAACCTGCTGACAACACTCACAACATGAGCCAAGTCTGGTCTAGAACAGACCATCCCATACATGATGCTTCCAACTCCACTAGCATGGGGAACAACATTCATCTTCCTCCTTTCATCTTCTGAATCATGAGCTTAACTCCTTGAGAGCTTCATGTGGTGTCCCAAGGGTGTGCCCACAGGTTTAGATTGATGCATCCTAAACCTCTCCACAACCTTCTTCAGATAGACCTGTTGTGTTAGGCGCAAAACATCCTTTGACTCATCTCTTACTATATCAATGCCAAGTATGCGTTTGGCCACACCAAGATCCTTCATCTCAAATTCTGAATTTAACCTTGTCTTGAGCTGATTGATCATGTGCTTGTTACGGCTAGCCACCGGGGTATCATCTACATACAAGAGTAGGTACAAAATGTCTTGTTCTTCTCTTAAAATGTAGACACAGTTGTCATAACTACACCTGCTAAAGTCCATCCTTATCGGAAAATCATCAAACTTCTTATACAACTGCCTTGGGCTCTGTTTCAGACCATACAATGATTTTTGAAGTAGACACACTCTCTGATCCACAGCAAACCCCTCTGGTTGTTCCATGTAGCTAGATGGTTTTAGCCAGATCTCATTGCAGGAAGTCTGTCTTGACATCCAATTGCTCCAGGTGCAAGTCAAACTGGTTTACAATTGACATCAAAATCTTGATAGAACAGTGTTTTACAACTGGTGAGAATATCTTATTATAATCCACACCCTCAACCTGTGTAAATCCCTTAGCCACAAGCCTTGCCTTGAATCTCGCTTTCTCAACACCAGGGATCTCGTCTTTCTTGTTAAAGACCCACTTGCATCTGATTACCTTCTGTGCCTTAGGTAAATCTACAAGTCTCCATGTGTTGTTCTTCATCAGCAAATCAAGTTCCTCCTCCATGGCACATTGCCATTGCTACCTCTCTGAACTCTCATGTGCCTCTCTAAAGTTTCTTGGTTCATTTGAACCTTGTATCTCTTCAGCCATATTAAGAGCATAATAGATAAGGTTAGCATGTCCAAACCTTTTGGTAGGTTTTGGAACCCTCCTTTCTCTATCACGAACTAGTTGATAGTCCCTCACAGCACGTTCTGACATGCTGAAGTCTGAACCTGCTGAAGTATCATATGATGCATCTGCTGAAGTATCATCTGAAGTATTCAGATGATCCTCTCTGAGACTGCTTGTAGATGCCTCTACCTCAATGTGAGCTTTCTCCCTCCCATTTTCAGAGTCTCCACCAAGCATTCACATTCTCATTTCATCAAATGTTACATCCCTGCTGATAATAAGCTTTGAAGGTTTAGGTTCTAACCTCCATGGCCTATATCCCTTGAATCCTTCAGCGTATCCAAGAAAGATACACTTCTCAGCTCGTGCCTCCAGCTTATCCTGCTTGACATGTGCATATGCCAAAGCCCCAAACACCCTCATATTAGAGTAGTCGGCTGGTTTTCCACTCCAAACTTCCATAGGTGTCTTGTACCCCAAAGTAGGCAAATGACACTTGTTAATCAGATACACAGTGGTGTTTACAGCTTCTCCCCAGAAGTTCTTAGGCATCCCTGCTCCCAAGTGCATGCATCTGACTTTCTTAAGAATGGTACTGTTCATCCTTTCAGCAAGTCCATTTTGTTGAGGAGTCCCTGCCACAGTCTTATGCCTTTTGATTTCCTGGTTCCTGCAAAAACTATTAAACTCATATGAAACAAATTCCAACCTATTGTCTATTCTTTGTACCTTCAGCTTGGTCCCCTGCTGATTAGCTATTTGAGTGTACCATTCTCTGAACTTCTGAAATGTCTCAGACTTGTTCCTCATAATGTAAGTCCATACTCTCCTTGAGAAGTCATCAATAATGCTCAGAAAATAAGACCTTCCACCATGTGTCTGAGTCCTAGATGGACCCCACAGATCTGCATGTGCATATTCAAAAGGTCTGCTGGGAGTGTGTTTACCTGTCCCAAACTGCACTCTATGAGTCTTACCCAAAACAAACTGGTCACAAAAATCCAGCTTCTGAAGCTTATCACCCATCAGCAGTTGTTGCTTCTCCAACTCCACCAAGCCTTTCTCACTAACATGGCCCAAACGTAAGTGCCATAGTTTAGCCTTGTCTACTATTGTCTGACTTGCAACTGATTCATGTGCAATGACAGTAGATCCTTCCAAAATATACAACCCATTACTTCTTATTCCCTTAGCAACTATGGATGCTCCAGTGGACACCTTCATCATTCCACCCTCTACCTTGGTGCAATACTCCATATCATCAAACATGCTAATGGACATAAGGTTCCTTTTGAGCTCTGGAACATACCTCACATCCTGCAACAACATCTCTTTGTTATCAAACATCCTTAGTTTGATTGCCCCAATGCCCTGCACTTTGCAAGCTTTGTTGTTCCCAAGAAGTACATATCCATACTCCTTCAGTTCTAAGGTCTCAAAGTAATCTTTCACAGGGCACATGTGATAGGTACACCCTGTATCCATGACCCAACTCTTCAGAGAGCCTTCAGACGAAGCTACCAGAACACCTACAGATTCATATCCTTCAGAAGCCTCTGCAACACCTGCAGTTTCCTGTATCCTAGGCTCCTAGGCATCTTTCTCAGGACAATGCTTCTTGATATGACCTATCTTCTGACACTTGTAACATTTGATCTGCTTCTTGCCTTCAGACTTTTCCTTCTTCCCTTTACCCCTTGTTTTCTTTCCCTTACCCTTCACAACTGTCAGCCCAAAAGATACTTCCTCTGCTCCCTTCGAATCTTGAAGTTTCTGTAACTCTTTGGTTCGAATTGAGGTAACAACCTCCTCCAGAGTAATCATCTGATCTTTCCCGTACACCAATGCATCTCTAAAATGCTCAAAGGTCTTAGGTAAAGAATTGAGGAGAATAACGACCTTGTCCTCATCTTCAAGCTTCACACCAATGTTTTCAAGGTCATCAACAATCTTGTTAAAGACTGACAACTGCTCTTCAATCGTTCTTGATTCCACCATCTTGAACGAGTAAAGTTGTTGCTTCAAACAAAGTCTGTGGGCCAAAGACTTTATCATGTACAAAGGTTCCAGCTTCGTCCACATACCTGCAGCTGTTTTCTCTTTCGCCACCTCTCTAAGTGCCTTATCACCAAGACACAGAACGATTGCACTCCTTGCCTTGTCCATCATATTCTTTTTCTCTACCCGCGTCAAAGATGATGACATGTGCATCTCCCCCTTCAACGCTTCTTCACATCCTTGTTGTATCAAGATAGCCTCCATCTTGATCTTCCATAGCCCGAAGTCATTGGCTCCAGAGAACTTCTCAATATCAAACTTTGTTGCCATTCTTGATTATCTTTTCCTTTCAATCCCCACAGACGGCGGCACTTGTTGGGTAAAAGCAAGCAATTGAAAGCTTAAGAAAAATAAGAGAATCAAAGAACACGAAGGAAGAGAAAAAAATGCTTTCTCTTATTATCAAACCATCAGCTTCGGAAGGTTCAACAACCTTCAGCAAGTGTCACCTCAGCAGGTTATTTCGGTAAGCACTTCAGCAAGTTCACTGTAATCGTTCTCTCTCTTACATTCACGCCTTTCTCTATACAACAAGGTACTATATATAGGAAGTATTGGAGAACAACGACTAATAACCTAACTGAAATAACAACCTGACTAAAATAACAACCTAACTGAAATAACAAACTCGTTCCTAAGTCATAACTAACAAAAATAAAAAGCTTAAATATGATTTTAGTCTCTATAAATATGAGTCATTTTGTTTTTTGTCCTTGTAATTTTTTTTTGTTTTTCACCTTTATCTCACCCTCATCCAACATCAGTGTCCTTTTGCTTATACTGCATTGTTACATTTAAAATTCTTGAATTCCTCCTGGGTTCAATAAAATAAATTCTTTATCTATCCAATTATTTAAAATTTCAATGCACTTGGATTCACTCTATAAAGGAGGAAAAACCTGTAATGACCTTTTTTTCTCTACTAATTTTTCTGTCTATTGACTAACAAAATTTTCATTTGATTTATGTATATTAATTTGTAATTTAATGAGATTTGTACTGACTAACACAAAGGCTTGTAATTGTAAATCAAATGAAAATTTTGTCATTCAATAGACAAAAAAAACAGAATTGCAGAGAAAGAAAGGTCGTTATAGGTTTTTCCCCTATATACAGTGAATCCAAGTATTTTGAATATTCAAATAATTGAGTACATAAAGAATTTATTTTTTTAAATCCACGAGAAGTTTCAGAATTTCAAGTGTAACAATGCAGTGAAAGCAAAAGAACACGGTGATGTTGGATGGGGATGAAATTGAGGTGAAAAACCAAAAAAAAAATGTAGGGACTAAAACAAAAAAGATCATATTTATAGGGACTAAAAACAAATTTAAGTTGGACAGAAATAATACATGCGGAATGCTGATGTGACACCTCATTTGCCACATCAGCTAAAAATTAACAATAGAGACCAGAAAACTAACAGGAAATTTTTTTAGGATTGAAAAACCAATTTTTTTACCGAGACTAAAAAATATTTTAACAAAAACAAAATTAAAGTAATGAAGTTGTCAAGTAATAAGAGGGAAGAAATCAAAATTATTTATTTAATATATAATTAATATATAAGTTAAGTGGTTTTTTTTTTGTATAGGTTGGAGTACCCTTTGTACTCCTTTTAATTTAATTCTTTTTCTTATAAAAAAACATTTACGAAAAGTGATATTCATGGTAATTAAATGTTGGTTGATAAAGTGCAAAGATAATTATTGATAAGAAAATCTTGAGATTGTGATAAAATATATACATGTATAATAAATTCTGGTGTTTCTAAAATCTCAACTATAATTTTTTGGATGGATAGTCATCTTTTCATACTTTATAATCCCAAATGACCATACACTTTAGAGAGGTCAACTTAAATTGGGTCAAAAACTAAAAATCATATTTTTTTAATTGTTTGTTTTGTTACATGGAGGTCAAACGGCCAAAACTAAACTAAAATACTACGACTAAAAGCAACCCCAACAGAGTCTTGCCAAATTAAATCAAGACATTCACTGGGAGGAACATGCAGTAAGTGAAGTCCTAGGGTCCTTGAATGAGCAGAGTTTGCTAACCAATCCACAATTCTGTTGCCCTCTCTGAAAGTGTGAGAGAAGTTAATTTGCCAATTCTTTTGCTTCCAATGATGGATATGCCTTAAAATGCTACCATAATAAGGATGATGAGCAATTTTAATTGTTGTATAATCATTTTGGTTCTAGTTTAAATAGTAATTTTAAACTATTTTTTATGTAAAAAATTTATCATTTAAAGACCAAATTGATATAATGATTTGTTAATAATCAATTCATCATGCTATAAAAATCTTTTGAATGAATGAAAATAAAAGTTTACTTGTAATTGTAAAAGGAGTGGCATCAGATTCCACCACTTGACAAAACTGATATACATCTGTCCTTACTGGCTACATCATGGTGTATTCTAATCAATTCCTTCTTTTTTTTTTTGGTCAAAAAATAAATTCCTTTGACTAGCTAGCTACTTGTGAGCCTCATCTCATGTATAGTGGGAAACCAAGAACGTTGACAAAACTGTTCAATCTGCAGCAGCAAGTGTCATGGGCCTGGGCCTCAGTGCTTAGCTCATCTCACACCCCAAAAAGTTTCCAACTTTGACGATCCACTAAACACCTTTATTAATGGCTGTGCTGTGCTTTAATAAAGATTTCAAACGGAACTGGTAACTTGTTAATAACCAATTAAAGTGACTATCGTGGTTCATCCATCATTTTCTGATCCGCACCATAGGGTCACATCTGCAGACCAAGTCAACCAAAGAATATGAGATAATGCCTTTTTCTAAAGTCTCAGCCTATTATAACAAACAATCTTTCTTCTTTGACCTTATCTTTTTGAGTTATTATATTCATACAACAAAAACATACAACAACTCATATAACATACTTTTTTTCTCTATCTCTCTCCATCACATCACATCACATATTATATCATCTATCACATCTAATTCTTCTCTCTTTTCTTTCTATCTCTCACTTGGTTGTACATACAACATGTTGTACAAATAACTTTTCTCTATTTTTTTCGCCATATACACGTGTGAAGCATCTCATGATCTCATTCCATTGAAATCTTTCTTAAAGATCAAAATTATACGCCATCAACCCAATAGTTTTGTTTTGACTCTAATCAAAATGTGGGGCTGATTTCTCCACGAGTATTATTTTGGGAAAGGGAAATAGTAATCGATGGTATAACTTTCATCACCATCATTCGAATGATTTTGGAAACGATACAATATAAAAACATACAATAATTCATATAATACATTTTTTTCTTTTTTTTTATCACATCTCATATTTCTCTTTTTATTATACATAATAACATATTCTCAAAATGAAAATGTTTGAGTGCGAATAAAAACACCTGAATTTTGATATATATATATAGGTCATATATTGGTTACTACTAGAAATATGTTTGGGAAAAGTAACTAACTCATGTTGAGATTTTTCAATACAGGCCGGTCTAAGAGAAGCAACTAAAGCAAATGCTTCGGTGTCCACTATTATAAAGTTTTAAATTTTTATAAATATATATTTTATATATTAAAATTGATAAAATCCTTATATCAAATATACAAATATAATTAATTCTTTGTTGATAGATAATAATTAAAAAAAATTATTTAATAAAATTTATTTTCTCCATTTAATATAATTTTATTCTGTTAAAAATTGACTCATTTTTTTTTAAAAAAATAGATATATTATCTATTATCTTTTAATTTTTAAAAATAGGTTCATTCACATTTTATAATTTGCTTTAGACCTATTGATATATTGGTTTGGTCTTGTTTCAACACAATTAAATTATTTATAATGTTGGCAACATGTTCCAACAGTACTTAATAAAACATACTCATGATCTGATTGGTTAAACAACACTATTTAACATTTTTGTATGAAAAAAATACCAAATAACTCTGGTAGAAATGACTAGATTCATTTGAACATATTTATTTAACTCATATTTAATTTTAATTTACAAGTTGGATTACGTATATTAATTTATCAATTCGCAACCAGTCATGCCGATCGAACCTGTGAGTTATGACAAGTTGAGAATGAGACAGTTTGATATGTTAGATTACTTTTAATTTTTTTTTTATCTTAAAATTTCAAAAACCCTAATCTAAACTGAATTTTTGTTAATCACTTTGTTTCTGTTCTTCATTCATATTTTTATTTTGCATTTTTTTTTTAAATCACAGAGATATCCTCTTAATTACTTGAATTTGAGTACTTTTTTTTACGGTGAATTTGAGTACTTAATCCAGAGAGTATGAGACTCTTTGTTAAGATTAATCATCTCCCTACCAACTGATCTGTGTTCAGTGGTATTTTTATTTTCCATCTCCTTCTAATTTTAATTGATTTATTTTTCTTTTTTGAGTAGATTAACCAACATGCTATAAAATAAGATGAATTGACTTTATTTTTAAAAATTGATCAACTTTACCCATTTTGTTTTTTCGGTGAATAAGATGAATCAACCCACTTTATGAACACTATTTTTGTTAATGACATGTACAAATTCCTTGTTTAAATTGATGCAACTTGCCAAGATTAACTAAGTGCTCGTTTGGTTTAAATTTTGATCAATTCTGCAGAATTGATTTTAAATCACTTCCGTTCAATATACTTCGTAAAACGTGCATCATCCATCTCAACCATTCATTTCTAGAATCAATTCTACTCAATTGTAAACCAAACGGACCCTAAGTGTTGTTTGTAACACTACTCCAATATAATCAAGCATCATTTAACGTTCGTATGGTTTACATACAATTAGATAAAATTGTTTTTTTTAAACAAAAAAAATAAAATTGATTTTAAAATTAATGATTAAAAATAAATTAAGCACGAATTATAAAACAAGTTTAATAAAATTGATTTTATTTCAATTCTCACTCTAACTTGGTTTCACAATAATTAGATACATTCTAAACATATATTTAGAATTCGTTTTAGTTATAATCAGGTAAAATTGATTTTGATAAATTTATAAAATCAATGACAATAAATAATTAATACATGATTTATCAAACACTATGAATATTAATAGGCACTTAATTGTTGGGATATGCAAGTAGGAAATACAATCACAGTGAACCCTCCCCTCCCCCCAAAATCATCAGTTAATAATTTAAACTGAAATATGAAATAGCTAATTGTTACAAGGACAAGGTGGCCTTCATGCAGCAGGAACCCAAGTTGACTTTGGCAGATACAAGTAGGTCACAACCCACCACTATATAATATATATATAGTATATATAGTATAGGGCACAAAAAACCAAACAAAAGACAAGGGGAACAAAAGTAAGTGCAGCTAGATTTTGATTTGATTTCTTCATGGGCATCATATATGATCATTTGTTGGTGATGCACATTTGAAGTTGACATTGGAAAAGGCCAAGAGAGCTTTTTTGGCGAATTCTTATTATCTACCCCATACTCTCCATTCATATTTCTTTTGGGGACAACCCAGAGTTGGAATCCTCAAATTAAATAAGAATTGAAAAACACTAGTAACATGCTTTTTTATATATTTTTATTATTTAATAAAATTTCATGTTAATTCTATTAATAGAACAATTTTCATGTTAATTCTATTGATAGAAAAAATTTCATATGATATAACCAAGAACATTTTTAGTGGGACGTTGGCTCCGATACATTTTAAAAATTTTATCATATTTTGTTTTTGTTTTTTTGAAGAAATGACGTGTGACTGTGTGTGCCCTTTTTGATTTGGTTGTGAAAAAAGAATAGTATATATATAAGAGCTAGCAACGTGACATAGGTCAACCCTTCGTTTATCGTTTATAAACCAATAAATAGAGTTGTTTTGCCCATATGTCACCATGACAATCATCTTACGCCCGTAGGTATGTGTAGGGATGTAATCGGGTTGAGTTGGATCGAGTTTGGGGGTGACATCTAGTCCTAACTGATAGAATGATGGTGGGTTGGGTTGGTTCGGGTTTTGTATTTTTTGGGTTTGTAACTAAAACCGAACCAACCCAAATATGTTCGGGTTGGGTTGAGTTTGGGTCATCGGGTCATGAACATTTTTCCTTTTTTTAAAAAAATGTGGAAGATGAAATTAAATTAAAATATAAAATGAAAAAAAAAAGAAATAGAGAAAATGAGTGGAGAAGATGAAATAGGATTTGAGGAACTACCTTTTCTTGTGTTGTCGCTGCACCTATTTTTGTTCTCTCCTTGCATGAATATGAAATAAGATTAGGACATATTTTCCTTGTTTGGTTCGGGTTTGGTCTATTGGGTTCAACATAGGCAAACCCGAGACCCGAACCGAACCATATCGGGTTTGAAAGAAAATGTTCGAACCGAACCGAATATCCGAACCGAATCGTTAAATATCTTCAGGTTTTGTTGGATTCTTCGGGTTCACGGGTTGGGTCGCACCCGCTTACACCCCTAGCTATATATGTGCATGATATATATATGTAGCGCTTATTCTAGTTCAATATATACTTGTTTAAATACATTTCTACAAAAAAAATCTGGAAGATAAAAACAGAATAAATAAAAGAGGTCAAATGAATTTAACTTCTCCATAAGTTAAAATTAGTTATTTATGGAGAAGTTAAATGAGAGAGTTTTTGGAGTAGGTG
Organism: Sesbania bispinosa; assembly: GCA_026901365.1. Taxonomy (NCBI): domain Eukaryota; kingdom Viridiplantae; phylum Streptophyta; class Magnoliopsida; order Fabales; family Fabaceae; genus Sesbania; species Sesbania bispinosa. The sequence goes on along the minus strand of QLOH01000358.1, from coordinate 964,945 downwards.
GGCTACAAATACTAATTAATTTCAACTTATGAATAAATTAAATGTATTTGACCTCTTTGATTTATTCTAATTTTTTTACCTAAAAGGACTTTTGCAGAAGTTTCATCCAAAACTAACCCTAAATTTGTGTGAGGCTTGGGGACTTTCATTTGAGGAATTTCTTAGACAACCCCCCCCCCCCCCACACACACACAGACACACACACACATATATATATATAGTCAGGATCCGTTGACACCAGGTGTCAAATTTCAAGACTTACAACAATTAATAACTTTTTGTAAAATGTGAAATTGACCAATCCAACCATTAAATCATATTATAATACCTTCATGATCATGTATATCAAATTTCAGATAATTTGGAAATTCGAAGGTATGTTATCTAACAGTGGAGTTTTACTTATATTTTAAAAACATATTATACGTTAAAATAAATTAGCCTGATGAAGTATCAATTAATTTTCGATTTTTATGAAATTTTATAAGTTTGATCTACTTTATAAGAACTTTCAATTCAACGGTTGGATTGATCAATTTCACACTCTACAAAAAGTTATTAATTGGTGTAAGTCTTGAAGTTTGACACCTGATGTCAACGGATCCTGACTCATATATATATATATATATATATATATATTGCATGTAATTGAGAATCAACTTTTTGTTGGTTTGTTATGAATTACTAGTCAAGTTTTGTGTATATAAATTTGAGTTTTTCATTTTCCCTCGTGGAATAGAGCAACTCTAATTTTGTGCATTGCATATATTATGCTTTTTCGTGGACAGCAGACAATTGTTGATCTATGGTTTAACGGGTAAAATGAATACAACAATGAATACAATTACTAATATTTTATTTCATGAACGGAAAATATATATATTTATATAATTAACATATTTAAATATATATTTTAAAATATGTACTTATGATTAAAATAAATAAATATATTTAAATATAAAGTATATATTGGATTTAGATTGAATGATTTAAATTTGATATGTAAATAGTATATAATTAATTGGTTTAGGGTGGTATTAATTATGGACTTAATGTGACTGTTTATATTAAAATATAATTATTTTGAATTTAAATTATTAATTCATGAAAATATATTATTACAATAATACTATTTAACCGGTTATAATATTTATATAGTTTCAATAATATTATATCCTTTTATATAATTTAAATTTTGAGATATTAATCAATTATTTAAATTTTTAAATTTGATTATTTGTTGCAATAATTATTAGTTGATTAATATATATGTTATTAAATGATAATGATAATGATAATAACTTTAAATTAAATTGAAAAAATATTCGATATAAAAAGGATAAATATTATAATCATATGTTTAGATTTCATAACATCAATTTTTTAAATGATTGAGAAATATTTGAGGTAATATTAAAAAAAATTACAAGAGAAGTGTGTGAAACCTCACATCAAGAAAAATAGTGATAAATTAAAACATAAAAAGTGGCATGTGATTTTTAGTTGAGAGAGTAAGGCACTATAGACGGTGGAAACCCTAAACCGTAAACATAAAAAGTGGCATGTGATTTAACTTATATGCTATATATGTATATATAATGATATTGACTTTATTAAGTACTTAATGTAGTATATTATTGGATTAAACATGTTTTTTAATTAGTCCATCAAAATATATGTAGCGAAATTTGGTTTTGGTCTCTCATTTATTTTTTTCATTTGTTTTGGTCTGTTTTTTAAAATCGTGTTATTTTAGTCTTCGTCATTAGTTATATTTCTGTAATTAATGACGTGGTAATATTTTTTTTGTAGAGTTTTCTATAGATTTTCCTTCGAATCTTCCTGTAGATTTCAAGATTCAAAGGAAATTTTGTTCAGATTCTAAAATTTATAAGAAATTTACTATAGATTTTTTTCAACAAAGTAAAGAAAATTTATAGAAGCATTTTTATGTAAAAAATGTAGTTTTTTGAAATTTACTACACAGATTTTCTAGAGAAAAAAAAAACGTAAAAAATTTCCTGTGAATTTTTATCCGTGAAAAATCATAGTAAAGTCGTGAAAGTGATTTGACAAAATACAGTTAATAAGAAGGTTTAAGTGCTCGTTTGGCTGGGCTTTTTTTTATTTATAAGCCACTTTAAAGTAAAAGCTAGGTCAAACAGAAATTTATAAAAGTTCTTTTAAAAATTAAGCAACTTTTTTTTATCAAAGTAAAAGAGCTTGCAAAAAAGCTATAAAATGTAGCTTCATTTTAACTTCTGCGGAGCTTTTTAAAATGGTTCCCCTTTCAAATCTCAAGTTTGGTAAAAAAAATATTCATCTTCAGTTATTTTATCTTTTTCTCAAACTTTGTGTTCTCGCGCTCGATTTCTCTTCTCCTTGCTGGAGCAACATTTCTTCTCTCTCCAGACCAACCGCACCACCAAAGTATCATGCAGCACCCTTTATTTTGGTTAATCTCTTCTTGCTCACCAATTTTGATCAATCATGTATTCTCTTGTTGGAAAAATAAGCCAAATTTTTTGAATTTTTTTAATATAAATGTGTTTTCACACCTCTAATTTCATAGCTAAGATTATTTACAGATTTCAAAAAATTACATATGATTCCATTCCGGTTTTGTTAATTTGATTCCAAAATGCATTTTCCTATATGAAGAGAAATAAAATTAGGAGATTTGGTGTGCTTCACTGAGTTGTTCTACAACAAAGCAAACATTTTGTTCTCTACTTTTAATAATTTTAATAATATATTTTATTAAATAAATTTTAATTTAAAGTTGATTTTAAGTTAAAAAAATTTGAGATTGCCAAACAACTTTTACTTTATTTTTTTAAAGCTCTTATTTTTTACTTTAACTTTAAAGCAACTTATAAGCTAAGAAAAAGTTGGACCAGACGTAACCTAAATCATTATTTTATTCTTATATTTTCACTATAAATTTAAATTATTTTTAAGTTCAAAACTATATATATAAAAATATTTTTATAATTTTACAAATGTTAAACAGTCGTAATATTTTAAATATAAAAATTATCTCCACAATATGTTATAATTAGACAATAAATAAAAAATCCAATTATTTTTAATTTTTTAAAATACTATAAGGATTTTCAAATCATTGAAAATAAAATAATTAAGTAATATTAGAGTAAAATTAATAAATTAAATACTGGTAAAATTAATATTGTGAAAAATATCATTTTAGTCCCTATAAAATACCCGAGTTTTGATTTTTATCCCTATAAATTTTTTCTTCATTATTTCATCCTTATAAAATATTTATGCTACTTTTTAGTCCCTGGTGTTGATTCCACTGTTAATTGTGGATGTGTCGAACGCCCATAATAGTCAACAATACTTCAGAAGTACTCTAACACATTATATAAGAGTGTTAGCTTTCTTAAACTCATTTAGAGAGTCAAATTTCATGGTCAATTTGAACTGAAATTTTTCGTACATTTCCTCCTTCATATATATCACATATAGTCTTTGAATGTGTTTAAGGAGGCAAACACTGTTGTATAATGTGTCATGGTACAATACATGTGATTACTAATTGTGATGGGCGATCGACACATTCGTAATTAATTAATAGTAGAATCAACAACAGGGACTAAAAAAATCGCTTAAATATTTTATAAGGATCAAATAAAAAAAACTTTTCCAGGGATATGAAAATCAAAACTCGGACATTTTATAGGGACTAAAATGTTATTTTACCCATTAATATTTTTTTGGGTAAAATAACGTTTTAGTCCCTATATATAAAATATTTGAGTTTTGATTTTTGTCTCTGGAAAATTTTTCTTTTTTTATTTCATCCTTATAAAATATTTAAGCTATTTTTTCAGTCCTCGATATTGATTCTACTTTTAATTGTGAATGTGTTGAACATCTATAATAGTGACCAATACTTGAGAATTCCCTGATACATTATATAAGAGTGTTACACTCCTTAAACTCATTCAGAGAGTCAAATTTCATGCCCGACTTGAATTGAAATTCTTTGTATATTTCCTCCTTCCTATATATCATGAACAATCTCTAAATGAGTTTATAGATGCTATTAATGTTGTATAATATGTCAGGGTGTTGTACATATGATTACTGATTGTGATGAGAATTAGACACATCCGCATTTAAAAGTAAAATCAACAACAGGGACTAAAAAAACAACTTAAATATTTTATAAGGATGAAATAAAAAAGAAAAATTTTTCGGGAATGAAAATCAAAACTCGGATATTTTATAGAGACTAAAAAATTATTTTACCCTATTTTTTTCTATATATTTTTACTATAATTATGAAAACCTGAAAAGTAATTTATATTGGTAAAAATTATTTGAACACTAAACTAAATACTTTTCATAATTATTAGCTATATAGTTTAAAATATTTAATAATTATTAATCAACTACCTCAATATCATTAAAGGGAAAGCCAAAAAACTCTAATAGAGAAAAAAACACAAAAATCACCTTAGCACTAAATTAAATAGGTTTAAATACATTTTTTGTCTCTATACTTTTGTAAATGGGTGATTTTTGTCCCCTAATTTTAATTGCTCAATTTTGGTCCCTGTACTTTTGTAAATGGGTGATTTTGGTCTCCCTAGTTTTAATTGTTCAATTTTGGTCGCTCTTCTTTAAAAATTGAACAAATATAATGTAACATCCCGCATTCCAGGAGCTTGTTTATCCAATAGGGATTAGATTTTTAACCATGTGCTAGAAATTAAGAAGAAGGTAAGTCAAGAACTTATAGGTTAAACCTTAATTGTTAAACCAATCTTAGGACTTGTATGACATCCCAACCTTTGGTTAAGATAACATGTGAGTTTGGTGGGTCAAAACCTTGTAAGATCACTTAGGATTATGAGTGATAGGTAGAGGAAGGGTAAGATATGAGTTTGGAACCTTAATAGAACCAATTTAGGAGTTTTTGGCCCCTGGTAATCGATTACCAGGTGTTGGTAATCGATTACCAGAGAACCCTGTTGGTGGTAATCGATTACAGGGTTTGGTAATCGATTACCAGACTTCTGGGTTCAGTGTAATCGATTACCAGAAGTGGTAATCGATTACCAGGCCTCCATGAATGCATTTTTGCCTCTGGTAATCGATTACCAGGGTTTGGTAATCGATTACCATCAATATATATATATGCTGGTGCAAAAATTCATCAGAATTTCATTTCCCCTTCCCCCTTCTTCGAACCCTAGAGAAAGAAAGTGAGAGTTCTAGAGAGAGGAAGCTATTTTGGAGCCTTGGAAGTAGATTGGAGCTAGAATCAACCCTTGGGATCTCTACAAACTCTCAATTCCTCCTTTGATTTCACCCTTGAGTGAGTATAACTCACCCTTAAGTTAGAATTGGTCTCATTTGCATGTCCCCTATTCTCCTCTCCCTTTCTTGGCTGAATACTTGAATAATTGATGATTGTTTGATTGTTTGGGTTGTTTATTGTTTGATTGAACTTGAGAGTTGAAATTGAGAGTCGAAAACCTTAGTTTCGAAGTTATCGAAAATGTCGAAATTACGAAACTTACGAAACTATCGTATTTCCCTCGATTTCGATTCATACAAGTGTTCCCTTGAGTTTACACTTCTTGTTTTCGTTGATTATGGATAGATTGTTGGTCGAAAATGAGAATCGAGTCGTGAGTTTCGTAAAGTCATAATTAGCGTAACTGTCGATATGTCCCCTGCATGATCCCGAACTCTCGAATCCCTTTCCCTATGATTAATTTGATTGAAATTGTGACGTTAGAAATGAGATTGATAAGAGGATGTTTGGATTGAAGGTGAAACGAAGGAATTTCGAAGTTACGAAGTTACGAGACTTGCGAAAGTATCGAAACACTCGAGACGTTCGAAATCCTAGTCTTTACCATTGATTCAATTATGCCTAATGTGTATATAATTATGATTGTTAAATTGTATTGTGATTGATGATGAAGGACTTGGGATAATTCTAATTGGTTAGAACGGAGCGGTTCTTGATATTCTTTAGTTTCGAAACTTTCGAAGCTATCGAAAGTTTCGAAACTATCGTAACGTCGACACGCTCTATTCTCTCCAATTATACTTGATCCGGAATGGAAATTAAGGATTAGTGACTGATTATGATATAGGAATTGATGGGTAGTGGATATGAGTTCACATATAACGTTGATTCTCTTTAGTTTCGAAAGGTTCGAACTATCGAGAACGAACTATTCATCAATTCGTATGTCTAATTAGTTATTCGGTCAAACACTGGGCTTCGGCCTAAGTGATTCAAGGGCTTCGGTCAAATAAGAGGGCTTCGGTCTAAGTAGGGTGGGATTCGTCCCCTGGGGAGATATCCCCTGTAGTCTGAGCTCAGGTCTAACCCATAATGTGATGTGTTCATGGCCTTCGGGCAAAGCATTCCATTGCATACTAATGTTTTCATGGAAAGAGACTGATTCCACTTACTTTAAGACTGGTACTTATTTATATTTGATATTGATTGGCTAATTATATTGAGGGTTATGTGAATTGACACTATGTTCGGTTTGAATATGATGAGGTGAATTGATATGAGTATAGGCTTGTCATCCATATATTTATGTCCCCTGCATTCATGCATAGAGTTATACTTGCTGAGACAATAGTCTCACCCCACGTTTCGGGGATTTCCTTTAGTGTGCAAGACGTTTCAGATAGCTGATGAGGATAAGGGAAAGTTAATGGAGCTGTTTATTATTAGAATAGGAACTTCTTGTAATAGAATTGATCCAGATGTGTAATTAATTCACGTTAGATATTGTAAATACTTATGTATGTAATTTTTAGCCAAGGAGGCTCATTTATGATTAAAGTTTAGTTTATACAGTTTTAGGGAGACTCTTCCGGATTTCCGGTATGAATCTCTTGAAATCCTATTACTTAAGTATAGGTTTCTTTCCTTGAGCTTCTTTTAGATGTGTTCATTTGTATGACTTAAACTAATCGTTGGAGAGTTTAAGTAAGTTGTATGACGATACCGAAAATTTAACGAAGTAATTTCAAGGACTACAGGATTAGTGTCTCCAACGGGCACTATTTCTGAGTTCCAGAAGTTAGGGCGTTACATATAATCCTACCGTTAGTCTCCCATTAAATATTTAACAGAGTTTACGAACATAGATTTAATTTTGTAACGTGTAGACTATTACATGACAAAAATTATTATTTAATTTTATCTCTTAATTTTTTTAAACGAAAAATCAGAAAATAAAATACCTATTTTTAGACTTCATCGATCAAAATTTATAGAAAAATTTACAATAAAATTATATTATAAGAATTAAATTGATATATTTTTAATTTGAGGGATTAAAATCACCAATTTTAAATTATAGGGACTAAAAATATGTTTTAATTATATTTCAACCCGTAAAAAAGAATTTAATCTTTTTTTATTATTAATTAATCTCTCAAATTTTTTTCTTTCAATTCCATTTTTTTCCTTTAATTAAATCTCCGATTGTGGGCGCACGCAAACAGACTTTTCCCGTGCCGCCTAGCTAGGCATTGTATGTTGCCCACCTACCATCAGGATTAATGGATTGACAATTTAATTAATTGGGTATTTTTCTACAACTATATATTATCATATGATATAATATATACTAGTATATAGATAAGAAAAATGCTGGATTCAAACTTTTTGGGATGCAGATAGAAACAGAAAAATAAAAAATAGAGAGAAAAATTGATTGATGTAATTAATGATGTGATATAATGAAAAAAGAAAGAAAGAAATGAAGTGTATAAAATGGTCGGGTGTGTATTTTTTTTGGATAAAAATAATAATAAATAGCCGGGTGTGTATGGTATTTCGTTGGGCATATATAAATATGTGTTGAGCGTGGAGGATCACTTGTGGCCTAAATTAGAAATAGCCGGAGGCTGACAACTATAACACAAGGGCAGCATAGACATGAATTCCAAATTTGCTGTGTTCCTATTATTCTCTCTTCTCCTGGTAATTAATTCAGCTTTAATTTCTTAGTTCTATTTAGGTGGTTGTGAGTTTTTAATTTTTTATTTTTAAAAATTTTAAATTAAATTTGGTTTAATTGCACTTTTGATCCCCTATTATCATTAATATTTTGGTTCCCTTACTTTTTTTTCGCAATTTTGGTCCCCCTATTATTCAAAATTCGTGATTTAATTCAAAATCTTGGTCCCCTATTTTTAAAATTTATGTGTTAGAGGGACCAAAATCGCGAAAAAAAAGTAGAAGGACCAAAATCGTGGATTGATGATAATAGGGGGACCAAAAATGCAATTAAGCCATTAAATTTTTATAATTAAAAACTGAAAATAACTTTTTATAATTTTTAAAATATCTAAAAATAAGTTTTAAATTTTTTGTTTTGAGTTGTAAAAATTTAATTAAAATTTTTTTAAAATTAAAAACAGACCACACCAAACATGCCCTTAGCTATTGTTGTTATATAACCAAGGCTGCATGGCCTTTCAGTTCAATTACTAATATTTTTGTGAATAGATTGCCAACTTGAGCCTTGCAACAAGGGACTTGGGAGGCTATTGGAAGAATACGATGAAGGACGAACCTATGCCAGAAGCAATTAAAGAGCTTGTTGAGGATTCACGAGCATCAGATGCAGGAAAGGATCGTTTTATTAAGGACTTCGATATAAAGCCTAATGTCATATTATATCACACCCATGTTGTGTCCATGAAGCACAAGCAAATCAATAACTAGTGGATGCTTCAACCCTGTAGTTATATATATATAAATTTAAATTTTCTGATTATCCTTCTTTTGATTTGCTGCATCTGCTTTCTTCTTTTGGGTAGTTACAAATTTCAACGATATAATAGTCATGCTGTATTTTTTAAGTCTGGATTGATCTCTTTCTCTTTCTTAGGCAATTTCCCCCTCCCCAAACTAATAGTTATATATATTTCCTTTTAATTTCAAACGAAAAGCTGCAATGCAATTTAATTTTGAGAAATGTAAATTGTACATGTACAACATAGAAAGAGTAAGAGAGAAAAGAAAAAAAAAAGAAATATGAAATGTGATAGGTGATCTAATGGAAAAAGACACTAAAAAATATGTTATATGAGTTGTTGTATATTTTTATTTTGTATGAATTTGATATCTCTTTAATTTTTTGGAGTGTGAACGTGGGTGATATGTTTTTCATAATGCTAATTTCTCATTAGAAATGAGTCGATCAGTTGGTGATAAGTTAGAAATTCTCTAATTCATATCTTCGTTTATTCATCTCCTCCTTCAATAAGAGAATTATTTATTCAGTAAAAAAAATGAGATGAATAATGAAGCTACCCAATTTTTTTATTGGCAGTTCTAGAAGTATGATTGACATTTTTGGCAACAAAGGATGACGTACGGGCGTAGATGTTTCATTTTTAACTATATTTTTTTTACGATAATTTTTAACTATCTTGAATTGCGAGTAATGTTCCTATTTATATATATTATTAAATTTTTATAATGAAATTAACTTATTATATAACAATATACATCAATGAGTAGAATGTGAAAAATATATTATTATTATGTTTATAGAAAATAGTAATTAATATGTCATTAATATAATTATAAATTTAAAATGTATTGAGATTTGAAATCTTACAATCCAATTACTTTAAATCTATACAAAATGTATTTAAAAAAATCCTTGATGGAAAGAGATAACCCATGATGTCGATCTCCCATGGAGGGTACATGTGATTCATAAAAAAAATCACTTTACTGAAGTAAGAATAAAAATCAAAAAAAATGCAAGTAAAAAAATATGACACGTGTATTGGAAGAATAATTTTAATATAAAGTAAATATAGATAAATAAAATGGATAATAAGTGAAAACATTAAAGAATCAATAGAAAGATTAATGATATATTGAAAAAAATATTAAATTTAATATAAATCAACACATTTATTATATCTCCTAATGTGTATTTTTATGTAATAGATAAATAATAAAAGATAATGAGAGTAACTGTTTTAATATAATAATATAAGAAGAAAATTAAAGTTTGATATAAAATGGAGAAAAAAGAGAATGATATAGGAGTAGAATTGCATCCCGTGGAAAATATCTGTGATTCATGAAAAATAATCACTCTGCTCAAAAAGACTAAAACAATGCAAGTGAGAAAGCGTAACACGTGTATTAGAGGAACAATTTTAAGATAAAGGGTAAATGGATAAATAGAATATATAAGAGCGATGATAAGTGAAAACAATAATGGATATAAATGATATATTAGAAAAAAACATTTTAAATTTAATGTAAATCAAAACATTTATTGTATTTCTTAATCCATGTTTTTTCATAATGAAATGAATTAATAGGAATGAAGTACATAGATTAATAGAATAGATAAGAGATGTAATAAGTAAGTGAAGACATTAATGAATAAAATAAAGAGATAAATGATATATTAGAAAAGAATATTTTAAATTTAATGTAAATCAACACATTTAATATTTTTTTTGGTGATGTGGGAAACAGCAAAAACAAACAAAAAAAGAAGAAAAGCAGAGAAACTAAGCTCTAGTGTAAGTAGTCCCAAGGGAGTCAGCCAGCAAGCAGTCCCTTAAATCTCCTGGGGGGTCATGCAGAAGGACGAATGAAGACTGATCCAAGGCCCCTTTCTTAACTAGTAAGTCCGCTGCCTGGTTACCTTCTCTGAGTGTATGAACAACCTCCACAGTCCAATCTCTGTTAAGCAGAGCTCTCACCTCATAGATAATGGTTGCGTAAAGGTGATAGTGGTCCACCCCTTTCTGGACAAGTTCCACAGCAAGAAGTGAGTCCGTTAGGCAAAGAACATTTCTGAAATTTAGTCTCCAACACAGCTCTAATCCTTTCCAAATAGCATGAAGCTCAGCACAAAGGATATCACTATTATTTAAGTGACCATAAAAGCCTTTAATCCAAGCACCCCCAGCATTGCGAAGCAACCCACCAAAGCCCGTACCATGAGGATTTACGCTACCATCAGTGTTAATGGCAATTTGGTCGTCCAAAGGGGCTTTCCATTTGACAAGTCTAGGAGGCCGCTGATCCACCACACCATCCAGCATGAAAGCTTTACGAGTAACTGTAATTAAAGAACTTGTAGAGGCAACAGACTCCCAGGTAGAGGTCTCCTGAAGATTAAAGATCGCATTGTTCCTGTTACGCCAAATTTGCCACAGAGTAGAGAGGAAGGGGATAGGATCATGTTGGATATTCTCCAAAATCCAGTCCTGAGCGGAGTCAAGAGCAAAAAAAGTGGCAGACGATGAAAGTCCCATAGCATTCCAAATACCCTTGGCTTTAATGCAGTCCCTAAGACAATGGAGGTTACTCTCCTCGCCAACACCACATCTGGAGCAGAGGCCAGATATAGGAATTCCTCTATGAGCCAGAATAGATTGAGTGGGGAGGGATTTATGGCAGATTTTGGCCAAACAAAAAACCGAATATTCTCTGGGACCTTCAGCCTCCAAATCCACGCCCACGAGGTAGAGACAGGTTGAAGGACATTTTGGAGCAGCCAAGCATAACCGTCCTTGGCTGAGTAGTGACCAGTAAGGGAACCGCTCCAAACCACAGCATCCGTAACAGTAGCGCTAAATAGGGGTCTGAGAGTTCGAATTTCGTCAAGAACGTTAGGAGGCAAGATGGTCCACAGCTGTTCTAGCCGCCAATCACCCCCTCCCACACGTCTTTGATTTTTGTATCCAAATCATGAAACTCAATGTACGGTACCCTGTCACTCAGCCGCCCATTACCCATCCAATTCTGGTGCCAGAAGCTAGACTCACCGTTTCCTATTTTGAATGTGAAGTCGTCATGGAGCTGGTCACGAGCCTTTAGTATGGAAGTCCAAATGTAAGACCCAGGGGACTTGCGTACGTCCAAATGTATTTTTATAATGAAACAATTTAATAAGAACGAATATTGAGAGAAAGTGTCTTAATATTATAATAATAACAAAAAATAAAAGTTTAAGAAAACAGAAAAAAGGAATTAAAAGTGTTGAAATGTAAAAAAAAGGGTAAATTACACTCCCATCCCTCGATGAAGGATCCAGATCCTCTCTAGCAGGACATCTCTCTCCAGCAAATGTAGCTATGAAATAGCTACGGAATAGCTATGGAAATTATCCGCAGTTAAATTTGGTAGCTGTTTCCTAGCTATTCCACAGCTGAAGCTGTTGCAGGGGCATGACCACATGAGAGGATCCATACACCTCGATGAAAGCTTCAATTATACTCCTCTCTCCCCTATTATTTTAAAAACTACACTCCCTTCCCCTAAAGAGATGAGTATGTGTGTTACAATTTAATCCATTTTAATGTATACAAACTACTTAAGGACTTTTTTTTTCTTATTTTGTGATTTTCAACATCATTATTATATAATTTTGAACCTCTATTATCAACTATAAGACATTAAAAGGTAAAATAATGATCTTTTGACAAAATTTCAAAGTTCATAAAATTATAATTTAAATTTTCTTTTCATCTTCTAAAATCCAAAAATAAATAAGAAAATATTTAAAATTAATTGTTGGTGACATGAAAAGTTGTAAGTTATTTTTTAAGAAAATAAAAATGGATCATGGAAAGGGATGTGTAAGAAAGTTCAAAGTAAGGGTATTAAAAAAATTTAATATAATAAAAAAGGGGATGAGGATGTATAATAGACAAAAGGAGTGTGTTAAAATAAATTTCCAAATATAGACCATAAGCAAGAAATATGCCTTGGCAAGTGGGATTCTCAGGGGAAGTATAGCATACAAAAAGATAGTTCATAATACACGTTTACCATCTCAAGTATGACTAGCATGCATAAAAAAAAGATACAATTGCAAGTTGTATATGGTATATACGACTTGTTTGATCCATAAAAAAATAAAGAAAAAATAATCAAGTGATACCACTTTTTGTAACATTATTCAAATATATGTATCGTTTATGATGGTCGATGGTCCTCCAAAATAAAAAATTATTTATATGAATTTAAAAGCGTCTCATCTCAAAACTTATTTTAGGTTGAGTCCACATTGATAATTTCTCACCACAAAAGGGTTGCCGCCCAAAGTATTTACTGGCCATGTAGAGAATATGGGCATTATGTCTACTAGTGAATGTTGAATGTTAATGTTGTTATTAATGCCTATTTAACACTCTGAGCTCATTAATGTACAAATTTCTGAAATTTTTGTTTTCCACTTTATGTATATGCATGCAAATTATGATGTGGAAAACAAATTATGTTATTGTTTATGAAAACGACATTATGTTTGAACTCATTATGGACTTCTCAGTGTAAAGTCATATTAAGGAGAAGGATATAATATAGTAGTACATGGAAGGGAATATGTTGATTGAATGACATGTAACCGCCATGACTCTTATTATTTCTATATCTTTAATTATGATTAATGATGGAACCAATTTTTGTAAGGTCTTTTAATGCGCATTATGATTTATGTATTTATTAAATCAAGAAGTGTTATGGCATCACATGAGTCAAGTGGGAGAATGTTAGAAAAAAAAAATATAAATAAAATAATGTGACTCATGTGAAATATAATTATTGGCCTAAATGTGATTTAATAAAATGAAAGGACCGATTGGATAAGTTATCGTTTAAATTTTAAATGATCGATGATAACCAACTTCCTTATCTTATCCTTTGGAAGTTATCTTTAAAAATTGATTGTAACCAACTTGATGGAAGTTCGCTATATAAAGGAAACAAGGGTTCTGTCTCTGCCAATAAGAGTTATTCACTATTAACCATCATTAACCATCAAGAAAGTTTGTGAGGAGAAAAGAAAGGCAAAGAGGCAGATTGAGAAAAAGGAGATTGAAGAACTTATTCTCATTGGGTCTCTTATGGATCAAGGTAAGTCTCTCTTACTATTATAATGTATGTGAGAATCATAGATTCTAAGATCCTTATGATGTGCAATAGTATTCTTGAATTAAGAATTTATGAAATTTACAATTTACAGGAAGAATTTAATCAACAAAGCAAGAGGTTTGTTGGTCAGGTTTTCTTTCACCTTTTATTTGATTAAGTACATATTCTCGCATAAATAATTATAATTAACCTTTGGTCAAAGTGATAATTAAATCAAATTCTTTCTAAAATAAAGGATTCTAGAATTTCAACTTCTAATATTACAAAATTTGCTTGATATTATAATTTACTTATAATGGAGCTAATCACTTTTGAAGTGTTTGTCATCTTTTCAGGAGATTTTGCTATAGATTAGTACATTCAAAATAAGAAATGCATGGCGTTTTCATATTCGTAGAAGTATATTAACTTGGGAGAGAAGAAAGAAATGGTTACGAAAAAAGGAGAGAGAAATGAAGAAGTGATAAGTACATATGTGATGTGATTAAAAACTTACAAAAATATGTAAAATGAAGGTAAAAATTAAAAAGTTATTAAAAAATAAATATTTGACCGTTTATCATGACTGATATATTTAAAATACTAAATTTTAATATAATTTATCACATATTTGTTCTTAATAAGTCCAATTTATATATTAAATAAAGGCTTTGTCTAGGGTGTTTCATCTCATGGGTGAAACACCGGTGTTTCACACCCTTTTAAAACCGTTGGATCTAGAAAACTTTTAATCAAGGGTCAAAGATTTTTACCTGTAACTTGTTGAATGTAGTTTAGAAAAATTGCTAACCGATCCCTTTATCTTTTATGAAAATTTTCGTGTTGCAATTCCTGTACACAACATATGGCTAAAAGACAACAAACCGACCCTAAAAAAATCGGACCTGCTAAAAGTTGTGTATATTATCTGTTCTCAGCAAGACTATTCCGGGCTAACCTTGAGGCAGTTAACTCGGATCCTTATTGTGGATTGTGAACTTGTTTCTTTTCCTTCATCTCCCAGGGCCTTTTATAGGCCACTGTCCTAACTGCCGATGACTCCATACCCCTATTTCCCTGTTTTGCCTCCTTTTTCTCCCCACTAAGCTCCATTTCCCACTCTATGTTTACTTGGGCAAAGGGTAAAGAGTTTAGGGCTGTGGGCCGAACTCGGAGGTGAGTATTCGGCCCAATATCCCGTATGGTACACAGCCCCCCAAGCCCAAGCGTACTAACGAGGAGGACTGCGTAGGGCTTATGTTTCCCTAGACATTGGGTGGAGTACCGAGATTGCTATCCAGACCTTAAGTCTTGGATAGCACACAAGCCCCCAAGCCCAAGCATTCTTAAAGCAAAAAGTTGTGCAGGGCTTATGTCCTTAATGCGCAATCATCATCGAAAATCGTTCGTGATTATGAAACCATTTTAACCTTTATGGGTAATTAATATTTCGCTTTTAATAAATGATTGCTATTAGGCATCTTAAATAAATGCTTTATGTAGCATTGGCTCGCCACCTTCTTGTCTGAACGCAACGTTATACCTCACGAGCCTTTATTTCCAAATACAAAGTACCGTGTCCCAACACATCTCATTTGTATTCCTGCACGCGCCGGTTGAGTATTAATTATCGCGACTGTTCGCTTTCCGAGCGGCGGCTCTTGTCAGGTCGCGTCTCATCATTACCTCTCTTCGGGAAGCGTTGCGTCCTACTACCCGCTGCCTATATATACGTCTCTGATTGGATTCAAGCTCTCTTGCCTCAACCTTTCATTCTCATCGTTTCTGATTATCTGCCCATTCTCAGAGATTTTCATCTTCGCGTTGTCGAGTTCCTAAATCATTTTTTCCTGCTTTCCAGGTACCCTTTGTCTCCCTTTCTTATTTCCTACTTACTTGTTCTTCATAGTTCATTATGTCTGAATCAAGTGATACTTCCTCTACCCGAACTTCTTCTGCCGAGTTGGGTACGGGGTCGTCATCCTCGGGCGACGACTCCTCTACTTCCCTTTCTTCTCTACTAGGCCATGACCCGACACCCAGTGTCCATCAAATCCCTGTAGTAACGATTCCTGATTCTGAAGAAACAGAGAGTGATTCCGACATGTCTGATAGGGGAAAAAGTGCTCCCCCACCTAAAATCTATAAAACCTTTACCACCGAGACTTATAACCACAATTCCGAATATACTTCTCTTCCTCTCATAGAGCAATTCCGCAAGTCAACCCCTGTTGCCAATCTGACAGCCGAACCTTTAATCATTCTTGACCCGTGTCAAAAGGACGAGTTAATCTGTTTAAGTAGCCTACCTCAAGGTTCATCTGCCCCTTTTACTTATATGTATGATACCGTCTTCTATAAATTACATTTTCTTCTACCTTTTTCTAACTTCGAGAAAGAGTTGCTCCGAACTCTTAACATACCCCCCTCTCAGCTTCACCCCAACAATTGGGCTTTTGTTAGGGCTTATCAAATTCTTTGTCATTTCTATAGCATGACTCTGTCATTAGAAAAGTTTTTCAATTTTTTCCAAGTCAAGCTGCCAACTGGGGACAAAATCGGGTGGGTTTCCTTTAACAGTATTCCCCATAAGGGTATTTTGAGTGCCTACACCTCATCCTACAAAAATGGAAACAAATTTTTTTCAAAGTACGGGGTTCCGGGTTAATGTCTAACCTTCTCGTGGGGGAGGATGGGAACCCCCACTTCTCTTTATTCTGGTCCCTGGAACCGAGGAGGGTTCCTGCGGTCTAATTCGATCAGCTTCCCTTTGATGAAAAAATAGACGTAGCCTTCCTTCGTAACCAAGCCCCCATCAATTGTGGCTTTCTGTTGGAAAACGAAGATCTCCCAGCTCGGCTGCGCCAGTCACTGGGTATTCAAAGTTTAAATATTTTCCAAACTTTTATCTCCGATTAACCTGCCTACTTTGTAGCAACTAACTCTTTTTACTTGTGCAGATAAAATGCCTCCTAAAGCGACCATTCCCCAAGCCATCACAAATGAAAAAGCTCTGAGACGTTGGCTAAAAAAGGCCGGGGTTGATCCAAGTGCTCCGAACTCTGAGAACCAAACAGCTGCTCCTGCCAACGAGAGGAGGAAGAAACAAAGATTGGATACCCCGAAGGCTAATCAACAACAAATGGAAAACGTTGGTGACGCTGCCGGAAATAATGAAGATGCTTCTCCTGCTATGATAGACAAAGGTGAGGGGCTGAGTTCGGACCATGCTATGCCGTCGTCAGCCAACATTCCTCAAGGAAGTCGACCACCTCCCCATCCTCAGACCTTTGGACACACCACAAGCCAAAATTTTGGGCCTACTTCGTCGGAACCTCAGGGTTCCATAACTTCCATCCCAGCGGAAAAATGGTGGTGTTTATTTAACAACTTCCAGGGGACCGAAGGTAGTGACATTACCTCCATCTTCGACCATCGTTTCCCTGTAGAGCAAGTGGTGGGCCACGAGTTTAATAAGAAGGAAGACATAGCTCGGGTCAACAAAGTAGGCATGCGCAACGTAGGTAAGCACTTGATGACTATGGGGATGCAAACTTCGTTTTTTTGGTTATTGTTTCAACAGTGCTTTGAATTCCTTTGACAAGGAGTTGAAAGACCGAGCTCTGAAGATCCAAGAGTTGACTACTAAATTGAAAGCCACCGAGTCTGCAACTCAGACTATTGCTTCCTTAGAAAAGTCACTGTCAGAAGCAAAGACTAAATTGACAAAAACTGAAAATGAAAAGATGGCCGCTAAAAACAAATGCTCGGAGTTTGAGACCAAGTATTCGAATGCGGTTGCCAAGCAGGTCAAGTTAAAAAAGAACCTTGAAGATGTCATTGCTGAAAAGGTGAACTTATCCTAAAACCTTTCTGAAGCTACTGAGCAGAACAAGCAACTCACAGATAATCTTGATTCCCTGCAAAAGGAGGTTGCTATCTTGCATGCTCAGGGTTTCCACAAGGCTATTGCTCAAGTGAAAATATTGAACCCAGAAGTTAATGTGGAAGGGGTGGGGGGTTTTCAAGAAGATTGTTGATGGGAAGTTGGTGGAAGAGTCCGAGGATGAAGAAGAATAGTTCATTTTATACTTGCTTTAAGCTTTTAGTTTTGTAATCACATCTGTTTATGCTCTAATATTTAACTTTGGTGTTGGATCCCTTTGCACATATAAGTTTTAACTTCTTGCTATGTTCCTCTGAAAGTTGACGTTTTTTAGCTTGTTGTTGATACCTTTTTGTAAATCGGTCGTTTTACTACTTGGTTTTTTAAAGTTATCCCTTTGGGGAATTCAGCTCGCTAGTTTTTAACATAGCTTAGCATAATAATAATATTTAAAACTCTTGTCTTAATTCAATTCCAAATTTATTTTTTTAAGGTTGAATGCTTTCAGAGGTTAACTTCCTGAACAGTTCAGTAACTTGGCTTAATTTATGGTATTTATTCCCTTGAATCGACTTGGTTACTGATCCTTTTTTAATCAATAACTTAGAATAATTTAGCATTTTAAAAAAATACTTAGTATCATTTTTGAAGTCGATGCTTTTTAGTAGTCGACTTGGTTACTGATGCTTTTTAGAAGTCAGTAACTCAGCATTATTTTGAAGTCGATGCTTTTTAGAAGTTGACTTGGTTACTGATGCTTTTTAGAAGTCAGTAACTCAGTGTTATTTTTGAAGTCGATGCTTTTTAGAAGTCGACTTGGTTACTGATGCTTTTTAGAAGTCAGTAACTCAGTGTTATTTTTGAAGTCGATGCTTTTTAGAAGTCGACTTGGTTACTGATGCTTTTTAGAAGTCAGTAACTCAGTGTTATTTTTGAAGTCGATGCTTTTTACAAGTCGACTTGGTTACTGATGCTTTTTAGAAGTCAGTAACTCAGTGTTATTTTTTAAGTTGATGCTTTTTACAAGTCGACTTGGTTATTGATGCTTTTTAGAAGTGAGTAACTTAGCATTATTTTTGAAGTCGATGCTTTTTAAAAGTCGACTTGGTTACTGATGCTTTTTAGAAGTCAGTAACTCAACATTAGTTTTGAAGTCGACTTGGTTAAGATTGGCTGGTAACTTAGTTGAGAAGTCTTCAAAGGCAATGCTCTATCACACCAAGATGTAAAACCTAGAGCCTCATTAAAAACTCTCCCAGAGTAGGAGAGAAAAGAGTGCTCGTCTACTTTTATTCTGATAGCCGATCCTGACTATTACAAATGAAACTAACTGACTTGAGAGCAAAGAAGTCTTCCTCTCGCTAGCCATTACAAAGTAAAACAAAACTATCCTATAAAAAGACAGACTTTCTACTTCCTAATTTTACATGGAAACAAAAACTTCGACTAAATAACAGGGTTTCAACTAAGTATTACAAAATGGAAAATACTGCAAAAAATACATGAAAAAAGAAATAAGAAACTTCCTAATTCAACTGTAGTAAAAACGTAAGTTACCCGCATTCCAAGTCCTGGGTACTTCCTTTCCTTCCAAAGTCTCTATCTTGTATGCTCCTTTGCCCTTTGTTGCTTTGACCCGGAAAGGCCCCTCCCAATTGGGGGCTAATTTCCCTGCAGCTCCATCCTTTAAAGCTCTCCTCATTACCAAGTCGCCTTCTTGAAAATTCCTCGGAACAACCTTTGAGTTGTATTTCCTGGCAGCTCTTTCTTTTGTAGCTATTTCTCTGATATGGGCCATTTCCCTTATTTCATCCAGCAGATCCAGGTCTATTCTTCTTCCGACTTCGTTTTCTTCTTTATCGAACGTCGTGCTTCTCAAAGTCGGTTCCTCGATCTCTACTGGAATCATTGCTTCAGTCCCGTATACTAAACGTAAGGGGTTTCAAGTGTAGAGGTATGAGGAGTTGTATGATATGACCATAGGACTTGGGGTAAGTGCTCGACCCATCTTCCCTTTGCTTCATCTAACCTTTTCTTTAGGTCGTTCAGGATGACTTTGTTTGCCGCCTCTGCTTGGTCGTTGGTTTGGGGGTGCTCAACGGACGAGAAAATCAGTTGTATTTTGAGTTCCCTGCAAAAGGTTTGAACTACTCGTCTAACAAATTGAGTGCCATTGTCAGAAATGATCCGATTTGGTATTCCAAATCGACATATCAGCTTTTGCCAATAAAACCTTTTAACCTTCTCTGCTGTTATGGCGGCTAGGGGTTCTGCCTCGATCCACTTTGTGAAATAATCAATAGCCACTAGTAGGAACTTGACCTGACCTGGAGCCTGGGGGAAAGGTCCAATGATGTCGGCTCCCCATACTGCAAAGGGCCAGGGCGAATAAATGGACCCTAGGTCGACAGGAGGGGCTCTATGCAGATCGGCATGACGCTGTCACTTGTCACATTTCTTCACATACTGGATGCAGTCTTGTCTGATTTTTGGCCAATAGTACCCGACCCTAAGTACCTTCAGAGCTAAAGATCCTCCTCCTATGTGACTTCCACACACCCTTTCATGAACCTCAGTCATGACTTTCCTGCTCTGCCCAGTATTCAAGCACCTGAGCAGCGGGGTCGAGAAGCCTCTTCGGAATAACAAGTTCCCAATAACTGCATATTTCGCTGCTTCTTTCTGGATCTTCCTTGCTGCTTCCGGGTTCTCAGGTAGAGCACCATCAGTCAAGTAACGAAGTATGGGGTCCATCCAAGATTCAGTCACTTGATCAATACATAAGACTTCCTCTTGGATTTCTACAATAGGCTTCTGCAACGTCTCTTGGATGACTGAATGATTATTTCCAGGTCTCTTGGTGCTCGCTAACTTGGATAACAGGTCAGCTCGGGAGTTCGGATCTCATGGTACGTACTGTAACTCAAAAGACAAGAAATTCTGTACTAACTTTTTAAACTGGGAGAGGTACTTACCGAGCTGTGCGTCTTTTGCCTGGAACTCGCCGTTAACTTGACTGACTACTAGTTGCGAGTCACTCTTCACCTGAATGTCCAAAACGTTCATCTCCTTTGCTAACGTCAAGCCTACAACCAGGGCTTCATACTCCACTTGGTTGTTACTCGCCCTGAATCCAAACCTCAAGGACTGTTCTATCAATACTCCACCCAGTCCTTCCAGTACGATTCCCGCGCCGCTGCCCTTTAAGTTGGAAGCTTCATCTACAGATAAGATCCATGCTTGTTTCTCTGTGTTTGCACCATTCTCCTCTTGGGCAAAGAGTTCTGCTAAGAAATCGGAAAGTACTTGCGCTTTGATGTGCCCCCTTGGTTGGAAAGTTATGTCGAACTCTGAAAGTTCCACGGACCATCTGACCATCCGACCTGCAAGGTCTAGCTTCTGCAACACCTGCTTGATAGGTTGATTTGTTTTGACTATGATGTTGAAACCCTGGAAGTGTTGACGCAGTCTTCTGGCTGAAGTGACCACCGCCAAGGCCAGCTTTTCAATCTTTTGATACCTCTTCTCTGGACCTTGCAGCACTCTACTTACAAAGTAGACAGGTTTCTGTTCTCCCTCCAATTCCTGCACCAAAGTCGTTCTGACAACATCATTGTTAACTGAAATATAAAGCAACAGAGGTAAACCTGGAGTCCGTGTGATCAAGATAGAGGCTGGGATAAGAACTTCTTTAACTCTTGCAAGGCCGCCTCGCATTCTTCTGACCAGATGAACTTCTCGTTTTTTCTTAAGCATTTAAAGAATGGTAGGGCACGTTCTCCAGATTTGGAAAGAAAACGAGATAGAGCTGGCATCCGACCTGTAAGTTGTTGTACTTCTTTTACTGTTATCGGGCTCCTCATGTTTACAATAGCTCCGCACTTATCCGGGTTAGCCTCTATTCCTCTCTCAGTGAGCATGAAGCCTAAGAACTTCCCTGACTGTACCCCAAATGCGCATTTCTGTGGGTTCAACCTCATCTGATGTTTACGGATTTCGGCAAGCACTTCCTTCAGGTCGTCTAGGTGTTCGGACTCTGATGTGGACTTAACGATCATGTCATCAATGTATACCTCCAAGTTCCTGCCAATCTGTTTAGCGAATACCTTGTCTATCAACCTCTGGTACGTTGCACCTGCATTCTTCAGCCCAAAAGGCATCACCTTGTAACAATAGTTTGATTGCCCAGTCATGAAAACAGTTCGTTCCTCGTCCAAGGGAGCATCCTGATTTGATTGTAACCCTAATAGGCATCCATCATCGTCAGGATTTTGTGACCTGTTGTTCCATCCACAAGTCGGTCTATGTTAGGCAGCGGGTAGGGGTCTTTCGGGCAAGCTCTGTTGAGGTCGGTGTAATCTGTGCACATGCGCCATTTCCCATTCGCCTTCTTGACCAGGACTACATTGGCCAGCCACGTTGGGTAGGTGACCTCCCGAATGAAACCTGCCTCCTTTAGTTTCTGGGTTTTAGCCGCTACCACCCTGCGTCTTTCCTCACCGAGCTTCCTTTGTCGTTGAGCCACTGGTTTAGCTGTTGGATCAATCGTCAGTTTGTGACTGAGAAAGTCGGGGTCGATGCCCGACATGTCGGAGGCTTTCCAAGCAAAAAGGTCGACATTCCCTTTTAGCAGCTTTACTAACTCCTCCCTGAGTTTCCCTTCCAGTTTAGAGCTGATCTTTGTCTTTTGCTCCTCTTGCTCACCTATTTGAACTTCTTCGAGCTCTTCAGTCGGCTGAGGTCTCCTTTCAAAGAAATCTTCTCGGGGGTCGAGTTCTGCAAAAAAGACCTTATGATTTTTTGTTGAACCCTCTTTTTCTTTGCCTTTCTCTACCGGCCAATTCTTCCTTCTTACTTTTAGGCTATCTCGGTAGCATCTCCTCGCCGCCTCCTGATCTGCTTTCACGACTCCTACCTCACCACTTGACAATGGATACTTCATGGTGAGGTGAACCGTCGAAACAACTGCACCCAGGGTATTCAAGGCCGATCTGCCAATGATGATGTTGTAAGAGGAAGGTGCATTGATTACCAGGTACTTGATGGGGATTGACTTTTCGCTCTCTCCTTTACCAAAGGTCGTCATTAACTCTAGGTACCCTCTGACCTCTACTGAGTCGCCTGTAATGACCCTGCAAAAGGCAACAAACATTCTTTAGGAAGTTGCAATTTTTCAAAAGCACTCCAGCAAAGAACATCAGCTGAACTTCCCTGGTCGATCAGGACCCTCTGTACTCGGTATTTCGCCATCAACACATCGGTCACCATTGGGTCGTCTTGGTGTGGCTGAATTCCCCGGAAGTCGTCATTTGTGAATGATATTGTTGGGTGGTTATTCCCTAGCTCAAGCAGGTCGGTCTATATGGTCATCACCTGCCTGGCGTACCTTGATAAATCCACTTTAGTAGTAGATTTATAGGTTTATTTTAGGTAGTTTTTAGTTGTTTAGATTGATAATTTTGTAATTTTGTAGCTAAAATTTGTATATAATTGAGTTGTTTGTATTTTAGATGATTTTTGTAAATAATAGTATTTTTTTCTCTAATTTTTCTTTGTTTTGATGTTTTTAGGAATTTTATGGAAAATAAGAAAGAAAGAAGTGAAGAGAATGAATTTTTGAAGTGTGAAGAAAAGTCAAACAATGAAAGTTGAGCCAAAAGTGGTGCCAATTGTGAGATTTACATTCTGCCAGGATCGTGTGAGGACAAACTGAAGCTGTGTGAGGACACGATCACTCCAGTAGCTACAGACTTGGAATTTGCTCTCTGTCATGTTCGTGTGGGAACATGGAAGAGTCTGTGTGGGGACACGATTTGACAGAATCACTATAAATAGTTGCTGTTAGTTTTTTTAGCGAGAATCTTTCCCATTTTTCAGATTTCTCTTTTCTCCCACTCGAATTTTCTCTCCTTTTCTCTCTTTCTCCTGAAGATCAAAACCAAGTGGAAGCTAGGATTCTTGATTCAATGGAGTTTCTCTTTGAGTTTGCAATTCTCTTCTCCTTTATCTTCTCTTTTGTAATGGTTTGCTGAATTTCTTAGGTTAGGAATTGGGGAATTTTGATTCAAACTCCATGTAATTTCGTTTCTTGAATTCAATTCAGATTGTTATGATGCAATTACATTGTTTACTTCCAATCTTAATGCTTCATTGACTTGATCAACCAATGCATGAATTGAGAGTGATTCTCACAATTGGAAAATTGGAGAAAACTTGGATCTGAAGTAAACAACATGAGTAATTAATTGCCTAGGAATAGGAATTGATTCTTGTGTGATCTTTATCAATTCTTGTTGTTAATGCATGTCACAATTGAATTCACCTAAGGAATTAGGGTTCTTAATTGTAGATATAGGGTTAATTCACCAAGGAATTGGGATTTAACTATCTAAGTGAATTGGATCATGAATTAAATCATAACAATTGAGTTGAATAATTTGCTACATGGATTGAGAATTAAAAGGAACCAAGTCCTAACCATTTGTTGATATTGTTCTTCATCAATATTGTGTTCTTGTTAATTGTTCAACACTTAATTCAACTTTCTGGTTTAGTTTTCTGGTTTAATTTTCTGCACTAGTCCTTAGGTTACTAAATACAATTGAATTTCTCCTATTCAACTAGATAGATTCCCTATAATTTGGTACTTGATCTAGCAATCTCTGTGGGACGATACTCTACTTTCATTATATTACTTGTTACGATTCGATACACTTGCCGAATTTTCTCATCATACCTCCTTCTGGCCGAGCTAGTTTCTCCTCCAGTAAAACCACCCGCAATAGTGGTTACCACTCCTCTGACCTCGTCTTTGCCTCCAGTTTCCTTATGCCGATCTTCTTTGCGCCTCTTCGACCTTGAACTTTCCCCGTCCCTTCTCTGGTCCTTGCCTCCGCAGTCTTTCCTCTTCTCGATGTATCTTCCCAAGTAGCCCTCCTTGACCAGTCTTTCAATCCTATCCATCAGTGTCCCGCAATCCTCTGTATCATGTCATTTTGCTCGATGGTAGTCACACCATTTGCTTATATCTGGTCCTTTGGGTCCTTCTGCCTACGAGGGTAGTCTGATGAGATCGGATCGGTACACCTCCTTCAAAAATGCGAGCCCTGGATGTGCTGAGGGGAGTTAAATCATCCTTGCTGTAGCTTCCAATGTGGTCCGATCTTCGACGGTCATCTCAACCGGATCTGGTGTTGAAATTCCGACCTCGGACTTCAAAGCCCTTTTTCGCCCGACCTTGCTGCTGAAAGGCTTGACCTTGCTCCTTCTTCGTGTTTTGAAAAGGCGATCCTTCGCGGCTTGACCTTTCCTTTTTCTCCGCATTGCTCTTTGCTCTCCTCTCCTTTGATGTAGCAAGTTGATTTATTCCTTATCTCCTGCATCGAGGTCGCCGGTCTCTGTGCTAAGGATTCGTTGAAGGGTCCGGGCTGTAAGGCCGACACCAAAAGCTCCGGGTTGGGGTTCATAACTAACAAGGACGCATCGTTGAAGCGCCCGAGATATTCACGTAACGGCTCTCCGGCGTGTTGCCGAATACTAAAAAGTTTACCCGAAGTCATCATTTTCGACCTCCGAGATGAGAACTGAGCGAGGAATTTTTTCAACAGATCTTGGATCCCTGAAATCGAGAGTGGGGGAAGGTGTGAGAACCAAATCAGTGCAGCTCCGGACAGTGTCTCGGAGAATAGTTTGCACTGTATTGCGTCTCCCAACCCCCTCTTCAACATCTGAGTTGTAAAGCCAGTAATATGTGCGTGGGGGTCCGTGGTGTCATCGTAATCTTTCAGGGGTGGCTCCCTGAAGTCGGCCGGGAAGGGCGTTTCTGCTATCTCCATAGAGAAGGGGTGGAATTCTCCTGTGTCTTCTTCTGGGATTTCCTCCTCGGCTCGTCCTCGCCAAGGTAGTCACCTGTGTCTGCAAAGCCTGATTCTGTTACTGGAGCGTCTAATTCTGCTCCTGCAGCTGGTCCATCCTCTGAAGGATTCGTTGAAGAACAGGATTTCCGTCCTCTTGAGGTGATTCCGAAGTCTCTGCTTCATGTTCGCTATGCTGATTTGCCCGACTCGAGCTTCGTCGAGCAACCATTACGAAAGAGGGTGTGGTCGACGGGAGAAGTTTCACCGTCGCCCCATGGTGGGCGCCAAATGTTCTCAGCAAGACTATTCCGGGCTAACCTTGAGGCAGTTAACTCGGCTCCTTACTGTGAATTGTGAACTTGTTTCTTTTCCTTCGTCTCCCAGGGCCTTTTATAGGCCACTACCCTAACTGCCGATGACTCCATACCCCCAATTTCCCTGTTTTGCCTCCCTTTTCTCCCCCACTAAGCTCCACTTCTCGCTCTACGTTTACTTGAGCAAAGGGTAAAGAGTTTAGGGCTGTGGGTCGAACTCGGAGGTGAGTATTCGGCCCAATATCCCGTATGGTACATTATCCTATTTATTTGATAAGTTCCAAGGCAAATAAAATTAAATAGACCTTTTTTCAATCAAGATTTACCTTTCCAATCAAATTAAAAATAACTCAGTGCAAGACCAAACCAAAGGCACCCTAATCGATCAACACTAACGATGTTTTTAAATCAAGACTTGTTTCATCTCAATTTTATATATATTGGATCAAGATTTACCTTAATACAAAATGAAGAGAAATTAAAGCCCGCTCTCACTTGTGCAATACTGAGCTCCGCCCTTCCACTGTTGACCAAAAAAAAAAGCTCCGCCCTTCCACTCTATTCCACCTCTGCGTGATTCCACTATGTTACCTATGTTCACTGGTTCATTGTTTGGGAATTAGAAACGCCACCAAACTCTATTTAGTGGTTCTATTTGCAGAGTAATGCTATATAAATCTCCCTTGAGTAAAGTTCAATTATTAATGTGCCCAACCACCAAAGTGAGAAGTTGAATACAACATGTTTTTTTTCGTGGAATCCATCAAAGCCAATGAAAATAATACTACAACAGTAGTTTATTGAATGCATCATTATGCATGTGATTGTCTTCACTAACTCAGGTGATTCAAATGGAGTTTGCCTGCTTGTGTAACTCTAAATACTATCAGTAAATATTAAATCTTTATATTTATTATTCCCAATAGGTCAAATTACCTACACTAGCAGGTAATTTACATTAAAAAAAGTGAAACACCGGTGTTTCACCTACCCTAGAACGACCCTTAAATAAATTATTTGGTATAGGATTTAGTTAGTAATTAAAATTAAATATCTATTTGTATTTTAGTCAAAGAAGATAAAAATCCATTCTCTAATAATTAAAATAAAATCACAATAACCCAACAATGTGTGAACCAAACACGTCATTAGTGTATGTTTGGTGTGAATTCACAACAGTGCAGAATCAATTTTACAAAATTGATTTTAAATCACTTCTATCTAACGTATTTTGTAAAATATACATCACTCATTTTTAACTATTGATTTTAGAATCAATTATACTCAACTATAATATAAACACTTAATTTATACATCCATTCATCCAGCATCTTGTCACGTAAATTTTATTTAATAATAATAACTAGTATATAAAACAAATATGTTAGTGGGTGTGTTTTTATTATTTATCAATCTTATAAACATGTCATCACAGCTGGTTTATTTTATATAATGTTTTCCTTGGCTTTGTGAATAAACAACGTTGATAAACCGCGTCGTCGCGAACTGCAAAATCGCTTAACAAACCAGATATAAGATGCCGCCTTCCTTCTCCTTCGCATTTCAGGTTTGTAGCGGGTTTTTAAACACCAAAAAACAAACGCGTCATTATTGTTTTTCTAACCGATAAGTGTAACCCCTTTTCGCTTTACAATCCAAGAAAGAAACTTGGAAATTGCGGAATAAATCAATATTCCATGCTGTTATTATTAATACTTTTTTACAATCCATGTTGTTATTTGACTACTTTATTTTGAGTTGAATGTGATTTTTTTTACTTTAAAAAATGTGATTTTTTTACTTTTACTTTTATTTTTAACGTTTTCTCAACATTAAATACCTCATTTTATATTTTTATATTTTTAGTCCCTTTTAAATAGTCACTCCATTTCTTTTCAATAGTCGTTTTAGATTATAAAATTTATTTTTAAATAAGTGTAGTTTTTACATACCAATAGGAGTGTTCACGGGTCAGTTTGGTTCGGTTTTATAGAAAAAAAACAAATCCAAACCAAATAAAAGTGTTCGGTTCGGATTTCGTTATTTTTTTTTGCATTGACCCGAACCAAACCGAACCAATTAAATATGGTTCGATTCGGTTTGGTTTAATCGGATCAGAAACTCAGAAAATGTTATTTTTTTACCTGTTTGAAAAAAATGCATGATTTTACCTAAAATAATACATATAACCTGATATAAAAAGGGTACAAGACTGTTTTGTTGCTTCAAATTTGCACCAACCATTCAAGTTTCAACAAAGTATAAGTGGTAACATAACCAAATTACTAATAACATGTAAACATGAAAATTACAAACCAGCATAAGTGCATAACACATGAACACATTGACCAAATTACTAATTAAAGATCATAGAAAAAATAGTCCTAAAAAATGAGGGGAGTGAAGTCTTAGTCTTAGTCTGGTAGTAGGGTAACACTAACCTAAAAAAACGCGGATTTTTTTTAATATATAGGTTTGGTTCGGTTCGGTTCGGTTCGGGTAACGGGTTTGGATTACCCAACCCGTTACCCGAACCAATAAACTTTGATTTCATTGGTTCGGTTCGGTTCGGCTCCAAATGAGTAAAAAAAATCTGAACCAATTTGAATGGTGTGCATCTCTAAAAATTTCACTAAATGAACTCCACAAATAACCCTACATCTCCATATGTCATTAATATTTTAACCAATAAATAATGGGATGTGGGCCATAAGCTACAAAGATATCAAAGTTTTGGGGTGCTTATACAAGCACCTAGTGCTTGTTAAGCAACGTAACTCTCTCTAATGGTGCACCTACCATTTTTTGAGTTACTTGATAAGAAAAGAGTTTTAAGCAATTCTCATGAGATGCTCTTACCATCTCAATTTGGCCTACTCAAAAAATATTACTAGAAAAAGAATAGAAAAGAATAGCCGCAGCAAGTAGCCTTGTAGAGTACAATTTCTAAACTTAAAACTATCAAGTTCTTCATAAGAATCGAATCAAGCCCACTCTTCAGGTAGCTACAACTTGCAGAAGCTCAATATTTAGTTCAAATGTAGCTCCAGGCTGCAACACCGTAAACAGTGTTTAACAAGCATATGTTCAGTTAGAAATTAGAATAGATTGATTCACCATAAAAGAACCTTAGATGAACAGAGAACAACAGAATTTTATCTACCAAAAGTGTTAGTGAAAAAGTTAAAAGAGTAAACCATCAATTACATAAGTAATCCTCTAAGTTTCCTAGTATCCCATCATGTTAAAGTGTCAAGGATCAATTTAAGTATTTAACAGATACTTTGAAAATTAAAGGACTAACATAACATGATTGATATTTGAAAATTCAAGGATTAGTTATACAATTAAATTAGTTCGAGGACTAATGAGAAGAGGGATTGACAAGTTCTTGCATGAAATGGGGGGTTTATGAAATAAAAGGACATGACAATAAGAGATGTTTACCGGAATCTCATTCATTCCCTTTTGTCCATATCCAATTTCAGGAGGAACAATTACAGTTCGCTGCAACCATTATTCAAGAAAACAATAAGAACATGACTAATAAGCTAATAACAAAATCAAGAAGGAGGGGTGTTTTGATCACTACCTTTCCACCAACTCGCATTCCTTCAACTATAGTATACATGGCTGGTGGAGGTTTTGGTGCTGCTTGTGCAGAGAATAGACCATTTGGGTTGTCTACAAATTCACGCTTCCTTTCCTTTCCTGGTGTAGCTCCCACCTTGAATTCATAAGGCTTTTAAGACCATAAAGCATGCACGCATTAGCATAACAATGTAAAACAACCATCACATTTTCTAGGCAATAGAGTATTTAACAAATTGAAATGACTTTGGAGACAAAATTCAAACACAAACCAAACCAAACCAGACCAGACAGGTAAAAGATTCAAACCTGAGCAATGCTACGATTTCCAGCAAGGAGTTTAGATTCTCGACTTGACACAGCTGTAATTCCGCGATATAAGCAATCAAAGTGCACCTGTCCGTGAAAACTAGAAATGAAGAGTACATAACATAATAACAAATCAAGAAGAAGATAACATGTTGACACTTGCAAAAATATTAACACACCTGAACAGTTAATCCTTTTTCAGCTATTGGACCTTTTCCCTCAACCAAATCATAATATTTCAATCCATCAGCTGGATCAAACACCACAAGAGTCATGTTTCTGAATTAATCCAATTATAGATGATGAGAGAAAAGGAGAGAATGAGAATAATTTTATTAACTAATAATGTGTTTGATTTACGCCAAAACCATGTTTTAAACGTGAATCCTGACAAACGCTACCGAGAGTATTAACTATTTAAGTCTGGTTTTGATATAAACCAGACACACTATAACTAACAATCATCAACACTATTAAAAGTAACAACTAATAACAGATGGAATGTGAGGTATCAACTATTTAAGTGCTGAAAGATAGAGAAACTAACTAACGGGAAGTGAGGTATTGATCGATGGGGATGTTCTTTTTGTTGCGTCTGTCCCTTGTAGCCTCGGCTGGCCAAACAAAGCTGAAAGACAACGATGAAATCAAAAGTGCCGTCGACCTTCTCGATTGACAGACTGAAACTGCCACTGTCACTTTTTTGCTCCTCTTGCCCTTTGAATTCGAATTCAAATTAAAACCTCCATAATCAACCCTCCATTTTTCTAGTAACAGAGATATTGAATTGCAGAAGCAAGAGGAAGTCATCGCCAATACTCGCCACATGCCTCACCACCTCTGCTTTTGTTTTGTTTTACCCCTATCCATTTTGTCTCCTGGATCAAATTACCAATGTGCCCTTCTCTTTCTCGATTATTATTTGCTTGCCCTTCTCTTTCCTTCTACTCATTTGGAAACATATTGTTAAAAATAGTTGTGTTAAAAAATCCAAACTTAAATTTGACCAGTTTCAATATCAACCCAAACACAACTTTAATTTCTGTCTTCTAAGATCACGTTATTGCAGGTCAAGTTATCAATAAGTAATAGTAATTTGTACTATGTGATTGATTGATTACATGAGTGTACTGTATATGGCAGCAGTAATGTGCTGCGCCTTTGATGAATTAGATTACAAAGAAAGAAAGAAAGTAATAACTAAATCTAAACTGTGCTGTGCTACAATCATGAATCAATGCATTAGCTAGTTTGCTAATTCTAGTTGACCTCTCTGTTGATGCATCTTCATCAACGTGCTGTTATTTACATTTCATCAATTATGGACCAACCCTGCTACTTAATTCCCTTCTACATCTAAGACTAGTTTAGTTTAGTTTAATCAGTTGCAATGCAAGATGATCAGGGTCCACTTAGAAGGTCGCGGTTATCATAGTGGTCATTATCAACGCTGGTAACTATAGTAGCAGTTTCTTCAGGCAATTGTGATGTTGATGCTGTTGTTGTTGCTATTGTTGTTGCTGCTGTGTTTGCATTTTCGCGTGGAGAGTGCACTGGTGACTCCCCTGGGCTCCCTCCTAATGTTCGAGTTTCAGGGCGTCCTTTGGATCCTTTCTTCTGCAGAGCTTTCTTATGCCACATTTTCAGTGCCTTTGATGTTTGATCATCAAAAATTGACTTCTTCATTGTGGATCCCATCTGAGACATAACATTACCACAACAAATATGATAAATAAAATAATCCATCATCAGTTTTTCATGCATTTGTCTAAGAAAAAAAAAGAAAAACATTAATTTTTCAATTCTATTATGTCCTGTCTGTTAATTGTCCTTGCTTTGATAGTAATATAAAATGAATGCACCTGAGTAACAAGAGCATAGAGAGGAAGAGTGACATAGCTGCAAACAAATTGAGCTCCTACCCTGTAAAATTGAAGTTAAAATTTAATGATTACATAAACTTCTCTTTTTTGTAACTGTTACATTACATGGAGGATGCATCACATCACAACCACATTACACTACTTACCCAAGAGCCACTCTGACAATCATAAAACTATCATCCTCGTAAAAGCAAGATGCCCAGCCAAATTCATACTGCACCACAAGGAAGTGTTTTAAGGTTGGTTCCAAAAGCAAATAAACAATAGGGAGAAGAAGACAATAGGAACTCTTTATTACCCATGTCCACCAGAAATATGTCAGCTCAAATGCATTCTGGACAAGTAAAACAATACATCAAGTTGCAAGAAATTCTTCAAATATTCAGGATATCAAATATCAATCTATATTTGTTTGTTAACTGTTATGAGATGAAGAACTATCTGTCCTCTTGCTTTATGACAGATATATGTTTACAAATTGAAAAGGGATGAATACCTACCTGAAAGAGGACATAATGGATGAGATAAAGAACTAGCTGAGGCCATTCAAACCAAAAATACTTGTCAGAGACTTGAACAAGAGGGATCCCCTGAACTACAGCATGTCTTTCTTTTATGTCTAGTGCCATTCGAGTTATGATTGCTTGAAGCTTTGTTCCAACAGCTAAAATCACCTTCAAGTAATTAAATCAATTATTAGTCTTTTGTTTCTCTAAAGTCTAAACCCAAATGCACAAACACACACTTGTTGGCAGTGAAGATAGATGCTTACTACTAGTGGAAGAAAAGACACCCAAAATGAAGCATGCCAACCTGAAAAGAAGCTAGCAATCATGTTCTATATGAATTTTGAGTGCCAAATAAGGAAACCAATTGATAGTTATCAGGTCCAAGACAAACCATGGACATTTACAAGCAAGAATAACACCACTGATCCCCAAAGTATTGGACTGCCAAAATCACAAAAGCACACATTAGAAGGAACTACACATTAAAAGATTCAAGAATAAAAAAAACATCTTTAAACAACATGACTTGTGAAGCTAAATTACTAATCACACATAAGACCAAAGTCTTAGAAAATTTGTCAAGATTACCTGATTCCTACAACTACCTTAAAGTCATCTTCTAATGACCTCTTGATATACTTTTGAAAATCAAACTTACTTCCAGGTGCCAAATGGACCTGCAAAAATGAATAGGGACGTTAGATTATGGCAAAGGACAAACAATACTGCAAGTAACATGCTGATATTGAACTGAGAAAACCACTAACAGTCACAAATCCATGTCGCATGGTTAA
Source organism: Sesbania bispinosa (assembly GCA_026901365.1). Lineage (NCBI taxonomy): Eukaryota > Viridiplantae > Streptophyta > Magnoliopsida > Fabales > Fabaceae > Sesbania > Sesbania bispinosa. The sequence continues at coordinate 931,882 of QLOH01000358.1, read as the reverse complement.
GTAGTCAGCCCTTCGAACAGATCTGAAAAATTGTCGAAAGAAGCATACCTGAAAATTGATCAGGAACATATTATTGACTGTGAATTCAAGCAAAGTTGTGATATTCATATTACACTTTTCTTCCCAATCTATTGTCTCAATATTGTTTATTCCCTGTTGTTTCACTTGTTTTGATAAGGAGGTGCTATAATGTATTAAATGAAAAGTTCCACAAATCTAAACTTGCAGCAATCATTCACACAAAATGATATAGAAATGTGCTTTAGAGATATAAGAACCATCTTGACTTCATTTATGAGTTGCTAACCACCAATAAATCAATCTCAATACCTTCTTTCAATATATCGAAACATATATAAGTTAACTTAATTGTCAGTGAGAATTGCTTACAAAATAGAAGGAAACTGGTGTTTTTGTCCAGATACTATTGTGGTCCCTCACAAATGATGTCTCATGAGTAAGCCTGAATCTTCTAGGATCTGAACAGTTATTACACGCCCAATTCAGAATTGAAGATGTTAAAATTAGGAAAACATATTATGAAGAATCCATGCCGGGAGAGTACAATACAATCTATATAACTTGAAGCTGGAAACACATTATTTATGAGTCATTTGTTAATGCTGTACCATTCAAGGCATCTTGATCAACGATATGGTCCTTTTCCCAATCCTTCCATCCCCGAATCTGTCAGAAGAAACAAAGCTTCTTAATTTCTAGATTGAGAAAACTGATTTACCTATTGGTTTTACCTACAAACATATACCATAAATAAAAGCAAAGCAAAAAGCATCATAATTTCCTCTTGGATCATAACTTGCACATGAATGAATCAAGACTTGTATGCCTGAATTCTGAATCTGAATCAACACCAACCTTTGCTCTTCCAAGCGTCATTGTTATGCAACTATATATCACATGGAAGACAGCCAAGAAGAATATGAAAATGTGTAACTGATGTAACCCATTGACGGATATAAGAGGCATGTATCCCTACACAACAACCAACATTAAACTCCATTAGCTTCATGCAAACTACCTACTAATATGGTGCAATCTGAAACTTGAACAGAAATGGAAGTATTTAAATGCTATATAATAAGCTTTAGGCTAAACTAAATTGACAAAAGAAATGGTTTGAACAATTGAACTTAATAAAATAATGACTAAATAATAAGGAAATTGGAATCAAGGAAAATATAACCTGAACATTGACATTGATTGGGTAGAGAAAGAGTTGTTTACCTCTTTACACCCTGGACCTCCACTATCAGCTGATAGAAACCTACGTTCATAAGATAAAAGCCTGCGATGATGTTCACCACCAGCTTCACCCTCACCCTCACCCTCCTCATGTTCAGCATCAGGCTGAGGAGGTCCATGTTCAGCATCAGGCTGAGGAGGCCCATGTTCAGCATCAGGCTGAGGAGGCCCATGTCCAGGCTCAGCCTGAGGAGGCGCATGTGCAGGGTCAATTGCATGACCTTGACGCTGATCAGGGGGAAGACAGGGTAACATTGTATTTCCATATTTAGTGGGAATACACATTCTAGAAATGTAGTTTTGCCCAAATGTTAAGATTAAAGATATAAATCCCAAAACCATAAGCTCTGCAAGCCAGCAACAATAAACAAATTATGATTAACGAATTGCAAGAACAAGAGAAGAAACTACTGTTGTGTGTGTTTTGTGTTGTGTCCCTTACCGGCTTTAATCTTTTCAAGAGCTTCCAACAAAGCATGCTTCTTTTTGTCTTCAAACACCTAAAAGATTAATTCATCATCAATCAATTTATAAATAATCAATGAAGAATAAAAACAAACACGTATGTTACATTACATATCATTCAATGTGTGTAAATTAAAGTACCTTTTCGAATTTATGAATGAATTTTTCCAACAAAATAGAAACGATAACGATAACAAAGCAAACGGCAGCGACAGCCCATGTGGGTGTCATATCAAGCTGCCTAGCGTCACCACCTCCTCCACCCCCCATGTTTGATTCTCGGAAATTATAAGAAGAATTAATTAATGTAACAATTGTGATGATGATTATGAATAGAGAGTTTGTAAATTAGCTAGATTGTGAGTTTTGTATTGAAATTCAAAAACAATACAAATTGTTGGATGGCATGGCATGGTGATGCATGGGTGTTCTCATGCAAGGAGAGCGAAAAGAAAAGAAAGTGTTTGTTATTGCAATGTTGCATTTGTAACCACCGCAAATGAACGGAGAGGAACAAGTGACGCGTAGAGTCTATCAATGAAAACTCTCTACAACCCACCATTTTCGTTTTGATGTAATGACAAGTGGCAATAACAAATGAATCAAATCAATGATCATTCCAAAAAATATATATAAACCGCCGTTGCCGGGGATCGAACCCGGGTCGTCCGCGTGACAGGCGGAAATACTTACCACTATACTACAACGACTTCATGTCAAATGCTTCATGTCAAAATGCATTAAAATGGAGTATCCGAAATAGAAACTTTCACAATGATATAAAAATGTTATATCCCATATTTACTAACAAAAGGTGCTCAATGTGATTGTATCAAGAGCCTCTCCTTTCCAATAGGCTTCAAATTTTTTTGTGTTTGACCGAGATTTCTCACAGGCATAATTGTGGATTTAACTCTCAGAAAAGTGACGACTCCATGATTAGGTAAATCCCACTCAAAAGTGACGACTCCATGATTCGAACTCCTGACCTTACAGGTAAAGTTTGTTTGGGGTCACAGTCTACTTCCACGGTGACCCACCACTGTTTGATAATAATCTTCATATTTTAAAATAGCCTCTCGTGGCTGGTTTTAATTATAACATCAACAATTCTCCCATCCTATGATTAAATGTATAATTGAGTACAATAATATGTGATACTCATTTTCAATTTACTTCCTATATGAACAAAAAAAATCAATTTAGTCCCCATACATAAAATTGATTCCGATTTGGTTCTCACAGTTACTATTATAATTCTATTTGTTCAAAGTATAATACAGAAAAGTGCAGGGACCAAATTAGAAATAAGCACCACATGCAAAGACTAAGAATACTATTTTTATCTTTGAACATAAGAATCATTTTCAGTTTAATCATTATACTTCATTTGTAATTTTATCTCTCTAATTCGCAGTAACTTTCATGTCAATCTCATATTACAACTAATAACAATATTAATACACACATAAGAATTAAATTAATCCTGAAGCTCCAAAGTCCAAACCATAGTTTAGAAAAGAATTTATCTTTTCGCCCAAGCTATAATTTTGTAATTCTAAATAATAAGCAAAACACGCTAAAAATATCCAGTGATCAAATTCAAACGTCAAATGAATAGAGAAATGTCAGACGTCCAATGATAGTGGTTAATAAATTTGTACAGAGGAAGGTTGTGATCCATTAGCCTGTACAGATGGAATGGCGAATGCACTAAACCACAGTGGCAACAAGAAGATAGACATTTAAAAGAGCAAGATAATGTTTTAGAATTTTTTTTAAAAAAAAAAGAGAAGGAAAAAAAAATGCAATTAATGGTGAAGGGCACAAGGCAATCTAAGAGAACTTGGTTTGCTGAGAATAACCAGGAACAAACACAGGAAGCTGGGCACCCCTATGTGATCTACCTTGCTGAAAATCCCTTAATGCAGAATCTCTATCTGGAGCACCAGTTAATGAGCTGCTATTTCTTGTTCCCGTACTTGGCTGTTCATTCACAACGGGACTGCCAAAAAATATAGAACGACCAGTGTATAATAACTCTGTTCCAGAAATCTGAGAACTGCCCTGACCTCTAGATGAGGATGAGACAAAGCGCCCAGCTGCTTGATCCCAAAACACTGACGATCTTCTATTCTCTGGAACAGCTAAGCTGTTATTTCTCATTGGTACACGTGCACCATTTTCATGAACTGGATTTTCATGAACTGGATTTACATTCCCTTCGCTTTCTTTAGCCGACAGAGGAGACTGATTTCCTGATGGCTGTTGATACATGGGGTTGAAATGGTCTCTGTTCAAGCCTGGCTTCTGCATTGGTGAAGGAGATAAGTTGGAGACTTGGGGACTGCTAAAGTTACTCATACTGTGTTGACATGCATCTATATCTTCCTTGCTTGCTTGACTAGGAGGGTATGAGCTCTTGGAAGGAGATAACCTTGATGTCCCTGCTGTATCATATTTGTTATGAAATCCTTGGTTGCTAATTGGGCTGCTTCTTCCACTCACATTGCTACTGGATAAATGATCAACATCATATGCATGAGACCGAGAACTAATTGGACGAAGCACAGATGATGATGCTCTAGCTTTAGCTGCTGCCTTGGCTGCCTCATTAGAGTCCAATTTTGCAAGTTTCCATGCACTTATTCGCACAGGGCGTTGGTTCAATTTTTTCCCTTTGTCAGGCGGTTGTATTGCATCTGGATCAACAGTGGATGGTAGGCGTCCTGGCTCCAAATGTGGTATAATTTCATCCTGCTAATCCAAGGCCAGACACTTTGATCAATATTCAACAAGAACTTAGTTTATTAATTTATTTATTGCAGAAACTAAACAAGTGCTATCTCTAGTGACAATTCTTATCGGGCATGCATTTAAGACAATGCACCACTCATATCTTAACTGTTACACACTAACACTCTAGTAAACTTTTAGTTTTATTAACCATGGAAAATCATAAAGAATCTATTTAGCCTTGTACATAACCAAAAATAAAGCACATACTGTCCAAAGAACAATGTCTTCCTATTCTGATGAGCGATGTCATTCTGTGTTTTACACATCATTTTGTTACACTCAATTCCCTTTTCTCACTGTAATTATCTATTTGTAACGTTCAAAGATAGGCGATATACATCTATCAATGAAGTTCCTAGTCATATGATTCAGGCAATTATACGGAGATGGCTGTACCTGCTGATCCATAAAGATTCTTGGAGGGGTACACCAAGCACCTTTGTATTGCAAACTCATTCCAACAGAGCTTCTTCCACTTATTGCAGTGACAGCTGAACTAGTAGGAGATGAAGGTAGACTGTGCTGTTCACCCCCATCAACTGAAGGGCCAGGCGGTTCACTTAGAGTTCTCATGGCAACAACATACTCGTATGTTGTAATACCCTGTAAAAGAAAATGACAGCTTAGAATATATGTATGTCAGTAGGAGGAAAGGTTCAAGAATATACCTTTCGAATCAGGATCATATGAAAAAAGAATAATTCTCCCAAAGGTATAGTCGCAAGGAAAGAAACTGCTGTGCATATAGCCTGTTAAAGGATTGAAAATTGTGTAAAACATAACAATATATACCTTTAACCTTATAAAAACATTTCATATTTTATTGAAGAAGTGAAAATTAGAGGGAATGTTTCATAAAAATATTTCGAATTTAGGAACAATTAACCACTCAATTAGTTAGTGATGTTCAAAGATTGGATAAGGAGTAATTGAAGATTGTGTTGAATTATTTCCAGCAAACACAACGGATAAAATATTCAAGACAGGATTACCAACTAATGACAAAAGAGTAAAGTATTAAATTGTATGTTTTTAATGTATTTCAAGAAACGCAAATTATCATATGTAATAGAGATGTATAGTTTTACATTTCAAGACAAATATGACCTCCCATGCCCATCGATAGACAAAATCCAGTTCCAGTGTTTGAAGTTAAACACGATGTGTTCATGGATAGAAAATGCACATAAAAAAATCTATTGAAAACCAATACTAGGCCCATTATATGGCATTTTTGCAAACAAAATCCATACCACATGCACAAAATAACATTAGTTTGGTAAAGTTTATTTCAGTTATCCTATATACAAATGGAGGATAAAGTAAACTGAAAGAAAACGAGAGCAAATGTACCACTATAGTAGCAAATGGGGCTCGAGAGAATCCAGCTCCAAGCTTTTCAGCTATCTGATTCTCTATACCCTTCTTATCAACAAAGCATCTCACAAGCACAGTGATCCCAACTCCACATTCAACTGTAAGCTGTGACATGCATTAACATAAACCAAGAAAATTTTACAAAATTCATAGAAGGTTCCTTCTATGTAATGCTGAAGAATAAAAGGGGGGGGGGGGGGAGGCAATAGATTCAGGATAAGCATCTTTATGCAACTTACCCAAACTAGGCTCACAGCCATTAGGCACACAAACGTGATGTAATTCTTCCTTCCAACACAATTGTTCAACCACTGAACAAAGCAATGAAAATATATGATAATGACTTTTTGAAGAATCTAAAAGCTAAGGAAGACAAATGAGCAAGTCAAGACAAGTGCATAACTGCACATAGCAACTCAAGTCCTAAACGTCTAACAAATACAGTCTACTTCTGGATAATTCCATTAACATAACCCACAGTCCACATTGCAACATGCATTGGTTGGAGACAATCACAGAAACAATAACTTAGAAGAAAAAGAAAACTTTCCAATAGGGACACTAATAAATGTAAAAGCGAGCTGTAAAATCTGACCTATTTCTTATTAGTATGACAACAGACCATTAGACCTGAGACTAGGCAACTTCAACATTCAGTATTTAAAATACCCAGTAACTGACTTTGGGTGGGATTAAACCAAAACTTACCCGACAATGATGATCAAACCCATCAACACACTTGTCACAACTTCTACAATGCTTACTGAACTTCCGCACCTGCAAAATATAACAAGCAAGATGTAAATACATCATGGGTTTTTCCATTTACTGATGAGGCAAGTAAATGAAAGAACACTCTTGAAATAGATTTTTAAAGTATAGAGGAAGCATGATAGCATGATAAAAGTAGTATTGTGGCATGCAATGAACAATTTCAAAAGGAAATATTACTTACTCTTTGTTAAGAGGGGTTGTTTATTTATTCTTGAACAAAATGAAGCATCAAGAAAAGAAAGGGATCTCCGTGATATAACTTTTTTCTGATTTGCCTATACACATAGCAGTTTAAGGAAGCAAAATTTGGATTCATCTACGTAGAACCAAACTAAGTCGCATTCTATGAAACCATATCTTTCCTTTATTTTATTTTTCTTTTACCACTTATTTGTCTTTTTAGCTGTATTTGGAGCAGTGATAGAGAACAAAATAACATTTTTCAGTAAGCATACCAACCTCAGCATTGCACAAAGTACAGAACAAAGCATCCTCCTCTCCAGATTGTTGCTGTAGATTAATATCTTCATTACTGCGGCAATCTTCTCTAACAAGGAAACTACAAAAGAAACATCCAAATTTGGAGCACCAGTTTGAACTATGCCGATCAGACATTCCTTCACCCTTTAGCCCTTTGCTGGGTTCTGCAATAGGAGATGCAAATCCTAATAGCATCATAAAGTATCAAATTGCGCTGAAAAATGCTATTAAAAGCATAAGAGATCACCAATTGTTGTTGCCCCAAAATATCACAATATATGTTCTAAACAAGTATCATTTCCAAACCAGTCAAGAACTCAAGAAAAATAATTCAAGACAATCTATCTGTATATGCCATACATGAGGCAACAAACAAAATGACTACACAACAAGAAAAAGGTTATATTTATAAACCACCTTAAAGTGTGGTACCAAACCAATAATAAAAGGCATAGATAAATCTGTTTTAATTGCTTTGGGTTTTGGGTACAGCCACTAACAAGTACAGCCTAGTCAACAATGTCACTAGTGCATAATTAATTCCAATGCAGTTCTTTTCAGTTTTTGGTGGTATAGCACTGCTGATAAAACAAAGAGTACAGTACATTTATGGGAATTGTAAAAAGTTATGATGAATCATGACTTGAATCTGATCTGAAGAATGAACCTAAAGTATGAAAATCATATCAATAGATGCCAGTAGCATTCAAATTCCAACCTGCCAACTCTTCATCATGTTTTGACCTATTCTTAGATGTCTTATCACAATCAAGCATTACTCCCACATCTGCAGGATCAATGGCAGTGCATCGAACATAGAGAAGGAATACAGAGAGAGCCTGCAATTCAAAGTTTAGGTACAAATCAATGAAGGAATATTGAATGAATCTTCCATATGAAACACAAAAGGAGGGTAGAGGAAGGGTGGAATGTTTACTTACCAGTACAGAGTAAACACCAAAAGCCACATATTCATAGATGTCCTTTCCAAGAAAAGGAGCAAAGAAGGCATAATATGCAATGGATAGCAAGAAAAAAACTGTTATAGCAACAACCTGTTCACAAAGCACAAGCAGGGAAAAAAAAGGTTTATGAGAATATCAGTTGTCAATGCCATTAACACTTGGAGGTTGGCATCGTTGTAAAAAATAAATAAATAATCATGTCAATAAAAGAATCAGCTGAAGGGTTGAATTTCAATGCCATTTGATCTACATGTTAACCCTCAAACTTATCTTTCTGATAATGAGAATAATATGATACTAAATTCATAAACTGGAACATAGATGCAAAACAACGTTGCAGTAACTAATGCAGTTTCTATTTTGACAAAAAAAAAAAGCCTTTCATAAATGATTATTTGGGTTGAAAAGTGAGGGGGTGGGGGAAGGCATGGATACAATATATACGACAAGGATACAAGAGATTCCGCGCAAAAACCAGCAATTAAGTAGAAAATTACGCAATTGTATGAGAATTATAACGGCGACAAACATAATAAATCATAGAGGAAAACAATGCACTTCACTTAAATAAGAGGGAGGAGAGAAGAGAAAGAAAGAAAGAAAAAAAAAAGTAAACGATAAAGTCAAAAGGTAGAGGATGGAAAACTAGAGGAAAAGTTGGGGAAAAAATCCATCTAAAACTGACAAAAAAAAATGGTAACAGCGGCATTTGAAAGAGTAGTGTTGTGTGTGAGAGTGAGGTGGAACAATGTACCTGAAAAGTGTGAAAAGGGAGCTCCCATCCATGACGCCGAGCCATGACTAACGAAGTCTTCAACAACAGACTACAAAATCAGAAGCATTTCCACGCATCTGCTTCAACCTTCAAACTTCAGAGAGACCACTGCGAATTGTTGAAAGTGGAAAGCCATTCATAAGAGGAGAGGAACAAGGTTCTGAATTGTTAAGTTAGGGTTTGCAAAGTCAAATTCAACTAAGAGAGAGGGCAGAGGCTGTTTAGTGATGCGAGAAGGGAGAATAGAGTAATGCCACTCAGTACTCACAGTGCTAATATTTATATATATTATTTGAAAAAGAAAAAAAACGAAAAGACTCATTTGAAATCGGAAGATAAACTTTTTCGTTATTTCTTTTTTCTTTAAATTTCTGTTAGTGGTATTAATAATCAATTATGAATAATAATGAAATAACAATAAGTGGTATGTGGTAACTATTCCAAATAAAGATAGTAAAATAAAATGGAAAAACAATATTTGTATTGTTTTTTTAAAGAAACTATTTTGGTGTAGTCAACGGCCTGTGTGTTTCACCTACTTAGGGGTTATTATTAGCCGATTTGTTTTAAATTTTAATAGTATAAAATTATGGTTTTATAAAATTGATTTTAAATCACTTTCATCCAACGTGTTTCGTAAAGTTTATATCATTCATCTTAATCATTCACTTTTAAAATTAATTCTGCTCAACTGTAAACCAAACGGATATCTCATCCAGAATTACATGTTAAAATTTACAAACTTACAAATTTAAGAAATATTATGTCACTAGTTTCAAGATAGAATCACTGTCATTGAGATTTTAAAAATTAAAAAATATTATAAATTATATTTAGATTTTAATATATATACACTACAGTGTAAAGAAATTTTATACAAACATATAATGATATGTAGTTACATCATTTACTAAATTTAATAACACATGAGGTGTCATGTTTATCAAATAATGTGGCGACATACCATTAGATATTTGTGTAAAAAAACTTTACACTAACAGTGTCTATTAATTAAATTCTTATAGGTATAAGACAACGTTTGAAATGTTTTTATAATCCTATTTATAAGAAAAACACACAAATTTATAAGGAGTAAACAGCACATCGGTCTCTAACTCTCGGAGGACCATGCGGTTTTATTCCTGACTTTTTCAAAATAGTATTTTAGTTCTTGACTTTATTAAAAACATGCACTTTATTAGTCCCTAAAGTGCATGTTTTTTTAATAAAATGAATGACTAAAGTGCATATTTTTAATAAAGTTAAGGACTAAAGTGCATATTTTTAATAAAATCATGGAATAAAGTGTTATTTTGGAAAAGTCAGGGATGAAACTGCATGGTCTCCCAAGAGTCAGGGACCGATATGCTAGTTTACTCAATTTATAAGCATTTAATATTTTTTTCTCATATTTATATTTATTGATTGTTAAAGGCTTTAACTTGACAGAATTACCATGAAAATGAAATTTAATTTTGATTAGGATAAATTTACAATGTTCTAGAATATTTAAAAAAACAGTGTATTAATTATTTGTAACATATTTTTTTAATAAGTGTAATTTAGCATGAAATATCTTAATTATAGAAATTAAGTAATATGTTTACATATTAATTAGCGTTAGTCAAACTAGATTAGTGAGTAATAAATGGTTGCACGAAAAAGTTTTTAGAAGGTAAAACACTAGCTGTTTTACCATGCATAATAAAAACGTAATTATACTTCAATGTGCCCTTTCTCTTTTTCTCTTCTTACATAATACTCTCTTTGTTGTTTTTATAAGATTTTTTTTTTTTGTACTTGACCAGGGTATCCACCGCCGATAGCAGTGACTAATCCCCTCGCTGGTTTGTAGGCACCTCGATGGGTAGGACAGCTGGTCCTAGATTTTAAAGGAGCTGCATGCACAAGGCGGGATTCGAACCCCCGACCTTGGTTAAGCTTGGATCAGCCCCTCCGCTGAACCAACTGTTTTTATAAGATATGCTTAATCCGAATCGTACACATAAATAAAAGTGATTAAAACTAATTAATTTTATTGAGATTTAAAAAAATAATTTAACTTTCTAATTTTATTTTTATTTAATATTATTAGCTAACTCCACTATTATTTAATAGTTGGAAAGATATTAAAATTAAAAGGGGCAAGTAAGGAAAATGATAATAAATAATTCTTTGTAATTGTCAAACAGCGAAAAAGAAACTCAAAAAAATTCTAGAAGGTGACTTGTAAAAAGGAAATGAGGGAGTATTATCAATGTGTTTGGCAAAATCAACTGAAAGCTAAAAAAACTAGATGAAAATTGATCAACTAGTTGATTTCATTGAAAGTGTTTGGTAAAATTAGGTAAAAATTATAAAATGTTAACATATAATAATATCTCTAAAATAACAAATAATTGTAGGTGGGGGTTATTCAAGGGTAAAATCATAAAAAAAAATTCAGCTAATAAATTGAAAAAATGAGTTTTTTAAAGCTAGTAGCATTTAAACAAACTAATAATTACCTAAAAAGTTTACCTTTATCATGTACTATATTCGAGCTAGACATATTATAAACAACTTTTGGAGGCTTAGGGGAGACAAGGACCGAGTTCATTTTCATATTTCCATAACATTGTATCAGAATGTAGGGAATTCTCACATAATTTTTCTGATGTTTCTTTGGCTTTTGTTCCAAGAGCTTGTAATGTTGTGAGAAATGGACTTGCAAAAATGTCCTACACAACCATGAGTATGTGTTGGATTGAGGATATGCCCTGGCAATTTTAATCTTTTATACTTGATGATCTTCATCCTCTTTGAACAATCTCAATCTAATTTCTATGATTTTAGTCCTAAAAAAATCAGTGTTTAGAATAACAGGTGATATCTTAAAATATAATAGATACAATAAAGATATTTAGTTTAAATTATTTTAAGATATTATAAAATATCATTTATTATTCTAATAATTAGATGAAAAATGAGGGGAAAGAAAATAAAATACGAACATAATGACCATTTGACCCCTATTTTGAATTTAAAATAGTGAAATAGGATATTGAGGATGTTTTAGACAATTCAACCAAAATCACCCCTTAACCTCAGATTTTGTACACAACATAGGTGAGATTTTCTGTAAATAAGGGACAAGTAGTATCGTTTTCACTTCAACCATATCGTATTGTTTTCAAGCTGAGGAGAACCTGATTTTCATGCCATTTTCTATAAGGACTTTACTTTTTTTTTTTTAACAAAACCAGTCAATCCAAATTGAGCGTTATTCTTCTGGTCAATGGATGCTGGGATTCTCTAAATGTATTGGCACCACAATTGTCACTTTAGCTGAGTTATGGGGAATTATGACCGCTCTCCATATTGCAAAGGAGAATGGATTTAATAAACTTATTATTGAGCCAGATTCTCAAGTTGCGCTCTCCCTCATTGTGAAGGGTTGCCCTGCATCTCACCCCTGCAGGTAACTAGTTGGTGCTATACACAACGAGATCAAGGGGATTCCTATAGTTAAATTTATGCATACCTATAGGGAGGGAAATTTTGTGGCGGATGCTCTTGCAGCACATGGTCTTAATTGTAGTTTCGGCACACATGTCTTTTCTTTTCCTCCTCTTTTTTGCAAGGAGCTTTTGCTTCAAGACCTTCTAGGGGTTGTTTTCCCTAGGCGGGTGCTTCTGTAGTTTGGGCTTTTTGCCCTCCTTTGCACGAAAAAAAAATGTGAGATGTGTATCTCAAAAAGCAATGAATTTGGATATGCTACTATAATTCTTGGCAGCTCCAATTGTCAAGAATTTTAGGATTATACTTATAAAGGCATTCTACTAAAACTTACTTTAACTTATGGGTTAAGTGGATTGACTCATTTTAACCCATAAAAATGTGTCTAATTTTAATCAACTCAACCCACCAATGAGTTAGGTCGGGTCATGTTGACCCACTGAATTGAATCTATATTAACACCTCTAATCATAATAGATTATTTACCAAGTTATGCCACAAAAATGCATAACAATATGTGATATTCATTTTTTTCCATCATAATTGATTATTATCACTAAGAGTTGTGGCTCAGTTGCATAAAAATATGTGATATTCATTTTTTTCCATCATGACAATAATCAATTTTTCCATATCTCTAAGAGTTGTGGCTCAGTTGCCAAAACTGAGATGGTGAGAAAAGCTCCGGGTTCAATTCTTACTAAACAAACTCTTAGAGGGGGTGAGAAGCCTTTAACAATGGCTAAGTCCCGAACTGGATGACCCTTGATAATAAGGGATACTTGTGATTAACAAAAAAAAATTGATTACTGTCCTCTTAATGGCCAATAAAGACATTTTATAGCTCGTTTGATATCATGTTTTTTTGTCTTTGATAGGGAATCCCCCGAAGACTCTAGGATTCGAATTACTGACCTTGCAAGTAAAATTCTTCTAGATCACAGTTCATTTCTACTGCTACCACTTTTGGTCATTTGATATCCTATTGTTACCCTAAATAAACAACAATAACTTTTTTTCACTTTCTATTCAATTGAATAGTAGAAAAGAGATATCTAGTATTTTTTCTTTTCATTTTCTCACCTATTTTTTTTTCATATCAATTAGCTTATAAATTTATTTAATTTTTCACCATTTTTTATTTGGTATTTTTCTCTATTTATCTCTTCCTTATTTGTTTCTTTATACCCACCATAAATTATACTTATAACTCTTTACAAATGTGCCACATCCTTAGTTGCTGGCTAGATACAGTGTGAAAATGTTTACATTTTCTCATACAATAAAGCCTTGACTTGCAAACATATGCCTGTTTGAAAGTTGTCTGTTACGTTGCGACCTAACACTGGGTTTTGTCCGTATGGATTTGTTGTTTTATAAGATATAATGTGAGAAATCAATAATTAAGATTCTAATAAAACACAAATGCATATGTAAAACAAATAATAAAATTATTAAATCTACTTTTAATTTTTTTATTACAGTTATATTGAACTTTCGTCAATGAAAAGCTTTGATGACAAGCTTTCTAAAATCACTTTTTTTTGTGTTTTCTAAAATCACTTTAATAATGAAGCGATGTACACTTTTATTATATTAATCAATAGTTAATTATTTAATGTGCCGTCCTCACATTAAACATAATGATTTGGAAATTGGAATCTTCCAACTAATCATTTTTCTGTTCGACCCATTCATTCCGATGTCACTTTCATATGATAGTTAGAGAAAAATACGGCGATAACAGACAAAATAGAAATATATAAAATAAATAAAAAGAAATATATAATAAAATAATCAGTGAATTTTAAATATTATCTAAATAAAAAATTTATTTTTATATAGACAGATGAAAAAGCGAAAAAGAGTAATTAATATTCATAAAGAAATAAATAAATAAAGAAATAAACTATAAAGAATAAAAACATCACACGGACATTCATGGGCTTGATTGGTTGTGTGGAGAGAAATAGGGTAGAGAGAAATAGGAAAGAGAGAAATGAGATGAAGAGAAATAGGTGAGAAATAGATCGAGTTGTTTGGTAGGAAATAAATATAGATGAAATAGGGTGGAGAAAAATAGTATTTTTATTTGGTAGGAGAGAAATAGAAAAGAGATAAATTAGATTATAATATATAAAGACCAAAATACCCCTAAATATATTTTTGAATTAAATTTATAAAAATTAAAAATATTAAACTTAATAAATAATATATAGAACTAATTTATGTAAAATATTAAAATATATATTAAAAACTATTTATTTTTACAATTTAATAAATATAAATAATTAAAAAAATTGAAACATGTATTTTATGGAATTTGTCTCATCCATCGGTATAGTAGCTTTGCACAATGGGCATATTTGTCACAATTCAATTTTATGCTATTCTCTCTCATATTTCTCAATATTTCTAGCCTATTTCTCACCAATTTTGGGGTGAAATGTGCATAGGGAGGGCCCACATGTTTTTTATTCTCTCCTCCCTCATTTCTACTCTACCAAACCTGCGGGTCGGGATCTTCTTCAGTTTAAAAAAAATTGGAGAGTGTCCTGTTTTGCAATCCAGGGGCCATGGTTTTTTTTCAGTAGCTTTTTTATTTTTTTTAAAATCAACGGCCGAGATCTCGTCCCATTTATCATTTACGGGAGAGGATCCTGGCCCCAAACCCACAATCTTATTTCTCATCCCTCTATTTCCTCTCCCTCAATTTCCACTCTACCAAACTTAGCGATCATGTTTTTCACTTGAAAAAAATTAAAAATATTGATGTAGACCTCTATATATGTATAAATATATATATTCTTACAAATAATTTTACAGTTAAAATAAATATATATATATAATATTTGGTGTAACACACTGGTGTAAGTTGAACCTTCCTCTCAAAATAAATATAACCTTAATATAATATGATATATATATATATGTGAGTAGAGCTCAACTTACACTACTCTTAATCTTACACTCTTACACTTAATATTAGTCATGATTTTGTTTTAATCAAATGGTTATAATTAATCGCGATTAGTAAGTCACATGATGAGCTTTTCTCACCCACCTTCGTTGATGCTTCAATGTCCCTGTTGCTTCCATGGAAGACCTCTTATCTACGAGCTTTTTTTCGTTGATTCCATCTCTTTAGTTGCTCCAAGAAGTTGTCATGGCCAAGCCAAGCTCCATCTCTATCGCTATCGTTGTGCGGCCACTGCGACATTGGTTGCATTGTTCATTGCACCGGAGCCCGCTGAAGTCACTTGTCCATCTCTTCTCTCTCCCATAAGTTTTTGTCACTCTCTCCTGGCATCTCTTGTGAATTCCCTATTCTCTATTGCTTCCCTCTTCACTTGGTCATTTCTTGTGAATTTTCCTTGGTTGAAGCATTGTGTATAACTTAGAATAGTTCATTTTGGGTTTGTTGTTGCTTTAAGTGGATGGGTCCAGTATTGTGCAGACTTTCTCAAATTCAATCTTTGTTGTTGTATTCAATTTGCCATTTCTTACGAGTTTGGATCGGTGAATTTAGGTTAGGATATTTCATTTTTTTTCCTCTTAAAAAAACCTAGTGTTTATGCCTTTTGTCTTGTAATGGGTATACACTATAGGGGTGTTTACTTATAAAAAGCCACCGTGAATGCTTTTTGCTTAACATATATATAAAAATATGATGCACGACTAAACCTTTTCTAATAAAGGACAAAGAAAAATTAAAAACAATGCATTATATGTTATTGAATGTAAAGCTATTGAAATTTGAACCTCACCCTAGTGTCTAGCGATATGTAATATTGTCTTGCTGGAGGAAACCTTGTGAGTGTGAAGCAAAAAGGTATCAACTCTCGAGAAAAGTAATTACATCAATGATTCAATGTCTCATCGTGAACGATGTGTGTATTTGCACGAGAATAAGGGTTTCCAAAAGAGAAAGGGTTGACACATGATTACTAATTGCGATTAATTAGATCCATTCGATTAAAATGGAATCGAAGACTAATATTAAGTATAAGAGTGTAAGATTAAGAAACATCTTCTTCACATATCAGCAAAGAAAACTAGGGAGAAAAGTCTTGAAAATTTGCAATAACCATTTTAACCCTCTCTTGGTCCATGTTTTCATTAAAGACTTAAGAGTTGATACTTCCTGCACTTCTCTTGTTCCTCTAGTAGTTGTACTCGTAGTGGATGAATAAGTTCCACAGGACACCACTCTCCACTAGCCATGTTGATCTTAGTTTGATTAAGCAAGTGGTGTCATACCCACATTGAATCCATGATAGAAAATCTAAATACCATTGGATAAATTAACAAAGCATTCAACATACTGGATCAAAGATAGAAAACCTAGAAAATAAACAATTTACATACATTCTAAACTTTACAATATGATCCTTAGTTTTTTACTCGTTTGATTTGTTGTATATGGATATATCACTGTCACCCATAACATCCACCTCCAACAACTTAACATCCATCACTAGGAATTTTGACTCCTCCTTCCTCTCACTGTGTATTTAAGATGTCAAATATCAATTATCTTGATACTCTCATTCACCTTCCCTTGTCATAAAGAATTTGGGTTATTTTTATGTGGGACATGTTGCTTTTGGGCAAGATTTATTCTCTTACCCTTTGTTGCTCGTACCCTCCACTTATAATAACATGTGTTACAGTAAAAAGTTGTGTTCTCATATATTATTAAAATTATAGGGAAAAAAACTACAATATTCACAAGATTATTTAATTCAAACCTCTTTATTCCTAGAACAAGTTCACCTAGGAGACCTGATAGCCCTTTATTGTTCCAAAAAACAAAACTATTATTGACATTTATCTTCAACCTTAAAACTTTCATTGTATAGTTGTTTATATGACTTCCCAAGGCTAACAAATTAACAACATAATTGATGGTGACAAAACACATCAAGAGGCAAGGGTTTTCCTCAAAATCCCTAACCCTCATTACTTCCCACTGAGATTTTCCAAACTTCCCCTCCCTTCTTACCTAGCGGTGGAATTCGGCCTGGAAAAGTCCTTGAGGTGGCCAAGAAACTGTCCAAAAGAGTCTCTTTTCAAGAGGTAAGGATCAAGGCTGCAAACCATGAACATATACAACTTGGTTAGATCTCCCACAATCAAAGAAGAAGAACAAAAAGGTAAATCCATTGTGAGGGAAGTGGTACCTCACGACTATCCAAAGAGAGAAAGAGAAGAGTGTGATAATTGATCTTAAAAAAGACTGGAGCTTGGATAGGTGTGGGTGCTCAAGAGTGACATTTCCCTTGAGTAGGTTCCTAAGTGAGTATGGAAGAAAATGCTTATGTGAGGCAAAAGAAGTGAATGAAGGAATGTGGAGCCATCTTATGGAGAAGGGTAGACAGCTAGTGGGACAAGGAGTGGGGGATAAATATGAGATGTGGCACCATGGTGATTAAGGTGGTTTCTAGAACATTAGGTTTAGAATGAAACACACAACCACTTAATGAGTGGTTACCATTTCTCCACATATGATTAAAATAAAAATCTAATTTGAATGGCCAACTTTATTTAAGTGATAAAAATAATGTTTCCATTTATTCTACTCTCTTTGGCCGAATTCCCTAGGTGAGGTGTGAGGGACCACTTTGAAATTTCACAAAGTTTAAGAGTATTTTTATAAAATTACTAAAAGTTTGGAAAAATTATATAAAAAAATTTCAGAAAAATTTTATATTCTAAATCCATTTTTATGTTTCAAAAGTATATTTTTCATAACTTGTAGATTTTTAATTTAATTAATAAAAAATTTGTCTATCAAGCCCCCATAGTCAGTGGTATTTTGATAATTATATCAAAATAATTTCATAAAATTGTGGAAAAGTTTCTAAAAATCAAAAAGTTATTCTAAGGCTAGCTGTGTAATTATTTTCCTCAAATTCTATATTAAATATTTAAAAAAATTTATATTAAATAATTAAATAAGTTAATATCCTTACGATTTTCCGTTAAGAGGAAAAACAAATGTTACAAAACTCATGTTCTCCTCTATAATTGTAAAAAAAAAAAATCCTACATCTAAAGTAATAGTGACTTATTATTGTTCTTCTCTATAAATTTCCTAAAATAAAAAAAAAAGTAAAGCATATTTCATATTTTAAGAAAATTCTAATGTATGATATATTTAGTAATTGTATTAACTTTTTTTAACCATTATAATATGATCATTTTATAATCTTATTTTAACATGTACTAATCTTATCTCTTTGCACATGTCAAGTTTTTTCGAATTTATGATCAAGTTCAAATCTAAAATTCATTTGGTTAAACTTAAACATTATGGTTGAGTGAGGGATAATAAAAACTCACTTTAATCCACCCTCACAAACACCCCTATGAGTCGGTTCACGTGGTAACTACGCATAAAGTCATTAGTCGAAAGGCTTTTACAATATTGAACTTACATTCTTTTTATGAGAGAAATATTAGGGCTTGTTTGGTTTGTGTTTTCATTTCCTGTTTCTATTTTCTGTTTTGTGGAATTTTATAAAGGAAAAACTGAAAATGCTGGAAATAAAAATTTGTTGTTTCCAGCATTTCCAGATTTTCCTTTGTAAAATTTCAGAAAACAGGAAACAGAATGAAAACAGGAAATGGAAACAGGAAATGAAAATGTAAACCAAACAGGCCCTTAGCAACATAATTTTTATTATTGATTGAGTTTTTTTGTTGAAAAATTACTTTGTTTAGAAAAATCACTTAAATTTTTAACGTTGTTTATGTTTCTTTAAGAAAATCAAATCTAAAACACCAAAATTTTTTTCTTTTAAAAATTATTTTGAATGGTTGTATAAAATTTGTAATTATAACTATTTTTTAAAATTGCCAGTTATTTTTTTTATAATAGTAACAAAACACTTATTTTTAATAAAAAAATTTAAAAATATTTGTTCTCTTTAAAGTTCAAATTAACTGCTCTAAATTTTTTATGACTCGTGTTAAATAAAGAAAGCATACAAGTTTCTTTTAGGAATTTATCTAAAAATCATGTAAAAGTTAGGAATTTAGATTCTAGTGATCAACTGCTGACCAGTAACTTAGCAGTCACCAAATCCGAAAACTAATTAAAATATTGGGATATTAAATCAAGCCACCAATTATAATGTGAATGAGATCAGTCGCAATGACTGTTGCAAATCTTGGAGTGGTTGAAAGCATGCTATTGGAATAGTATAGCTTGCATGTTACAGGAATAGTGTAGCTTTGTATTTTTGTTCTTGGATAAGAACATTTAAAGTTATTTTATTAATATATATATATGTTGCATATAAATTGGTGGTTTCCGTATCATGTAATGCATCAAGTTTTAGATTGAAACATTAAAGTGATTAGTGCTCTCTTCCATTTTTCTTTGAGTGCTTTCATTGTGAGTGAGTTCTATTTAGTTGTTATAATATTGTCCCATTGATGTCAAATTGGTATCAGAGCATGAGAGCCTGGTAGTTTGAGTATTAAAAAAATTAAGAGTGTGTGAGGAACCAGAGCCACTTCAATTTTTTTAGTTACCGTGTGAGAGAGATATGACAAACTATGATATTGTTTGGTCCTGTCCCAAATTAGATGGGAATCTGGATTATAATTATTGGGCACTATTAATGGCTACCCATTTGAAAGATCATAATATTTGGAGTTATGTTGAACCGAGTGTGCAAGAAGAAGCCGATGATGTTACTCAACGGAAGATCCAACTGGCTCTAACGCAAATCCATCAAGGAGTATATTACTCAATTTTTGGTAAAATTGCAAATGCCAAAACTGCAAAAGAAGCATGAGACATCTTGAAGTTGTCTTATAAAGGAGTGGAGAAGGCCCAAAAATCCAAGTTATAATCCGTGCGTAGAGAATATGAGAGGTATGAAATGTCCAGTTCAGAAACTATTGAACAATATTTTTCACGTGTTACTGACCTTGTGAATAAGATGATGGTGTATGGAGAAGATATTCTTGATAGTAAAGTGGTGGAGAAAATTTTACGTACCATATCAATGAAGTTTGACCATGTGGTGACTACAATAATAAAGTCCCACGACACAGATAGCATGACGGTAGCAGAGTTGCAAGGAAGCATTGAAAGCCACATGAGCAGAATCTTGGAGAAGACAAAAAAAGTAAATGAAAAAGCCTTGAAAAGTCAAGTGAATCTCAACAACGTTGCTGAATCCAGTCAAAACATAAAAGGTAGAAGTTGTGACAATTTCAACCATGGAGGAAGAGGAAATTATAGAGGCAGAAGCCGTGGAAATTTCAGAGGAAGAGGACATGGCAACTTCAACCAAGGAAGAGGAGGAAACAACTTAGGATATGCCAACCGTGGAAGAGGAAAAGGTAACAATTACAAAGAGCAAATTATAATTGTTATCGTTGTGGGAAGTTTGGACACAAAGTTACAGATTGCAGATACAGAAAACACACAAACATAGCAGAAAACCAATATCAGGATGTTGGTGAGAATTCTAACCCACAAAGTTTATTTTTGACAAGCAGTAATTTTTCAGAAGGTGAAAACATCTGGTATTTAGATACTGGGTGTAGTAACTATATGTGTGGGAAAAGGGAGCCATTTTCTTCTTTAGATGAAACAGTGAGTTCAACTGTAAAATTTGGCAACAACACCAATATTCCAATTTTGGAAAAAGGCCATGTTGCTATTAGATTGAAGGGTGGATCCCAAAACTTCATCTCTGATGTTTTCTATGCTCCTGGAATTCATCATAATCTATTGAGTATGAGACAACTATCAGAGAAAGGCTACAACATGTAGATACAACATGGGTACTGCATGTTGATTGACAAGAACGGGAGATTTATTGCCAAGGTAAAAATGACCCTTAACCGCCTATTCCCTTTGAAGTTTCAACATGAAAGATTTCCTTGTTTG
This sequence comes from Sesbania bispinosa, assembly GCA_026901365.1. Taxonomy (NCBI): domain Eukaryota; kingdom Viridiplantae; phylum Streptophyta; class Magnoliopsida; order Fabales; family Fabaceae; genus Sesbania; species Sesbania bispinosa. Next base: position 910,572 of record QLOH01000358.1, on the reverse strand, counting down.
GTTTCTATAATACCAAATGATGATTGGTTATGGCATATGCGCTTTGGTCATTTTCATTTCTCTGGATTAAATTATCTGTCAAAGAAAGAATATGTTTTTGATTTGCCTGTTGTAAATATCCTCAATAGTGTATGTGAAACTTGCCAATTGAGTAAGAAGCACAAAGAATCATTTCCTACAGGAAAGTCATGGAGAGCAAGGAAGCCACTGAAGATTGTTCACTCAGACTTATGCACAGTTGAAATCCCAACACATGGTGGTAGTAAATATTTTATTACCTTTATTGATAATTTCAGCAGAAAGACTTGGGTGTATTTTTTGAAGCAGAAATTAGAAGCGTGTGATGCCTTTAAGTCATTTAAGACATTTGTGGAGAAACAAAGTGGTTGCAAGATTAAAACACTGAGAACAGACAAAGGCCAATAATACCTCGTTTGTGCAGATTTTTGTGAGCAACATGGAATCCATCATCAACTAACAACCAGGTACACTCCCCAACAGAATGGGGTTGCTGAAAAGAAGAATAGGACAATCATGGATATGGTGAGGTGCATGTTGAAAGCAATACAAGTGCCTAGAGAATTCTGGGCAGAAGTTGTTGCTACTGTTGTGTATATCTTGAACAGGTATCCAACAAAGAGCGTTCGTGACAAAACACCAGAAGAAGCATGTAGCAAAATGAGACCCTCTATTTTTGGGTGTATAGTATATGCCCATGTACCAGATCAACTAAGGAAGAAGTTTGATGATAAAGGAGAAAAATGTGTGTTCACTGACTATTACACAAATTCAAAGTCATACAGACTTTACAATCCTGAGACAAAGATGGTGGTTATTAGTCGAGATGTGACGTTTGATGAAGGAATGTGGGACTGGTCTCCAAAAGTACAAAAGCAGCCGATGGTAATTCTAGATGGTTGTGAATAAGAGAATAGACGTCAAGATCCGACACCTAATGAGCCAGAAACATCAAGCAGGCCATAGAGGCAACGAAGAATACCAACCAGATTGGAGGATTACGTTAAGGGTAATGATAATAATCCATCTGATGAAGAAATTATCAACTTTGCTTTATTTACATATTATGAGCCAGTGACTTTTGAAGAAGCTGCAAATGATCAGAATTGGAGAAAAGTCATGGATGCTGAGATCCATGCAATTGAGAAGAATGAAACATGGGAGCTTACAGATTTGCTAGTAAATAAGAAGCCAATTGGAGTGAAATGGGTGTACAAAACAAAGTACAAACCTAGTGGAGAAATTGATCGTTTTAAAGCAAGGTTGGTGGTAAAAGGATACAAACAGAAGCCAGATATTGATTATTTTGAGGTATTTGCTCCTGTTACGAGATTAGATACAATTCGTATGATTATATCTATCTCAACTCAAAATAATTGGAAAATATATCAAATGAATGTTAAATCTACCTTTCTAAATGGTACTTTGGAAGAAGAGGTGTATGTTGAGTAGCCTGCAGGATATGTGATCGAAGGAAAATAAGATAAGGTCTACAGATTGAAGAAAGCATTGTATGGCTTGAAGCAGGCACCCAGAGCTTGGTACAAAAAGATTGATTCTTATTTTGTGCAACATGGATTTCAAAGATGTCCATTTGAGCACACTTTATATATTAAAGTTGTTGATCCAGATGATATTCTTACTGTGTTCCTTTATGTTGATGACCTAATATTTACTGGCAATAATCTGAAGATGATTGCAGAATTCAGAGAGACTCTGATTAAATGCTTTGAAATGACATATTTAAGCTTAATGTCGTATTTCTCGGCATCGAGGTCGATCAGCGGGATAGTGGAATTTTCATATCTCAGAAGAAATATGCTGGTGATATTTTGAAGAAATTCAAGATGGAGAATTCAAAGCCGATTTTCACTGCTGTTGAAGAAAAGTTGAAGTTAACAAGAGAAACTGATGGCAAGAAGATAAATCCAACCTATTATAAGAGCTTGATAGGAAGTATGAGATATTTGACTGCAATTAGGCCAAACATTGTTTTTGGAGTTGGATTGCTTAGAAGATTTATGGAGGAGCCACGTGTTAAGAAAAACTCACTCCTTGGTGTTTTAATGATAACAAACCCTTCATGTATGAAAGCATTTTGGTTGTATCTAACATCCATTTGATGTACTAACTGCGTGTTGAGATTTTGCAGCCTTTAGACTCAAAATTGCAGATCATGATCTTTGAGATACAAGTCAAACGACAAAAATTAGCTGAGACTCAGTAAGGTTAAAAGAACTAAAGCAAAGCAAGATCAATAATATCTTGCAATCAGCAAGGCTAAGTCTGAGAATGACAAAGATGCGAATTGAAGCTCAAATTGCGCAAAGCCAAGGCAAAACTCATAGGTGAGACTGAGACTTAGATTCACAAGACTGGGACTGAGACTTGTTCCTCAGATCCATGTACTCAGACTGAGACTCAAGCTCAAGAATAAGTCAATGCAAGAACGCTAACACACTGTACCATTGTAATGCAAGAAAGTACTACCATCTTTCTCCTACAACGTGTAGTTTAAATGGCTAGTTTCTGAAGCATATAAAAGGAAGTCTAAAAAATGCTGAAAGATGAGAGAATTTATTGTACAATCCAAAAAAACCAAGTCTCAACGAATCTTAACTCTCATACATTTACTTCTATCTGTAAACAATCATCTTTTTCATCTACTTTCTGATCATAACTCAAAAGAGTGATCGTACCTAGCTAAGCTCACTGGAAAAGGAATACTCAAATGTGATCCTGAAGAGGCCGAGGAAAGAATACTTGTAATTGACAATTTTTCATGGTGGAAATCTCACAAGGTTGTGAGGACTGGACGTAGCCTAAGGTGTGGGTGAATCAAGATAAATCTCTGCACTTCTTCTATCTCTGTTGCTTACTTATCTTATCTGATCTAAATAACACTGAATCTCAACTTAACTAGGATAATATAAGAAATATAGTTACAACATAATTTGTCAACATTGAGTCTCACCTCAATTCATATTTATTTTCATCTAACCCAAGCTTTGATAAGATTTGTCTCATAAGTCAATTTGAGATTCCAAGTAGATAAGCTTGAGAAACAAGCTCAGATTGATCTTAAGTTTTTTAGGAAAAATTTTTTTAAGTCTCCATTCAACCCCCTTCTAGAGACATCCATCCAACTTCACCACGTGTTTGTCATTTGCAATGAGCAAAGAGAATATTGAGATATATCAAAGGTACTCTGACCGATGAATTTTTTTATGCCAATAATAATGTTGTGAATCTTGTTGGATATACAGATAGTGACTGGGTAGGAGATATTGAAACAAAGACGAGTACATCTGGGTACGTATTTCATCTATGCATTGGCGCAGTATCGTGGTCCTCAAAGAAACAACCACTTATTGCACTCTCAAAATCTTAGGCATAATATATAGCTGCAGCCAGTTGTGTTACACAGGCAGTATGGCTGAGAAGAATCCTAGAAGTGATGCATTAGAAGCATGATACTCCCACAAATATATTTTGTGATAATAAGTTGTTGAGTCTCAGAATTAATTTAAGTAATTGAAATTAGATTCAAGACTCATTATCCTTAGTTTTAATGATTAACAAATTAGACTGTATAGAAACAGGTTCTACTGAGAAAGGTATTTTTCTTTGTATTTCAGGAATTTTGTAGAAGCAAACATCTGAAGATGATCATCCTGCCGAACTAAAGAAGCAGAAGAACAACTGCGCAAGATGAACTGAAGAAGAAAGTCATCAGAGTTTCTAGAAGATCAACAACCAAAAAAGAGCAAAAAGCAACGAAGAATTACTTTCTGTTTGAGCAAACTACCAAAGAGAAGAAGTATATCCGAGCAAGCTGAAATGAAGATAAACTTAAGGCTTGTGGAGGATCACCAAAGAGCTCATAGAACAATGAAGAATCAATTTCAGAATGCTACTCTCAGAATCAACCTACTGAGTAAAGGAACCTACCGAAGAAGGAAGACATACTAAAGGAAGAACAATGCAACAACCATATGAAGAAAAGAATAAATCTCTGTCTGAGTAAACTGCTGAAGAAGAAGCAACCTACTGAAAGAAGGAACTTGCTGAAGACGTCTACCTATTAAAGAACCAAGTCATGCTGAAGTAATGCAACCTGTTGAAAGTATGTGCATACAATTTTTGTGCCTGCTGAACACATACTCTCTGAACTTGATGACGTGGCAACTTACACTCTGAAGAATTAGAAGCCACTGAAGTCTGAATGGCATGCTACTCTCGGAAGACTTGTGAGTCAATCTGAATGATGCATTAAAAGACTCAAGTCTCAGCAAATATTAATGGTGAAGCTGAATTGGTGCAAAGAAAAACAAAGGCTTTATGACATAACTTTATTTCCTGACACATAAGAGGAAGCCTACTGCAGAAAAATAAATAGAGGTCAGAGATAGAGTCAGCGTTGCTACAACACCTACTCATGTACCATTTCTACAATACGCTATCAGAAGCATGCATCTCAACGGGAAGAAAAGTTATTGCACAATGGACAAAAGAGAAGTCTAAAGGATCTCATCATCTCTACCCAGATATCAGACTCCCTACAGAGAAAAGAAGGAAGAGAAGGAGAAAGAAAAGGAATATCAACCTGCTAAAGTAATAAGAAAATCTCTCAAGAAATATTTAAGAGCAAATCTGTTGTGTGACAGAGCTAAGTCATAGCTGCACACCTAATCTGTTTAAGACACAAGTTGAACAAAAGAGAAGGTATCTCACAACGGCTCTAAGAGCGTTAATCATTACTTCTCAATGGTATTCTAAGCAATCTTCAACGACTATATTTCCAGAACATATAAATAGCCTCAAGGAAGGATTATGAAGATTGGCGACCATGAATTCCAAGATTGGCGAGAATGTAGCCCAAGGGAGCCAATGGTCAAGCCCAAGAGAGAACCGGTTGAAGCTCAATTCAACATCCTATCAAGCCAATTCTCTGAGGAAGTTATCCCTCATACAGAGACGAGATTGAACCTAAATTTATACACTTGTATCTCTGTCTTATCCTTGTATTTAGATTTATCCTTTGTATCCTGAGTCTTACTCAGTTATCCCTTTGTACAAGAAGAACCTAAGTTTATGTTTCTCAGAAACTTAAACTTAGTTTAAATTGTAAACACTATTAAGTGTCTGAGAGCCTGAAGAGGCTTGGTGGAAGAAAGAATACTCGTTGAGCCTAGGGAGGCTTGTCTGTAAAAGAATACTTGTTCAGCCTGGAGAGGCCGAGTTTACAAAGAATACTGCATGAGTTGCCTGGAGAGGCAACTGAGAACAAAGAATACTTGTTGGGCCTGGAGAGGTCAGGTGTGCAAATAATACTCGGTTGTAATCTTGCGGGATTAGTGAAAATCCAGTGGAGTTTTGCCCTGAGACTGGATGTAGCTCATTGGGTTAGTGGGTGAACCAGTATAAATCTCTGTGTTAAGTTCTCTCTTCCCTTAACTCTTTACTTTGTGCTAATATCTGTTTAAACTAACTAAGGAGGGTTAAAGAAAAGTTGTTTTATTAATCTAAGCAGAAAATAATCTTTTCTTTAAAGAGAAAACAATTTCAAAAAGGTTTTTATTCAACCTTCCGAGTTGCATCAGTAAGTTGCTGAACCTCCAGTTTCGGAAGGTTGATCAAATATGTTCAAATCAGTTTTGCTTGTTTCGAAAGGTTTTTAAGAAAAATCTGTAAAAATTTTAAAACACTATTCAACCCCCCCTTCTAGTGTTTCATGTGGTCCTAACATAAGTCTGTCATTGCACTATGCAAAAATCCAGTTTTTCATGGACGGTCCAAGCATATAGATATTCGGTTTTACAAGATCCGAGAGTTGTTAGCTGAGAAAGAAGTGATGATCGGGCATTGTCCAACTGAAGAACAAGTTGCAGATATTTTTACAAAGACACTGAAAGCTGAGTTATTTTACAAGTTGAAGAAAATGCTTGGAATGATACGTGCTTGATTTAAGGGAGACAATGTCGGCATATTAAATCAAGCCACCAATTATAATGTGAATGAGATCAGCCGCAATGAAAAAAGCATTTGTTGCAAATCTTGGAGTGGTTGAAAGCATGCTATTGGAATAGTATAGCTTGCATGTTATAGGAATAGTGTAGCTTTATATTGTTGTTCTTGGATAAGAACATTTAAAGTTATTTTATTAATATATATTCCATATAAATTGGTGGTTCCTATCATGTAATGCATCAAGTTTTAAATTGAAATATTAAAGTGATTAGTGCTCTCTTCCATTTTTCTTTGAGTGATTCCGCTGTGAGTGAGTTCTACTTAGTTGTTATAATGTCCCACTGATATCATAAAAGCATATTAAAAATAATAAGAGAATTATCTTTAAGAATGTCTTGAAAGAATACGCACGTTAGAAAAACACTGATTTGCTAACTAACTACCTAAAACGACATAAAATCTATAATACTCCAGGAGTAATAGTTATTCGTTCCATTTAAAATCAAACACCTGATATGATTAGTTATGTATTACCAATTTTAAATTAAAAAAAAAAAGAAAAAAAGTGTCAAATAATAAAGGGGAGTAATGAGGAAGTGCTGGACTCTTATATGTACTGCTATATTGATCTTGATTTTATGATTTTTTTTTTTTTAATATTTTGAACACAATGCTTTGATAACGGTTTATTCTGTTGACAGAGCCTTCAAAATTGGGCATTGTTAAGGCTTGACAAAGGAAAAATCTATATTGTGAGTTTCTTGATTCCTTGGAGCTTGATGGGTCTGTGTTATCTGATTCAGTTCGTGTGTAGATCCCTCTGTCTCTGAAAAGTCAGTATCAGATTGGTATGATCGTGGAGAATAGAGAACACTATCTGTGTCTGTGTTGTGACTCGGCTTGTACTTTTGAAGCAAATGCAAAGGTGATGTGCCTTGGCTTGGTGTTGTTTCCCCACTCACACACACTGAAGGATAATCTGCCCCTGCTTTCCTTAACTTCCTCTTCTCTTTTGCAGCCTTTTGCCATCTCTTAAGTGCCTTTGCTGTTTGCTCCTCAAATATTGCTTTCTTCATGTGAGATCCCATCTGCAAATTAACATAATAATAATAATTTAGTACAAATAAGAAAGGGCAATAATTCTCCAATTAAGTAGTTTGGTTGGTGAATTTTGAAATTGCCCACCTGTGTTACTAGTGCATACAGAGGAAATGTAATGTAACTGCATAGGACTTGTAAGGCTATCCCAAGGACAACCCTTGTCAATAATAGTGGTAAGTTTTCATGGAAGCAAGATGTGATCTTAAACTCATACTGCACTTTGAAAATATCATCATAAATAATAATTATAATTAGTACTCCTCTAAATTATAAAGCCCCAAAATTGAAATTTCTCAAAATAAACATCTCTGTCATAAGCTACTTACCCAAGTCCACAAGAAATAGGCTATTTGGAAGGCATTCTGCAAAAGAATAAATAAATTGGTTATGAATGAAGATTAATTGGGCTACTAATCAAGCATCTCTCACACACACATGATACCTCGAATAAGGTAAAATGGATTAAGAAAATGATCCACTGAGGTTGATTAAACCAGAAATACTTGTTATTGGGCTCTACCACAGGGACTCCTCTTACAATTGTAGTTCGATCTCGGATTTCTTGGGCCATTTCCATTATTATAAGTTCAAGCTTCGTTCCTACTAATAAAAGTATCTGCAAATTTCAAACTGTATTATCTTATCACTGAAATTCTGAATTATAATGACCCATTTTCAAGCTAATAATAACTCTTCAATTTTGAATTTCATTAATTACCACTAGCGGCGCCAATGACAGCCACGTGAGGGTGTACCAATCTGCAGCATTAAATAAATTTAAAGTAATTAATATAATAAGACATATTAAGTGTCCGTTTGGTGTACAGTTTCAAGAAAATTTGATTCTAAAAATCTCAACCATTAATTTTAAAAATCAATTATTGAGAAGAGTGATGCACATTTTACGAAGCACGTGTTGAAGTTATTTCATAATTTTGCACTGTAACAACGGTAAAACATACATGCTCTAAATAGGTCCATTGTTAGTGTGAGTTAGATGGAGAGATCATAAAGAGAGAATTACCGTAAACGTTCAGAAGCATAAAGATGATGGCGAAAGCCCACAACGGAACACTGCAAAACTAGAACTAGTTAATATAATAGAGTTTAATTAATATAGTAAAATTTTACACAATTATGCAATAATGTGGTATTGACATCTAGATATATCACAGCAAATTAACAAAAGCAATTGAAGATTGCGTTAGTGACTTTAGGTCAGATAGATACCTTATACCGACGACCACTTTAAAATCGTCCTCCATTGATCTTTTGATGTATTTTTGGAAGTCAAATTTGCTATCAGGAGCAAAATGTGCCTACATTTGTTAAGAGTTTCTGTTTATTAAGACTTACAACAGACTCATTCGAAAAATGTACAGTAACATTTATATATAAGCTTTGGCTGGAACTCACGTTAATAAACCCATGCCGCATCGTCATGTAATCCACCTTAGTGACAGATGCAAAGAATTGCCTGAAGAATGCCACCTAAAAATAAATAAGGGGATTATTATATGAACCAGCTATTCTGTTTTTCTTGCTGATAAATTGTTCTGATAGAATTAGAATTAGCAAAGGTAATAAGCTTAATTAATTACTATATATATGGATGAAACCAAACTTACTATCCATCGAATTCCTGGCATCCTAGACCAGCCTGAGTGACGCCTAACGAATGTAGTTTGATGCGCAAATCTGAACCTTGCAGGATCTGCATGCGACAATAATTAAATTACTACTATAAGATAGATTCATCACATATTATATTTTTCAAAATTAATGTGACCAATGGAAAATAAAATAAAATGATGATGTAATAACCGTAGACCCACAGACAACACAAGAAGAAGAAGAATTACCATTTGTAAATTGATACTCTAGGGAGGATGTTTCCGCTTCCCAAGCCTTCCATTTCTTCATCTGTTAATTAATCAATGACATTTTTATTCTTATTTCCAATACAAACATTAATTTGAAAACAAGAGACAAAGTAAAAATAGAGTGACAATTTTAATTAAAAGTCAAAATACAAAAATATTTTTTTTTCAAATAAATAAATTCCAATTCTTTTTACTTAAAATATCCTAATTCCTTAGTTACTTACATTTTCCCCTGTATTTCTCAAGTGCATATATTTCTAGTTAATATAGAAAAAGTATTCATGTGTTTTATTTAAAACCACGTGTATCTTTAACGGGAGAAAATCTTGTTTAAATTGGGTGTGATCTTTATAGGTAGCAAAATTCTCATTCTGAGTATTTAACATAACAGTATCCAGGACTCAAATTCAAGACCACTCGTTAAGCTGGAATAATAACAAAGTCTTTGGAGAAGTGGACTTACTTTTGCTCGGGCTAGTACCATAGTCATGACGCTGTAGAAAATGTGAAAGACGGCGAGGACGAATATGAATATATGCAACTGATGCACCCCAGATTGAGAGATTAAAGGCACTTTACCCTGATTTACATTACACATATAATTAAGAGAGTTAGTACTATTTAACAACAGGAAAGTGCATGAGAGATGAGTATTGAGGAGAATGCATATATATGAAAATGAAATATCCATCTCACTTTTTGTGAGCAATAGTCGTCACCAGGAGCAGCTGCCAATCCTCGACGCCATACCATATTGTCGTCAAAAGAAAGTAACCTCCTCCTGTCATCTTTTGACTCTTTCACTTCTGCCTTCTTACACGGAAGCATGGTATTGCCAACATTCGGAGGGATGCATATCTTTGCAATATATTTTGTACCAAAAGTAAGTAACAGGGATATGAATCCTAATAGCATTAATTCTGCAAACAAAAATATATACTTACATTTCACTAATTTGAAAATGGAGAAAATTAAAACAAGCTTGGCCTTATCTATAATTCTATTCAATTACCTGCTTTGATTTTCTCCAAGGCTTCGCTCATGGCCTTCTTATGTCTTTTCTGGAACCACTGTCATGGAAAATTAGGAAGAGGGCTTCTTAGTTGTTACAACTCCAAGTATATAATTTAGCCAAAAGATGGATACGTTAATTAATGAACTCTATTAGTGTGATTAGTTTATTCAAAAATCACGTTGTAAACGTGGATTCAGATCAACGCTATTTTTAGTATTGTCTACCTGAAACATGTTTAGCATGATTTTGGGGTAAACCAAACACACACTATATCTGTAATCTATAGCTACCTTTCCAAGGGAATGAATTCCATGTTCAATTAATACAGAGACAATGATAAACACTGCGCAAACAACAGCCACAGCCCATGTGGGTGTTTCTTGCAAGGTTCTTTCTCCAGCAGGTGCTCCTCCAGCCATATTTCCTCTCTTTCTTCTCCCAAACAACCAATTTCTCTGTCTAGTTTAGGTAAGTAGTGTATATATATTCATGTATATGCGGTTCCGGAGAACGATGTTTTGTCATATGCTTTGAGATTTTATCTGCAGAGACGGTAATTAATTGTATGTATCATACTCTTTAGACATGTATAATTAATAATTAAGCACATAGGCCGGCCTTTGGAAGATCTGCATATGCATAACATAAGATTCTTAATCCCAGCAACCTAATGTGTGTAATTTATAATTATATATATTAATTAATTATCATCATATATAACTGACCGAGCAAGTTTTGGCTATATATCCTATCCAACAATCTATCATTTAGTTCGCAGCAATTTACTTGTTTGTATTACTATGCATGTGGCTTCTTGTTTCTTAGTCCTCAATGTGATTAATTCTTGATGGCATAAGCTAAAACGAGTGAGATATATCTTAGGAGACACCGCAGCCGACACGAAATTTAATTTTAGATTTGACTGCTTCTTCAATATGCCGTTCGCTATAATCAATAATATGCACAAATGTTAGGGTATAATGAATTAAAAAGTAGCTAGATTTTTTTATTGAGAAGTGAAATATTTAATATTATCAATGGATTGATTAATAGAAAACTTTTTAATTTTTTATTTCTTAATGTAAGGCTGTGCAAACTGCAAAGGTGCTTTGTTCAATTTGACTAATTCAACAATCACCAATATATATAGTGGTGCTCACCTGCTCTGTTCAATTTGACTAGTTCAAAACAATCGTAAATATTTAAGGTATTCATTGTCTGATGTCGAATTGCCAATGACCCCTTTAGAGACCTTTATCTTTAGAGCAATCTAACATTCGAATTTACATGCAATAATTAATTTCCTTTTAAATTCATTGGTTAATTATTGAGTTTAATTATAATATACACTATCATGTAAAAAAGTTTTGTACAATTTTGCCACATTAATTAATGAATATGACACCTCATGTATCATTAAACTCATTAAATGATGTGTCAACATATCATTGGATGATTGTGTAAAATTATTATATATTGACTGTGTATAATTAATTAAGGGTTTTTCTCCGGTACCCCCGGGGAGGAGGGGGTAATGGTATCCTTCTTATGTGTCACTACTTAATTGGCTCATTTAAATTAATTTGTTTTTATATTTTTTTTAAATTTGCAGAAAAACCCTTTGCAGATTAGTCCTTCTAATAATTCATGAAAATTTGATTATATTGTGAAAAATTTACCTTCTCCCCCAAATTTCTTCGATCTCTCTTAGGGTTCTTCCTTGTTACCTTTCCTCTTCCCATACTTTTCTTTCTTCCTTCAAATTCCCCAAAATTGTTCGACTGAAGCTTATAGGTTGAAGGTGCGTCGTTTTCTCCCCGGAAATTCTTCGTTCAAAAATTCTCGTTTGAAGGTTTGCGGTTGAAGGTGTGTTGCTATCTCCGGTAATTTTCTTCGGGCAAAGCCACTCGGTTGAAGGTTTGCCGCTGTCAAACGCAATTGTTGTTGTGCGCTGTTGAAGCTATTGAGTTGAAGGTTCTTGAGGTCAGACTTTGCATTGTGTGTGAATATAGGTGTGTTCGATTCCCTTTTTATGCTCTGATTTTACGTTGTGTGTGTTATTTTTTGCTCTGTTCGAAAAGCTTAAGACTAATTGTGATATTGTATTGTGGTGGATTGAAGGTTACCAGTGTGAAAGGTGTTCCATTCGGATGCATGTACTGTCTGCTTTGAAGGAAAGTAGGGTTGATTATCACTGATTCAATTTGGTTCAAGTCTTGCCCCCTGTTATGTAAGTAGTGACGACTTGTTGCCAAACACTGTTTTGGTTAATGATGAAGTTCATTTTACATAATGCTGAAATGTTTAAACTATCTGCTCATACCTTTTGCTTGGTTGGTGAGATTGTGGGATCTTGTTCTTTTTCAGCAGGAGTAGGTGGATTAGGTTGGTGATAGTGGGGTGTGGTTCTCCTTTATAATTAATAGGCCCTAATTCAATGGTTTTTCTCTGATGTATGCTGTTAAAAATAACATCATACATGTCTTTTCCCAATAAAACTGTCATGCTACAAATCATTTGAAATTGTGAATTAGTGCATAAATAATATGAATGTTAGTCTGATATTTATTTTGATCAGCATTCTTCTAGTTGTGTATCTGTATTTATAGCTTAAGTGAATGTCATTGGTTAATTATTGAGTTTAATTAATATACATTTTCATGTAAAAAAGTTTTGCACAATCATTCAATGATATTTTGCCACATTAATTAATGAATATGACACCTCATGTATCATTAAACTCATTAAATGATGTGTCAACATATCATTGGATGACTGCGTAAAATTATTATACACTGACTGTGTATAATTAATTAATTATTAAATTCTTAGGTGCTGTTCGGGATGGTTGTGAGTTTTCAGTTTTTGGTTTTTAAAAATTTTGAATCAAGTTTTTACAACTCAAAATCAAAAAATGAAAACCACAAAAATAAGTTTTCAATTGTTAGTTTTGAGTTATAAAAACTTGATTTAAAAGTTTTAAAAACAAAAAATTAAAACTCGCAACCACCCCAAACGACCCCTTAATTATTATGAAAGTGTTTTATAATAACTAGTATTTTATCTCATGTAATATATAACAGATATGCTACATGATAGTATCATTGTCTCATTTTAGCTCCAGAGAGTCTCATTTCGCTTAGGCAAAGAATTTCTCGCTTGAGCGAAAATATCAGCAGGAACATGGGTTTTAAATGCCGTCATTTTCACTTGAGCAAAAATTCTCTCGCTCAAGCAAAAATCGAGCAGAATGCCACTGTCTCAATTTCGCTCAAGCAAAAATATTTCGCTTGAGCAAAAATACGCGAGGTCAATTTTTTAAAACAGTTTTAGGGTTTCTTCCCTCATTTCTCACCTTCCCCACCACATCTAGAGAGAGATTTGAGAGAGAGAGGCTCTGCCCTAGGCTTGGATCGAAGAAGGAGGAGTTGCTCTACCCACCTCTTCCCTCTTCTCTTTGGATCTCTTTAATGGTGAGTATAACCAATGTTTTAAAAATCGGACCGGTAATTGAACCGGTGAAGACACAACTGGTTCACGGTTCAATGGTTCAACTGTGGTCGAACCGGTTTTAATTAAATATGTTTTTAATATTATATAACATTTTAATTGATAAAATAACATAAAATTATAAGAAATTAAGATATATAAAGTTGTAAATAATATAAATAACTTTATTATAAGGTTTATAAGACAAAACAATTAATAATTAGTAAAATAATAGATATCTATGTGTAATTCTTAAATATATGTCTTTATTTATTTTAAAAATATTATAGATTAAATAAAAAATAAAAATAAAAAATAATTGAATTTTTTTAAAAGGATCGATTCAGCCAGTTTTCTGACATCGATTTTTTACCGGTTTTCACCGGTTCGACCGGTTCTTGACCGGTTCTGAGATCCTCCGGTTTTCTGGGTTAAACGAACCAGTCACCAGGTCAGTCCGGTCCGATTTTTATATCATTGAGTATAACTCACACACCCACCCCATTAATGCTTGTTGTTCTCTTCCATGACCCAATCCTTTACTCATATTCTCTTACTTCTTGTGTTGTGTTTGTTGATCATCAATGCATGAATTGCCTTGGGCTTTATCTTGATTAGGAATTGAATGATGTGATTGTGTATTTAGGCCTAGGGTTTGGGTTGTATGGGGGTTTGAAGGAGGTATGGGACCCCATACTATGCCATGCCCATAATAGACAATGTTGTTTCATGATTGCTATGCATTGTGAGTTGGAACCCTCATGTACATGATTTCAAGTGTAAAGTAACAAATCTCATGTTAGGCTTTGGCCATCACGGGTCTCAGATCATCATTGTAATCAAATTGAACACCGGCTTCGGCCATCATGGGTCCAGGACCATCATGTTAAATAAATAAGCTTTGGCTTCGGCCTTCGGGTAATAGCGACGACATTATGTCTATAGGGAAGACGTTCCTTGTAGTCTGAGCTCAAGTCTAGCTGCATGTCAAGTGATAAGACCCATGTTGTTCGGTTTAACAGTTCATATTATGTTATTATTCAAATTTCAATTACACTTCATTGTTAACATGTTCAATGTTGCCATGGTTGTATGTTGCATTCCATTTGCCTTATATTCCTACACTTGCATGCTTTGTTATGCTCATTGAGGCTTTAATCTCACCATAATTTTTGGATTACATTTTACATTCCCAGGATGGCCGTTAAGGGAGGGGAGCTGCTGAAGGGCTTAATATTCATTTGCTACTTTAGAGCTTTATTTCATTGTATTGCGTTGTTTTGTATTACTTGGATATCATATTCTCTCGATGGATATTTAGTACATGGTTTCCCATTTTGGGAGTTCTATTTTGCTTTAGGACATATGTGAAGTTGGCTGAACGTCTCTAGAAGGGGGGTTGAATAGAGACTTTAAAATTTTGTTCCTGAAAATTGCTCACTTAAATTTGCAGGTTGAGACGTGATCTCAAGTTTGATGACTTGGAGTCTCAATTAGTATGAATGAGAAGCAATTTCAATTTCAATCAATTAATCAGTTGTGAGTTATTTCAATTATTCAAATCTGAATTAATTCAATTTATCAAGTAATCACAAAGTTGAGACGAGCTAAGAGCAGTGTAAAATAAAGAGATAGGGAAGAGAGATGCACAATGATCTTATCCTGGTTCACCCACTCCTTGGACTACGTCCAGTCCTCACAACACGTGAGATTTCCACTATTAACAAACCCGTCAATTACAAGTATTCTTACAGCCTCTTCAGGACGTCTCTCACACCAAGCCTAGGCACTCCTATCTTGGCTGAGTCACAAGTATTCTTACAGCCTCTTCAGGACGCTTACACTCACTCTAAGACCAGGCTTTTTCCTATCTCAGATGAGACTGGTTACAATGATTGGTAGGTTAAGATAGGTCTAGCTTATAATCATACAAGGTATGGATGTGCAGTGATCTTAGCTAGAGTTTATCTCTTCTATGTGGATAGAAATATCACAAGCTGAAAAGAGAAAATAAAATGAGACTACAAGTGTTATCAAGTTGAGATCAGATCTTTAGGTGATAGACTTGAGATGTGAACTTGAGATGTGGGATGAGATGCAATGATGTTCAATGATCAACTTATTCTCTCACTGCTCTTCACTGTAGACTTTAACATATATTTCAAATGCAGTTAGTCGTTTATGGCCGTTATTATAGGCGTTAAGAGCCGTTACAGAGAGAGGAACTTTTCTGTTGAGAGGAGAGCTTGCTTTTCAGGGTCTGATGTCATTGTGTCAGCATACAATGTTCTTGTCTTGAACCTGTGTTGACTTGATGCTATGTCTTCTTAAGTTGAACTTGAGTCTCAACGTTTGTTCTGAGTCTGGTTCTCAACCTTTGCGTTTGAGCTAAGGTCTCAACTCTTGCATTTGATCTTGAGCTTACGTCTTAAGCTGATCTGGAGTCTCTTCTTAAAATAACTGTGATTGGTTATGATCTCTTCTACAATTAGGTCTGAGTCTCATCTTTTAATTGACTTGGTGAATGATGATCAAACCATTTTCTGAATCTGCTTCTCTTTCATGAGATGATCCCTTGTGCTTGAGTCTGCATCTGACCTTGAGACGACGTCTCAAGCTGTTCTTGAATCTCTTCCTTGCTCATTGATCTTGTTTTAAGTCTTGTTCCTTGGCATTTCTTATTTCTGACTTTTCATGTTTTGTAACCTCAAAGATCTTCTTTGAGCATTATTTTCTTGATCAATTTCTGCAAAGCAAAGTCTAGAAATTCTGCCATACACTTGAGTACACAGTTAGTGAAAATAACAAGATGCATCTCATTCATTTTAGCACATAGTCAAACTTAATGGTTTGACATATTAAAAACTTTCAGGAGTGAGTTTGTCTCAACAACATGCATTGTAATATCCATGCCTTGTTAGGAATTCAGATTATGCTTAAGTAAACATTAGACTGTTTAAGCATATCCATGTTATGTTTTATGATATCATTGATGTCACGAAAAATAATTCACTAAACTTTGGACTTATGCTTCCAACAGGCATAAGTTCCGAGATTTCGGAATTAGGAAGTTACATGAAGTATGACACTGACCAAGCCTTAATTCACCAAAACAAATACAAGATAATTCAAGAAGACCAAAACTGAGTCTATAAAACCGAAATAAAACATAACTTTACTTTCTTCCAAACTCGCAGTTTGTAGCCAATCAAACAGTAACCCCACCAAAGCATGAGAGTAATGCTCCACCCAAAAAAGGAAGCTCATCAAAGATTAAATAATCCATTGCAGTACAAAAGATAACCATCGAACAAAGCTACAAAGAAACAAAAGTATGCATATAGAGCAAAGTATAACGCATTGAAAATGAGTTGCACTGTTTTGCACCAGAAAAGTTAAATTTAGGTAAGACATGCAACTAGATTTGAAGTTCAGGAACTAAAATCATAAGAGAAATGGTTGTGCCTTATCCTTAGCCACTTCCATGTTCTAATTTTTACCAAATCCACCTTCTCTGTTACAGATAATTTGATTGAAGAGAACACCATGTCATTCCTAGCCAAGCACACAGTCCATAGGATTGCTAACCAAATAGGCTTCCACCAGTTCAAAGTGACAAAGGGAAAATAGAAATTAGCAAGACAAGTTCAAAGTGAAGACACTTCTTGATCTTATCTAATTTCTCAATTATTCATATGGACTTGCTATTGACATTGTTGAGGACTCATTAGACAAGGTCAGCGAGAATGAAAATGAGGGTGGATAAACCATCTTTGGAGTCAAACAATAGTCGTGACTTAGTGTTCGTTTGGTTTACAACTGGGTAGAATTGATTTTGATAAATTTATAAAATCAATAACAGTAAATGAATGATGCACCATTTACGAAACATATTGGACGTAATTGATTTAAAATTATTTCAAATAGAGTTGATTTCAGCATAATTGATTCTTACAGTTTCTAACTATAATAACCAAACAGGTACCTAATAGGAAACAAAAAATGTTGCATTCAAATGGTAGTGTTCCCTCAACTTCCAAAGGTTGTAATAGCAATCAACTAAGGATGCATTTGAGAAAACATCTTAATTAAGCACTTATAACATTATCTCTTATTAGATAAGCACTTATTGAATAAGCTCTTGAGAAAGTGGATGAAAATTATAGAAGGGACATAGTAGTTAAACTCTGCACAAGCTATAGATTCCATAAGCTACTCCGAGGAGCTTATTGAAATAAGTTGAAAATAGCTTATGGGCATGACATAAGCTATTTTTATAAACTTACCCAAACACTTATATAAGTGTTTATGTCATAAGATAAGCTCAAATAAGTTCTTCCAACTTAACCCTGTAACTTAGAAAAATTTAAAAGTAATCAATTCAGGGGAGTCTCAGATTCAGGGAAAGCTTTTCACATATAAATTATCTTCCTCGGAAAGAATCTGAAATTTTTATTTCTAAGAGGTTTTGCCATCATAAAAGGGGGGGGGGGGAATGTTAAGACAAATCCTCAGACGCACAAGGTTTTAACGATTGGCAACCCTTTTGGCTAAGTAAAAATTCAATGTTTGAATCTGAGATATTTATGTATCTGACTCATCTACTTGAATATGCAACATTTCAGAATCTGATCTAACTAAGTTGCAAATACAAAGGCTTAAGAATTACTCCTCATCAAGCACCAAAAGAAAATTCTAGAGTCAGACACATAAGAATGCAAATCAGACCCAGAACTAAATGGTGAAAACAAGGTCATACCTCATAAGCAAGTGTTGAAGTCTTACGTTCCTTAAAAGAATCATCTGCTCAAAATACAAGCTGCGTAAAGTCAAAGACATATCTCAGATGCATTACTCAAAGTCAGAAGCAAAATGAAGGTCATACACAAAACACCACTCAGACACAAAAACAAGTCATACGCAAAAGCATTGTGTCCGGACAGAAGCAAGTACAACTTGATGATGTGGTCAAAGCACTGGCACAAAGTACAAAGAGCTATCATGAAAGTCCAACGACTAGCTTCAAAGGAAAACCTATAAATAGCCTTGGAAACCCAGAAGCAAGGTATTAGTTCACGAGCAAAAGTACAGAAACTCTACAAGAATAGCTCTCCACTGTTTTATTCGTCTCATTTGTTTTTGACCCACAAATCTTTGATGTTTATCAACTCTTTGAGTTTTTATCTGTGGGATTTCATTGTAACTTGACTTGGGGACTTCACTGCCGATTCACACTATGTGTGTTTACAACCTCAAATTAAGAAAAACTCTTTTCTTTCTTCCATCTTTGTTGTAACTCCTCCACTAAGTCAGAAGGTGTTTTCTGGACTATAGCGTTGAGTGGAGAAGCTTGGATAAAAATACGAGCTTGAAGAGGCCCGTGAAGGAGAATACTTAGAAGCCTGAAGAGGCTCTACAAGGAGAATACTTGTAACTTGTTGAAGTTAGTGGATAAATCTCACTGATGTGAGGACTGGACGTAGCTCTTGGTTGATAAGAGTGAACCCGTATAAATCTTGCCGTGTTTATATTCCTCTAACTCTATATCTCATTCACTTCTAAATCTGTATTCAGTAATCTAGAAATTGTTTATGAGTTTCTCAAATCTAAGTTTCAAAGTTCATCCTTAACTCAGAATTTGTTTTCACTTCGTAAAATAAGTTGAAGTAATTTTTTATAATGAAAGTCAGAACCTATTCTTCTTAACTGCTCTGAGACCAAGTCAGAACCTTATTTGCATATTTTTGTGACTAACCCTCTAATATCAAAGTGAAATCACTTGAGAACTTAAGTCAGAAACAAGTTTGAATTTTTAAACAGGCTTAGAAGCGTCTCAATTGAACCCCCTTTTTGAGACTTTGTCAACTACACTCTCAATAAAGGACATGACAACACATAATTAGATGAGAGTGTAAAATTTTTACACAACGGTAGTGTATATCCATTATCATAAGAAGGTATTCATAATTTAAGGGTCACATAATACAAAAGCTAATGAAATAATTATTTTACCGCTTGGTTTCAAATTGATTGTTATTTAAGGTTATCAATATAAATCAAGAAATATAATTAATATTGTAGTTTTTATAAAAATGAATAAATAATTTTCTATTATATTTCTTATATTTTATATTAGTTAATTTCTCACTCTTTATTAATTTTTTAATTTCTTTCGTATCAAATATTAAATATCAAGTATATAATTTAGAAATATTTAATTATTTATTGATATGTAAAGTAACAATTAATATAAAATGAAAAATTGTTAAAATGATACTCAATTGAAATGAAATGAAAACTTAAAAAAAAAAACAAGAAGAAATGGAGATAGTAATAACCAAATATCAATTTATTAAAAGTAATGAAATGAATATCAAATAACTAATATACCTCATACCTGTTAACTAATACTCCCTCCGGTCCTATTTATAAGAACCTTTTAACTATATCACACGGATTAAGGAAGTTGGTTAATTTAGTTGATTGCAATAAATTTGTCAAGAATGTATATGATATTTCCTAAACTACCCTTGAATTTATTGAGACCCATTATCTTTCTCTTTTCACTTAACTACTCAATTGTGTCATACTCTCTCTACTAATTAATTACGCACCTACCTCCACTAATGGGGTATTTTTGTCAAAAATTAATTAATGCATGGGACAATCTGAAAAGGTTCTTATAAAAAAGACCAAGACTCAACCTAAAAAAGTTCTTATAAATAAGACCGGAGGGGGAGTAACTATTACCAGATAGATTACAAATAAGAAAGGTTTGTCCGAATCCTGGCGGTGTGGTTGGTAGCTGCTAAGCATAATTACTATTACTATTACTCACAAATAAGAATAAGAAAGAGAAGAGAAAAGAAGAGAAGTTCCTTAGATATCATCGAACGAACGAACTATACACACTCGACTCACAAATAATAGTACTCATTCACACTCACACCTCAACAGAACTCATCTCTCGAACTATGGCTGCTGCTGTTTCCACTTCCTTCATTCTAACCAAATCTGGTAACCTCTCGCTCTATCCCTATTCCTTTCATTTTATCTTTAAATTCGTTCAAGATTTTCTTTCTTTAATGGATTGATTTCAAAGATTAATGAATAATCGAAAGGTGCATTCCCCTGATTTACTAACCCAGCTTCTTTCTTTCTTTCTTGGGGGTATCTGACTTAACGATCTCAGTAAAACTATAAACTTTAAGTATCTTTGGAATTAGGATGGGTTTTTCGCCCATTATCCTTTCACGATTAACTGCTTAGCACCAGAGATTGCTCAACACTGTATAATCCTTCGGAAATTGTTACTGATTTATAGGAATCCCCTGTGTCTTTGTCCCCTCCCCATTAATAGGAGCGTTTCTTGGGGTTTTCCATAACAAATTCTGTTTCAGCGTGCCACCAAGATATAAATAATTCTCTCTGTTATAGTTGTAAATCATTCTTTACTTGATATCAATTTTCCCTTTCTACAATAAAGGTGATTTTTATTTTTTTTATTTTAATTTTTGTGAGACTCACCATTTATACAAAACTATGAATAGTGTCACTTGTTTCATGTATTGTTGGCATATAACTGTATTAGTCCCTTCCTTCTTTTTAATCTTTTGCCAAAAAGAATATATCTTGTTTGCTGGCTTCTCTACTGTAGTAAAATCTCTTGCTAGAACCAGAATCGTCAATGTGTATTTTATTTTCAAACAATGTTTCTTTTACCTTGCTGATCATCTTATTTTCTAACTCATCTACTGTTGCAAAAACTTTTATAGCATTATCCATAAATAAGGTGGATCACTCTCAGGTGAAGATCAGACCATCCGGCTTATCACTGAATCTAAACCGTCAAAGGAGAATGCAACTATCTTTGACCAGAAGGCCTCTAACTGTTCAAGCTACATATAGGTATTCTCTTTGTTGTTGTGATTTTGTTACCACAGTTTGTAGATAGTCTGCATGAGTACATTGAATTAGTTGCAAAGTGTTAGTATATGAATAGCTGCTGATAAGGGTCTTAAATTCTAGTTATTTATTTATACACAAATCAGAGCTTTGGTGTTTCATTGTTATGCTGCAACTTTCTCCAGTAGACGTGTCAGTAACTAAGAATTGATTAACTTGAAGCTGAGAAATATTTTTATCTTTGTTATTTGGTGGGAACATCTGGGAGAAAAATGAAAATATCGTAATGAAACATTCTGGAAAGTTTTGATGTCAGCTGCATTTTGACTGAACTAAATGCACATTTGATCACTGAGTATTATTTTCAATATTTATACACATGGTGAAAAGTAGTTTTTTTTTTTTAAATTATACTATAGATTAATAGATTCCTTCAAACTAACATCACTAATAACCATCATAATATTGAGAGGAGCACCCTACTGACCCAAGGGGCAAGGAAGAAACAGAAAACACTAAATATTCTTGAATTGGAAAATTATTTTGATTACAGTAGTTTGTTAGATGAATAGATTTTGTTAATCTGAACCACTGCTTGTTCTGGAACCACAGTGACGGTGGAAGGCCCAGCAGTGCAAGCGTCTTTGTTGGTGGCTTTATCTTGGGAGGATTAATAGTTGGCACTCTTGGCTGTGTGTATGCACCTCAGGTAGTATAATGATCATGTGGATTTAATTTGTTAACCCCTCTCACTCTTACAGTCAACAGAAAACAATATATGCTGCATGGTTATAAGTAGTTGGAATTACATATCTTTAAAATGTTTATCAGGATGTTGATTATAATTTTACTTGAAAATTATATATGCTTCAAACCAGAATTTCTTATATTGCTTGAATATTATTTGCTATTTTATTTTTCAACAGATCAGCAAGGCTTTGGCTGGAGCTGACAGGAAAGAGTTAATGAGAAAACTGCCAAAATTCATATATGATGAGGAAAAGGCTTTAGAGGTGAGCAGTTGCTTGCTCTTGATACCATCCTTATTGTTTGTCTTATAAAAGGGCCTTTGCCATGTTGATCTTGCTGTCTCCTTTTGCTTGGAGGTGCTGTAACTGCTGTTGGGTGTATGTCCACAAATGCACCCACATTAACGCGGATTAGTTTTAAAATTCTTATAAATTTTATCTTAGACTTATTTGCCAAATTTTTATAATGATTGTCATGCTCAACAATTTCCTTGAGGCATCCAGTTTTCATCATTCATTCTGTTGCAAAAGTTTACATGTATTTATGTCCTAATATTATGCAAAGAATTGCTGGCCCTCATATTGCACTAGTTCTTCTTGCTGCAACATGTTGGTTTTAAGTGCAGGTATTCCTTTTATAGCTTGTAAAACTTTCTTTCCTTGTGTTGCAGAAAACAAGGAAAGTACTGGCTGAGAAGATTGAACAATTGAACGCTGCCATAGATGAAGTCTCTTCTCAGCTTCGGTCAGAGGAGGGTCCAAATGGAGTAGCTGTGAACTCAGATGAAATTGAAGCTGCCACATGAGAATGTTGCTGT
This sequence comes from Sesbania bispinosa, assembly GCA_026901365.1. Taxonomy (NCBI): domain Eukaryota; kingdom Viridiplantae; phylum Streptophyta; class Magnoliopsida; order Fabales; family Fabaceae; genus Sesbania; species Sesbania bispinosa. The sequence goes on along the minus strand of QLOH01000358.1, from coordinate 887,624 downwards.
GATGTCATGGTAGAATTGGTCATTACTCTTTTCACTGAAGATCTTGTCGGTACAAAATGTATTTTGAATTTCTTGTAACATCTTTCCATTTCTTCTTAGTAATAAACAAAGTGGTTTTCTTTGCATGGCAGCTTCTGCTGGTTAAGTAGTCGTCTCTTTTCGTTTATACCGCTGGTTTCTTGTGTTCTATCAGCTATTTTTTGTTTTTTTAGTGAAAGGCACAATATGGAAATTTCTCATAGTTAACCGTTTCTGGTTTGTATTGATTAAATAAATCAGTGATTGATGATTGCTCTAGATTGTGAACAACATCACTTTGGATTCTCCATACAAGGATGTTGTCACTTTTGCAGCGAACATGAAATGGATGATAACTATGAAATCCATATTTTATGGTGTTTGTCGTATGTTAGCTAATAACTTTATGTTCATTTTGCAGTCTTGAATCTTGCCAGAGGTTATTTGAATTAATGGCAAACTAAAAGGATAGGAATTAATTTGCTGGCTTGCTGCAATCAAAAAGTAAAAGTACAATCAGTGGTGTGGATGAACAGTTGATACATCTGTGCCAAATGCCAATTCAGCACCGGCCGGAGAGTTATTTTTTTTGTTTAACCACGTGTATTCTCCACGGGATACACTCTTGTTCGAGTCGGGAATATTCACATCATGGTGGGGCTAATTCTTCCAGCGGGAATTTTTTCCACCCACAAGACTCGAACTCGAGACCTTCCTTAAGGAGAATCAAACATGTACCACTTGAACCATTCATGTTGGTTCGCAGCCTGAGAGTTAAACTAACAGTATGCATGTGGGGAATTTTCGTTCATAAACAAAAAAGAATGTCAATTGAGTCATCTTTAGTGCATGCAAGTAGTGATAATTGATTTTCATGTTCAATGTTTTAAAAATTGGACCGGTAATTAAACGGGTAAATATATTGGTTAACGATTTAATAGTCGAACTGTTGCCAAATCGGTACTAATTAAATATATATTTTAATATTATATAACATTTTAATTAAAAAAATAACATAAATCATAAGAAATTAATATATATATAATTGTAAATTATTATATATAACCTTATTATGAGGTTATAAGACTAAAAAATATTAATAATGATTGGTAAAATAATAGATATTTATGTGTAATCCTTGAACATAAGTCTTTATTTATCTTAAATTTATTTTAGATTAAATAAAAAATAAAAATTGAACTTTTTAGAAAAAAGTACCACCAATTTTTTACCAGTTCGATCAAATTTTGACCAGTTTTCATTAGTTCTAAAATCCACTATTTTTTGGGTTGAACAAACTAGTCTTCGACCGGTTCCTCAATCGAACTAGTGAATCTGATTTTTTTAATTATGATCATGATATTGGTAAAATAATAATGTTTAATAATAGAAACATTGTTGCCCAGATCTAGAAAATTATGCCTTATTTACCACTCTATCAATGTATTACATCTTTATTATATCGCCTAATTGCACTTTTTATCTCTAATTTGGACCTTTTTTACCACATTAATATTTTTTAAAAAAAGTACTGTTTACCTAAATAATATAGAAAAAATACAATTTATTTGGTTAGGGTAATTTTTACCACGTAAAATTTGGGTTGACCACAAAGGATTGGGTGATCGTGGATGAATTAGCGCCTTATGAACATGTGTGAAGCTAATAAAGTTTTATGTGTTTATCATGTGGCTTTATAGTGAGTTAGAGCCTCATAAATACATAATAAAGAGAAAACATGTTTTTAACTAACTTAGAGCCACATAATAAAGACAAAAAACTTTTTCAGATACAACGCTAGATGGGAACAAGCCATATGAATATATGACGCTTTTTGACATAGCGATTTTGTGTCATTACATAATGACCGACTGACCATGTAAATATAACCGCCTCAATTAACTATCTATAATACCTACTTACCATCCTTTTTAATATAGACCCTTATAATTATTAATTGGTCATTACATCAATTAAGTAGACGTTACACATTCACCCACACTGATATAATAATATAAAATGGGATCGGGAAAACTAGGGAAGGTGAAACAATTCTATTGAATGAGACACTATTACTCCGTCTCCCAGGATTTGAGACAAGAACATTGAGTCAAGGTTAAGTCTAGTAAGCTGGCCAAGGCGATCAAGCAAAATTCACTAGTTCGACTTTCGTCGAATTACCGAGTTAAGGGCCCATGTACCATTAAAAAATAACTGACTGACCATGTAAATGATAACCACCTCAATTAACTACCTATAATACCTATTTACCATCCTTTTTAATATAGACTGTTATAATTATTAATTGGTCGCTATATCAATTAAGTATAAGTTACACATTCACCCACAATGATACAATTATAAAAAGGGATTAGGAAAAACTAGGGAAGGTGAAGCAATTCAATTGAACGAGACAATATTACTCTGACTCCCAGGATTTGAGACCATAACATATTTGAACACTTGCTTCTCGTTACGTTCCCCTCCGCTTCTTCATCAGTTCATTTTTATTCCCTTCTTCATCATTCTTTCTTGGCATATATTCTTTTATTCTTATTCACATTTATCCTCTCTTTAACATTTGTTCCATATGGTATGTTATTTATTTGAAAAAAATGATTCAAATTATAATTTTAACAGAAAAAATGAAGGTTTATAAGGCATAATATTTGATGAAAAAAATCAATTTATTTGGCAAAAAAGACATGTATTTATATATTTTATTACAATAAATACATTGGTTAAAAATTATAAATGTGATGAATTATATTAAATTTATTATATTTTTTGATATATCTTTTATTTTTTATTTTAATTATTATTTTTTTCACTTATTATCTCTTTTATAAAAAAATAAAAATAATTAATACTCTCTTAAACTTTTTAAAGGATAAATAAATAGAAATGATAAAGTTTAATCAAATGGGTAGATACATAGGAATGAGGGGGGGGGGGGGGGGGTACTATAAGCTAGCATGATTGAGGAGAACAATTCGGTGCTATTTTATAAACTTTTTATCAAAATATAAATGGACTTATTTTAATTTATCCTTTGGGAAATAAATAACCAAGTTTTTTAATCTTTTAAAGCTCTTTTTTCACATTTCAAAATTAGTCTGATTTTTTAAAATAATTAAAATAAAAACTATTATTTAGATTTTCATCCCCCAAAAAAACATTGTTTTATAATAATTTAAATATATCATCCAAAGGTAATTATGAACGGCGGGCTTTGTAGCATTGCCAATGTTATTTTTTGGTTCCTATTTAGGGTTGAAAAAATAAACATATAGTATGAAAAAAGGGACGTAGTCAGGAAAATAGTAAATGGCCATAATGTATATGTGGCTCAAAATATGAAATCCAATTATTGAAAAACATTGATATCCAAACATTATCTTATCTTATAGATTTTCTTACATGATATTCACCACACATTCCCGTTACTCACCGGCAACCATAATTTTCTTGTTATTTTTTTCATGATCAACTTTAGAAAAATCTGTAAAGAATAAAACAAGAGGAGGAAGAAAGACAAGTTAATTGTGCACCCATCAAGGGGTTGTTGTTGCAGCCATGGCCACCCATGCAGCTTTAGCTTCTACAAGAATCCCCACAAACACCAGGTTTCCATCCAAGGCCTCTCACTCTTTCCCATCCCAATGCGCCTCAAAGGTTTTCACTCTCTCTATTTCTTGCATTTGCTTAATCACCAAAGCATGTTTGCTTTGTTTCATTATCTGTTTTAAGTTTGCTTATGCAGAGGCTTGAGGTGACAGAATTCTCTGGGCTAAGATCCACTTCATGTGTTACCTATGCCAACAATGCCAGAGACTCTTCCTTTTTTGATGTTGTAGCTGCCCAACTCACTCCCAAGGTTAATTTCTTACTAGTTTCAATACAAAATCCTAACATATATCATAACATATTTGCTAGGAAACCATGAAAAATGCAGTAGCTTAATGATTCCTTTTATAGCTACTACACATAAGGCCAGTTTGGATAGGTGAAAAAAATAGAATAAATAAAAGAGGTCAAATGAATTTAACTTCGCCATAAGTTAAAATTAGTTTTTGTATCCTCTTTTTCCAAAAGCTCTTCCATTTAACTTCTCCATAAGTAACCAATTTATCTTATGGAGAAGTTAAATTCTCTTTGATTCATTCTTTTTTTTTAGAAGTTCTTTTATATCCGAACTGAGCGATAATATGTGATGAAAGGGAATATCATGACAAATAATTGACATCTTATTAATTAAGTTCAGTTTTTTAATGTTTGTTTATAATTTGGAAATTAAAATCAGAGTGTTGGATCAACTCCTGTGAGGGGAGAAACAGTGGCTAAGTTGAAGGTAGCAATCAATGGTTTTGGACGTATTGGTAGAAATTTCCTCCGCTGCTGGCATGGCCGAAAGGACTCACCCCTTGATGTCATTGTTGTCAATGACAGTGGTGGTGTCAAGAATGTAAGTTAGTTTTGAAATGCCATTACCCCTTTAATTGGCTTGGCTGAGTTTGTTTTGTTAATTTCACTCAATGAATTGTGTGTTTGGTTTCCAGCAAAACCACATTTCAAAAGTGGATCCAGCCTAATGCTACTGAGAGTAGCGTTGGCCCCCGGATCCATGTATGCAATGTAAACCAAACGCACTCAAAATAATAGTGACCTAACCTACTTGTTCACATATCCAGGCTTCACACTTGCTCAAATATGATTCTATGTTGGGAACTTTTAAAGCAGATGTAAAAATACTAAATGATGACACCATTACTGTTGATGGTAAGCCCATCAAGGTTGTCTCAAGCAGAGATCCTCTTAAGCTTCCTTGGGCTGAGCTTGGAATTGACATTGTTATTGAGGTAACTCTCCTCACTACTTGATTTATTTTATGAGACTCATTATTCATACATCAAATCCATACAACAGGCTTTTAAAAAGAAAAAAATGATCTTTTTTTTGTTCAGGGAACAGGAGTGTTTGTGGATGGCCCTGGTGCTGGCAAACACATCCAAGCAGGTGCTAAGAAAGTTATCATCACTGCTCCTGCAAAGGGTGCTGATATTCCAACTTATGTTGTTGGAGTGAATGAAAAGGACTACTCTCATGATGTCTCTAACATTATAAGGTCTGTTTATGTCTTATAACAGCTAAAAATGTCAATTCAGCTGTGTTTTCTTTTCTGTTAATTGATTGTTCATGTTTTCCCCCTTTTTAAGTGATTGAATTTATTCTTTCTTTTGTTTCTTTAATGTTCAGCAACGCTTCTTGCACCACAAACTGTCTTGCTCCCTTTGTGAAGATCCTAGATGAAGAGTTTGGTAAGCAAACACTCAGAACACTCATCATAGTGCTAGTTAATGTTTAAGAACAAGATTCCAGGCTCATAGTCACTTCCCATTGGTCTATATTTTCAGGAATTGTGAAGGGAACCATGACAACCACACATTCCTACACTGGAGACCAGGTACAATACCATATCAACCACAAGTTTGTTGGAATTTAAAACATCATTTTTACTTATGTGTGATTAAATATATATTTCCAATATTGTGTTACCAATTTTCATCTATTCATTCAATCTTCCAACTGAAAATGGACAAAAAAGTTATAGCATGAGTTGTGTTTGTGTAGAGGCTTTTGGATGCTTCACATAGGGACTTGAGACGAGCCAGGGCTGCAGCATTGAACATTGTCCCCACCAGCACTGGAGCAGCCAAGGCTGTGTCCCTAGTGTTGCCACAGCTCAAGGGAAAGCTTAATGGAATTGCTCTTCGTGTGCCAACACCAAATGTTTCAGTTGTTGACCTTGTTGTGAATATTGAGAAGAAGGGCATTACAGCTGAAGATGTCAATAACGCATTCAGAAAGGCAGCTGAGGGGCCACTCAAAGGTGTATTGGAAGTGTGTGATATTCCACTTGTGTCTGTGGACTTCAAATGCACTGATGTTTCTTCTACTATTGACTCCTCACTCACTATGGTCATGGGAGATGATATGGTCAAAGTGGTTGCTTGGTATGATAATGAATGGGGATACAGGTTAGGTCACTGTCCTTATATAATAATGTTTCTTATCCATTCTATATATTGATTCCTTAACCAGTATCTGATATAAAAATTTCCAATAGATAGAACATATCCATGCCTATTTTTCGGCTCAGTTTAGATACACTTCTGTAGAAGAACTGCTATAAAGGAAAAAAAATAGAATGAATCAAAGAAGTCATATGAATTTGACTTCTTCCATAAGTTGAAGTTAAATGAGAGAGTTTCTGGAGAAGTTGAGTTACGAAGACTAATTTTAACTTTTGAAAGAAGTTGAATTCATTTTACTTTCTTGATTTATTGTATTTTCTTTTTCTAGAAGTTCTTCTAGAGAAGTTCATCCAAACATGCCCTTAGTAAGTTGTCATTGTACATCTCAGACAAGTGATTAAAGTTGTAGCTTGAGCAGTTGAATTTGCATGTAATTGTAATAGATCACGTTATTGATAGTTACAATATTGGTGATTGCAGCCAAAGGGTTGTGGATTTGGCACATCTAGTAGCTAGCAAATGGCCAGGCACAGCTGCACCAGGGACTGGGGACCCATTGGAGGAGTTCTGTGAGACAAACCCAGCTGATGAGGAATGCAAAGTTTATGAATAGAGGATTATCTACCAAAAAGCCATTTATTTTGCCTTGTTTTAATGAATGATGTGAGGAAGAAGAAATTGTTCAGACAGATAATGGTGTTATGATGTCTGAGAGATAATATTTGAAGTTGAAATTTATATGTGCCCAATAATAAGTTCTAGTGTAACACAGATTCATAAATAACAACAAACGAGCTTTTTTTTTTCATTAAGTGGGGTTGGTATATGAATCACACCCTACCTTAACATCATGTCATTTAAAGATAGACTATTTATGTCTAAATACCTTTTTGTGGTACCAGTTCTTTTTTCTCTTTTTTGCTCTGACTATTTAACTATATCTATATATATATATATAGAGAAATGCTAGGAACACACTCTTTTGAACACTCTCTCTAACACACTCCATGTGATTGGCTAAAATCCACATGGTCCCATCACTTGGGAGTGGGACCCACGAATTTGGTGGGACCCATGTGAATTTTAACCAAGTGTTTGAGAGAGTGTTCAAAAGAGTGTGTTGCTAGCACTCCTCTATATATATATATATTTCATCTTCTCTATCTAGTCAACCCTTTTGCATGAGTAGATATTTGATATATATTGGTATAGCATTTCTGATATCCAATTTGCAATATATTATTTGAATTGATGCAACCTTGCCAAATGCCAAGGGGGACGCTGAAATAGCCAATATAGGAGTACACCTTTTGAATTGATAAATATTGGTTAATACACTTGATTCTTCTTAAATTTGAATTCGAGTCTTATGAAATATATAGGTAAACTAGGAAACAGAACAAAACAACACCAGCCATGCAAAACTAAAGTAAACTAGGAAAGTACTATTCAAAATTTTACTGGTAAAAATAATTGGGTCAGCAGGGTCCATCTAGCCTACGCAACACGGGCCAGGTATTGGGCCAAGGTTGCCTCAGGCAAAAGGGATCTCGGGCCATTCCCGTTCTGGACCCAAAAAAGATGTAGTTTTTTGTGCATTGGGAAGAAAGTTGACCACCCCTCGTTTCCCTCACTCTTGGTAAAATCAAGAGGAAGCTTTTTCCTTTTGACGAATACTAGTAGAAGAAAAAAGGTTATAAATTTCATTTTAAAAATCTTGATCGTTGAAACGCGTGCAGTTATAATGCACGATGTGGATGAATCTCGGGGCAATGGGCATCCTAAGATGATATAGATTCCAATGTGCCCCCTCAAAAGAAGGAGTAAACTAGTTAAGTGCTTATACTATAAGCCTTATAGAGCCACGGACAAAACACAACCAATCAATCATTTTAAATAATTTTAACTAAAACTTTATTATCTTTTAATTATTATTTTAATGTCTAAACTCTTAATTAATTATATCTAAATATATTGTGCTCAATGATATTAAATTCATACAATAAAAAATATACAAAAATTCATATAACACATTTTTTTTTCTGTAATTTTTTTATCACGTCATTTATTATATCTCACGTTTCTTTTTTCTCTTTTTTCTTTTTATCTTTATATGCCGTATATTATTGTTTGTTTTACAAACAACAACTCTCTTGTGTTTATGTTATGCAAGAACTGCTCCAAAACAAGGATATCATTTCAATCTCATAGCATAAGCGGAAATGAGTGGATAATCACTCGCATAGCATATACGTCCCACCACCACAATTTTTATTTATTTTTTTTTTATTTTTTGGTGATGCCAAGCCCCAACTATACAGGAACAAAACAGCTAAAAGCCACCTCTGTAACATCATCTCTAAGATTTGGAACTAAATCCTTAGGAGGGACATTAACAGAATGTAATTTGACACACGACCTGTTAATTTGTTTTTTCAGTTGGCAGCATGTAGAATTACGTTTCGCCGGTTTCGGCATGTTTGTGAAAAAATTTCATCCACTCTAACATAAGTTGAAGTTGAATCCATGATATAATTGTTTCTCAAATTTTATCTTGAAATGACTCAAATACCATTATAATAGCATGTTCGGTTTAACGTTGAAACGTGATAAACTCATGTTTCTAATGCTAAAAATAATAGTGTTAGGAAATCCAAACTTGAGTTTGAACATTTTCAACGCTACACCAAACACACACTAGATCGTTTAACGAAACATACACTACTTCCGTTCTATTGACCAAAGTACATTTGGTGTAAAATCACGTTTTAATCCGGGTAAATATTATTGATAGTAAGTTTCTAAATCCATATTTAAAATGTGATTTTGAGATAATTCAAATATATCATTAATGTCTACCTATTTTTACATTTAAAACATGATTTTATATAAATTATGTTTAATTTAACGTTTAAAACATAATAAACTCATATTTATAATGCTCAAAATGGTAGTGTTGTGATCTAAATTTGAGTTTTGCAACTTCTAAGAGTCATTATGTTCCGATGACGATATTAGCATTTTAAAACATTACTATGTACTGTAATATTTTTGAGGCAGCCAGAAATTGATGGCACGGATATATATACATATGCTATATCCCATTGTTATTGGTATCCAATTCATAAATTGACCAGTTAGCCTTAGCCAATAGCCATGGTCACACTCCCCTATCAATGTGCAGTGAAGCTTTCACTTCTTCCACTCGCTCTAGCCATCGTGATTATTTTGATCCTAACTGAAGCCTCTGAACCAGTTTCAGCCGTAGGCATCAACTACGGCACTCTTGGAAACAACCTCCCATCCCCAAAGAAAGTAGCACAACTTCTCCAATCCAGTCTAATCAACAAAGTCAAAATCTACGACTCCAACCCCCAAATCCTCCAAGCCTTCTCCAACACCGGCATCGACCTCATCGTCGCCGTTGAAAACTCCCTCATCGCCAACCTCAGCTCCGACCCTTCCTCCGCCCAACAATGGCTCTCCACCCGCATTCTCCCCTTCCTCCCCGCCACTTCCATCGTAGCCATCGCCGTCGGAAACGAATACCTAACCACCAACATCGACGACAACAACGACCGTCTTAACCCTAATTCCCTCTTCCAAGCAATGCAAAACCTCCACTCTGTTCTCTCATCTCACGGACTCGACCGCAAAATCAAGGTCACAACCCCTCACAGCATGGCCATTCTCGCTTCCTCTTTCCCTCCTTCTTCCTCCACTTTCGGTTTAAGCCTCATCCCTGTCATGACGGACATTGTTGGCTTCCTTGCTGAAACCGCTTCTCCTTTCATGATTAACGCTTACCCTTACTTCGCTTACAGGGAAAATCCTGATTCCGTTGATTTGGACTATGCATTGTTAGGGAACGCCACTGGTGTCAAAGATCCCAACGGTTATGTTTACACGAACATGTTAGATGCACAAATTGATGCTGTTAGGTCTGCTATTATCGCCCTAGGGTTTGGAAATCGAAGCATTGAAATCACTGTATCAGAGTCAGGGTGGCCTTCGAAAGGAAACCCTGGTGATACTGCTGCTACGCCTCAGAATGCAAAGATTTATAACACGAGGTTGATTGAACGAGCACAGTCTAATAGAGGAACTCCAATGAAGCCTAAAGATCGTGTGGATGTGTTTGTTTTTGCTCTGTTTAATGAGAATAAGAAAGAAGGGGATGAGAGTGAGAGGAACTTTGGGATTTTCAATGGGGATGGGTCTAAGGTGTATGAAGTGGATTTGAGTTGTGAGTTTTGCAGTGGTAATAATGGAGGGTTTGGGTTTAGTGAGAAGGTAGGTTCTCGGGGACCTTCGGTTTGGTGTGTGGCGAAACCTCATGCAGAGGATAAGGTGCTTCAGAGTGTGTTGGATTTTTGCTGTGGGCCTGGTGGAGTGGATTGTAGAGAGGTTTACGAAGGTGGAGATTGTTATCAGCCTAATAAGCTTCTTGCACACGCTTCTTATGCCATGAATGCTTATTATCAGATGCATGGGAGGAACTACTGGAACTGCGATTTCAAGGCCACTGGGCTCGTTACTTTCAGTGATCCAAGTAAGCCTCATTAATATACTTCCTTAATCTTAATTATTATGTTTAAAAGTAATTAAATGAAGCCAGAGTTGTTCTTTCTTCTTGCTGCTAATTATGTTTAATGAAAATAATTACAATTACTGGTCAGGTTATGGGTCGTGCCGGTATCCTCAACAGTAGTTCTAGTTCTAGTTCGTTGGTTGCATGATTGAATTGAAGAAAGACAGAGAGCTCTGCTACTGCTAGTCTTGTGTCATTGTGGCTGACAGCTAGTGGTATTGTTTCTTACTTTATTTATCAAATTAAATTAAATTATTATTGTTTCGAGTTAAACTGTGATGATCATTGATGAGGATTCTCTTCTCTCATTCCCTTGTCCAGTAGTAAGCGATTTTTCCAAGTTGGACAATGGGCAGTGTTAATATTTGTGTAGAATTTTGAATATTTTGGTCACTCTGTCTGAAAAGGGCACTGCATTTATATATGAACAGAGAGGCACATGAGGAAAGTTGCCTTTTCGGTGTAAAAGGTGAACAAAAAGTATCCCAATTTCCTCGATCACAGGCTTTTGTTGAAAAAACAAAAAAGTTGTCTCTGCTTTGACTCTTTTCTCTGGAGCCACCAACCTTGGCGATAATGAAGCCAAGTACAAGTGGCATCTACTAGAAAATGCCAAACCCTCTTTTTTTTAAAAAAAAATTTTAGGGTTTAGAATTAGCAAGTAGTTTACTCCCAAAAAACCCTCTCTCCTTAATTAGTTCACTTCCAAATCGAAGGAGTGAAAATGCCATTTTAATAGAAAAAGTGTGGTGAAATTTATATAAATATATATATATTTTTTTCATTTTACATTAGAAAATATGGAATAAAAGAAAAAATATCATTGAAATGATAAATTTATCCATTTATTTACTTATTTATTATTTTATATGGTTATAAAAGCCATCTTATATAAATATTTTTCCTTTTCTTCTAAGAGAGGTTTTTTTTCACAATTCTCTCCTTTCTTTTTCACTCCATTTAAATAACATATAAACCCCCATTTATTTCTTTACAACCAAATAAAACTTAAATTCATTAATGCTGAAAATTGAGTTTTAGTTTCATACAATGTAAAAATATTCCATACTTGTATTTAATAATATGATACTGTTTTAAAAAGCAAATTTGGTTGTACTAATAATTAGTTATCCTCAATTTAGTATATGAAAGATTATTGTGTCACTAGTTAAATTCATGATAGATTATAGTTAATAAATAAGTCCCTAAAAGTGTAAAAATATCACCAAATAATAATTTGTGTTACTACCTAGGTTCTTGGAAGATTATCGTTAATAAATAAATTCTTGAAAATATAACAAAGCACATCTTCAATTGCCCACATAACATGAACTTATTTTGTGATGTTTAAAAACTTTCAGAGACTTAGTTGATCACATTCTAATTCCATGGACTTATTTAGTAATAATTTATAATATATTAGGGATTTAATTGGTGATATAGCTACTTATTTGATGATATTTTCATACCTTTTTAAAATATATTTGATGATAATAATATTTCAATGACATAACACAATAGTTTTTCAGTGACCATAGTTCACTCTATATAATATCCACATATATATTTAATTAAAGAAAATAAAGACCATTCCTTCTACTTTTATGTTCTAGTTTCAATTGATATTTGTGGATCAAAATAATATTTAAACTTGAAAGATAAGTATTTAAAAACTTTTAAAAACTTTTTTCACAAAAAAAAATCTTTTAAAAACTTTAATTCTAATGATGAGATAAAATAACTTAACTATTTGTTCTATTTTGACTATAACTGATTAGATGTCATGGATCATTTTTTAACAAAAATCAAGAAGAGTGCTAGCACTAAAATTGCAAAACTATGTAGTGGATATAGCAAAAGTTTGTTTCAATATTTACTGTGTGTTACTATATTACATTATGGCTATGTTTAATAAAACTAGCTCATAAGTTAGTTAGTAGCTGATAAGCTCTTAACTTAATTATAAACTAATTTATTGAATTAGAAGTATTTGGTAAATCTAGGTGATAAATTAAAATGACATAAAAAACGTAAGAAGAAATTAAAGATAAATAGGGAAATGTATTAAAATATGAGAGATAAATGAAAAAAAAAAGCTACAAGTTAGAAACTCCTAAAATAAGCTATAAGCTTGTGTTTTACCATATATTGGTCAAACTAACTCGTAAACTAATCAATTAAGCTATAAGCTAGCTTATCAATGCTCTGGAAAATCCAATTTATATATTGTATTTATTCAGCTTATTATGTTGTATTTGAAATTAGTTAAATAATTTTGTTTTGTTTTATGATTAGAATTTAAACGATCGTTCAATTATTGTAATACCCTAAACCCTAACCAGCCTACCATTACCATCACTATCTACATTCGATCTATTGTGAATTAATTAATTGATTATAGGGCTTGTATTTTGAACTAGCTTTCCTTAATTTCCCCAATTTTGCTTCCCCAACAATTTGGGAAAGCAATATAGAAATTAAAACCGAAATGCTATCATTAAGAAAACATAAGGATTAATTTATCAATTCATTAAAAGATGTTAAAGGAATGATTTCACTACTATTTCCACTTTTCCTAACCTTGGAACTTAATCCAAAAGCTTTATTATAGTTCAAAGAGCTAAGTTTAAGTTGTTACCCCCTAATCCCTTAGGTTGATAACTCTTTTCACCAAAACCTAATATTCAATCCCTTCAATAATTAGAGAAATAGAAAAAGCATTAAAAACAATATCACAACTCTTAAATAGCCCACCTAAGCTTTGCTCTTATTCCTAAGACACAAACCCTAAGCTGCCCTAAGCCAATGTACACGTGAAAACCAATTTCCCAATTGAGAACTAACTTCTAACAACATCTGTGGATCCAATGGAAGCATAAAGAATAGAATAGGATAAAATAACTTAATAAAACAACAATGGATTAAAGTATACAAGGCGTTGGAACAAGTAAATGAGTAGTTACATCATCCTCTAACAAAGAAATGCTTAGTTACACATTAAAGGAGAAGAGAAACAAAGGGTTAAAGATGGTGAAGAGGTCTTGAGCATGAGTTTCCACCTCCCAGCTCCTTTCTCTTTCCCTAAAGTGTTTTTTCTGCTCCCAAAATGCTGAATCCCACAAAACGCGACCTTCTGTCTTTAAATCTTTTTTTTTCGGATTAGTCGCTTCCACGCTTCAGCGTGCGATGCTCTCCATGCTTGAGCGTGCTAACGCTTGAGCGCAAAAAAACTTGCCCACGCCAGAGCGTGAGACTTCCTGCAAAGAAAACATGAAAAACGGTTAAAAAAAATCCTAAATTACTATTCTTAAGACTAAAATTAACATATTTAAAGATAATCTATATATAAGAACTACATTAATCATTTAAACTAAACCCAAAAGTCCTTTCAAAATTATTAAAAACTTATGGTTTGTTGAGAATCAACACACCCCCACACTTTTTGCTTGTCCCCAAGCAAACAAAATATAAAACAGAAGGGCAAACAAATTAGCCTCAGGAGAATAACCAAATGATTACCCATGCAATAATTTGAAAGTAAGAAAAAACTCAAGTACTAAGCTAAAATTACCAATGCACTCAAGCAAAGTACACAAAGGCCAGAAGTAAACTCATTTTGAGCTTTTCTCATGCACTATCAAGTGAAAAATCAACAGAGGAATTAAAAGAAATGCACCAAGGTTGAACATCTTATTCACTTTTTTTTTTCTTTTTCTTCTTTATCTTCTTCTTATCTTTTTTTTATAAATGGGGTCCCAAGGTGTGATGATTGGACATTGCTATAATCCCACATTCAACTGGTTAAGCTTCTATGGCTTACTAGCATAGCCCCAAAAACATTAAGTGCAACCAGTTCAATCAATAACACAAAATTCACTTTTAGCCAAGGTGCCTAACTTAATTCACAAATTGAAATTCAAGCAAGATAAGCATAGACAAAGAACAAAGGAGCCACCTCATGGACAATTTCACTTTTAGCAAAGGACACAAACGCACTATTTCATATTTCTTTCTCGGTTGCCCCTTTCTCTCTGGTTGTGATGTACCGCGGTTCTAACAAGGAAAATGAATTTATTTTTGAACAAAAAAGTTATTGAGTCTTTCACACATTGCTTATTCATCAAACAAAATTGCAAGAAGTAAAGAAGTGAATTGTACATTAAAGCTTTCACGCACAGTAAGGATTTGGATCCTCTCCAGCCCGCTACTGTCTCCAGCCCTCTCCAGCAACATTAACTACGGAATAACTACGGAATAACTAGGAAACAAAAGCCGTAGCTAATCCGTAGTTATTCCGTAGCTAACTTTTGCTGGAGAGGATGGAGAGGTAGGAGAGGATCCTTACACCACACAATAAGCCGACAAAAAGAAAGGAAGAGGAGACGAGGGGAGAGAAACTTGGTTAACGTGTCTACCTAAGGTAATTGCAAACGAATAAAAAAAAAGCTGCACGCGGCCATATGAGTCATTAACCGTTAGATTTTAATTAAGATCAATGGCTAATATTGAGTGTAATACTTTTAAAATTACATGTAATTTGAACCCTCTTCATGCGGATATAGGGTGGGTTGGGCATCATAGTGCCGGTATCGACACTCGTTCCCATGACAAAATGCGGGCTATTACTCGTACCTGTGTCCATACTCGCTTTGCGAGGTTTTTACCCTGCCCATTACAGGTAATTTTTGCGGGCATCCATAGGACTTAGGCTCAATTGTCATCCCTAATCACATAATTTAATAAATATGACAATTGATATGTTATTAAATAATAGTTCAACAATGCCTATGTTTTTTGTATAAAAATATTATTAATGGTTAATATTCTCTCTTTTAAAAATTATTAATTAATTAATAAGTAATAAATAAATTTTCTCATTAAAATTAGAGTCTTCACACTATTGTGACTTTTTCTCTCCTAAAAAGTGGGTCTTTATATTCTAAAAAAATAGAACTGATAAAATTTTCAAAAAAACATAGATTCTTCATCATCTCTTAAATCTTTTATTTTAAATTTTATCATTCACTTTAAGTCTAAACATTTATTAGGTTAAGATGCTACACACCTAAATTGTGCACGCCATTTTAAGAGATTCCGTGACAAATATTTATCGACATGTTTGACATTTTTTATACACTATGGTCTATACCGACATAATATGTAGGTTGATTTAATGGTGGGTGAAATGATATTAAATAAAAAATAAATAATAACTTATATAATTATATATTGAGATATATTAATCTTATTAAATTATATAATATATTTATATATATTTTTAAATAATATATATAATATTATAAATTAAAAATATATTTTTAAAATTATCTATTTCTGTTTTTTACTTTATAATATATAACTAATTAGTGTCATTGATCATTTTATACATATCTTGGAGAATGCTAATACA
This sequence comes from Sesbania bispinosa, assembly GCA_026901365.1. Classification (NCBI taxonomy): domain Eukaryota; kingdom Viridiplantae; phylum Streptophyta; class Magnoliopsida; order Fabales; family Fabaceae; genus Sesbania; species Sesbania bispinosa. The sequence continues at coordinate 871,570 of QLOH01000358.1, read as the reverse complement.
TGATATCCAAGTTTATAAAATAGTGTGATGTGAAAGTATATTGTAATATTTAATAAAATATTTTGAATACCGGATCATGTGTTGTTTTTAAAACATTAACGTATTGTGTTTCAATTTAGTTAAATTGTTATGTCATCGATATTTAATAATTATATTTGGATGATTTTGGAGTAATTTTTCAACCGAGATATAATTTTTAATTAATATTTTTAATGAGTTATTAATTTTTCATTTAACTAAATTGCAGGTAATGGGCACGAGTATGGGTATATAGGTGCCCAACGGGTACAACAACACATTAAGTCACTGCCCATGCGGGTACGAACGCTGGTACGATATATTTTTTTTAAACACGAGTATGAAGATGAACACTATGGTACCCTGCCTAGAGGGTTTTTGTCATCCCTAGATGTGACAATATATCATTAATGACAACGTAAAAATTTGTGTATTGATAATAATACTCATTAAACTCTTAATCATGATATTTTAGGTAATAATTAATTTTAAATGTTTAATAAAAATTATTTTTTTAAAAAAAGATCAATTAAATAAAATATTTAAAATGAATATTTTTAAACTTTAATTATAAATAATTGAATAAAAAATACAGATTTAAATATATTTCTAGTCCCTTAAAACTTCACGATTTTTTCATTTAGTCCTCATTTTTCAATTTTTTTTATAAATTTGTTCTCCATAAATATTTTTATTAAATGCTCCCTCCATTACTTTTTACCAAATAATCCCTCAAAATATATCCCAATTTCCAAACATATCCTCATAAAATATTATGATTTTCAAATTGAGTAAACCACCACTTTAGTCCCTGAAAGTGTGATGCACAGTAACAAAATGACTAATCTGACCGACGTTTAACACTTTCAGGGACTAAATTGACAATTTTTTCAATTCAGGGACTAAATTGACAGTTAACCACACTTAGGAACTAAAGTGGTGGTTTACTCTTTTCAAATTAGTCCCCAATAAATGTGCTTTTTTTATCAAATGGTCTATTTGTTTTCTGTCACTAGAGTTATTGATGTTGAAAAGAAATGAGGGACCATTTAATAAAAAATAATTTATGGGGTATTAATTTTAAAATTTGAAAATGGAGGACAAAAAATATATATGATATTTTAAGCGATTTAAAACATAATTAAACTAAAAATACAACTTAGTGAAAAATCAACTCAAATAACTTACCGCCAATATAAAATTAAGCGTGTGTTTAAATAGACGTTGCAAATGAAATTCATTTCATCCTAAGGCAAAAGTAACTCACAGTTGGATTGAATCTGATCGTGGCCGAGATACAGATGGTGGTCTGAGGTATCTGGTATGGTGGTCCGAGGTAGGCTAGAGGTTGTTGTAGGCTTTCCGGTGGTCGCTCCGGTGCGGGGGCGCGCGGTGGTGTACCTGCAAAGGCACTCCAACGCTCAAGTCAGTGGAGGAAGAAGTATGGGTGATGATAGGGGTTGAAGATTACCTTATGCTTGTGGGAGTGATCCCTTTATATAGTCGTTCCATGTTGTGACAGGATGGGGCATGGCAGGTGGGACAGGCATGCCTCCGCCGCCCTCCCCTGCTGTGGCCGTAATTGACGGTGGCGTGTGTCAGGATCTCCCAGTTTTATTGGGGGCGCCATGGGGCGCATTAAATGCGATGAGACTTGGCAGGTGGCCTACGTCTGAGGCCCTAGATATAGGGGTCCGAGGTTTAGGTGTTAACCAGCCCTCGGACCGCGGCACGGGCGATCGTGGTGACCCCATCGGTTGCTGGCTCGGATAGTGGTGTTCACGATGGCCATTTTCGATCGGCTTGGTGGCAGGGGCGCCTCGTCTTGGTGGAGCCGACGGCTGTGGTCCGGATTAGTTGCCCCTCAGCACTAAGGTGAGCGAGCGGCTCACCATCGGCGGTGGCAGTTTTGAAGGTACCGTTCGGCTCTCTGAACCTCTCAGCCGTGGTCCGGATCAGTTGCCCTTCAGCGCTAAGGTGAGCGAGTGGCTCACCATCGGCGGTGGCAGTTTTGAAGGTACCGTTCGGCTCTCTGAACCTCTCAGTCGTTCGCGCGGCTCACCTTCGGTGGTGTCGGTCTGAAGAATCTATTTTTCAAGGCTACCTGAACGTTGGAGGACAGGTCGACCGGGGGGTACTAGCCGACGCCCTCGTTACGTCTTGTTGCCTGTCTCTTCGCCTGCGGTCGTCCTGTCCATCGCAGTTACTTTTTTGCTGACAGTTCGGGTAAAGAGGGCACACGTGGCTTGTGATCTCTGGGCGATCCTTCTCGAGACGTGCATCAATAAATGGCCATGATTGTAGGGTCGTGCGTTGCGCACGTCCTTCTGCGTTTTCCATCTTTGCCCCGGCTTGGGATGGTAAATTTCCTTGTGTGCCCCTGAATTGGTGCGTTACTCCTCTTTTGCCCCTGCGTGGAAAGACGGTGGTGTCCTTTGGTTTTGTTGTTGACTCTTGGTTTCAGGGGTGAAAGGACCTTTTTGTCTTTTGTTTAAATGATCATTAAGGGGGAAGGTGGTAACCGTTCCCTCCATTACCATTTGCACAAGTTTCTGATTCTTCCTTCTCCTTCCTTTTGTTCTCTGTTTTCACTTCACCCAAAATCCTTACTGCTCTACTTTTGAAGCCTTTCTAGCTATTTTTACTCCGATTAAAGGGTTCTACAGGCTCTGGGCTTCCTGTTGGTGTAGCTTGGGTGGTGATTACTGTCTCCACGACATTCGTGTAGCCTTTGTTGGGTTTTAGCGTCGTGCTCCGCCGCGTCTCTGCCGTTTTCTCCGTCGCACAGTTCAAGTACTGCCTCCTCTTTTCACCATTTCCTTTGAGTTTTGAGATTTTCTGGTTCATAATGATTCCCCCTGAGGGAGGAAATGGTGGAGAGGAGAGCAGTGACTCTCTAGAGGTGCTTGGCGCGCCTCCTCCATCTTGGCTGACATCGAGGCCCACTAGGGGGCCGACTACCGGGCGCCCGCCTCGTCGGGCATTGACTATTCCTTCGATGATCCGCCGCTACGAGGTTTCGGCGGCATTGACTCGTGAGGAGGTCTGTGGGCTCTCGTCGGCTGAACGGTCGGTCTTTGTGAGAGATCTTTGTGCATCCTCTTCAGAAACCGACTTAGATTCGATCGATGAAGAGGCCGAAGTCTCTAACTTAGGCTCGTTTTCTGAAGGTGATAGGTTTGGCTATATGGATGTCGCGAGTACCAGTGGGGGAGAGGTGACTAGTCGTGAGACGAGAGCCCAGGACCGATATGCTTGGGTCGATGCTGAGGTGCCGGGGATCGCCTCTAGGTACTGTGGTGAGACCGAGGCCACACTTCGGGCGAGCCTCTCCGTATTGGATCTAGAATATGAGGAGCTGTACACCGTCTCGCCCCCGGCGGCTGCGGATCGGATGTGTCATCGGGGAGAGACCAACGCTGGATTTATGTTCTTGTATGCATTCCTCGTCCATAGGCTGAAGGTGAGGTTGCCTTTCTCGGACTTCGAGCGGTCGGTGCTTAAGCATTATTGTGTTGCGCCTAGCCAGTTGCATCCGAACGCCTGGGGGTTCGTTAAGTCTTTTTCAATTCTTTGTGGGCTCCTGGCCGTCATTCCGACCACGCTGCTCTTTTCTCATTTCTTTGATGTCTGCCCGAGGAAGGCCGGGGAGAGAGGCTGGGTGAGTTTGCGCGGTCATAGTGGTTGTCCGTTGTTGACGTTGTATGTTGATTCGGCAAAGTCTTCGGGGGTCTCCTTTAAGAGGGATTTTTTCAAGGTCGTCCCTAGGGATGGGGTCCTTCCTTTTTGGAGGAGTTCCTGGGAGGAGCAAGAGCCGATATTCAACATTTACTGGGACCGACGTCATTACGATTGGGCTCCGAAAATGTATGCTACAAAATACGAGCGGCTGACTTCCTCCGAGCAAGATGCAACCTTTCTTCTTCAGGAGGACATAAAGGAGCGAGGTGACGAGCGTTACTCATCTCGACTGTTAGTAGATACTTCGCCTGGCCAGCTTACCGTGGCCTTAGGTCGGTTAATGTGGCATTCTAACTTATTTTTATGATGTTTCTATTTTCGTGTCTAACTTGCTCGTTTTTGTTTCCACTTGCAGAAGAAGAACAGTTGAACATCCGAGAGCTTTTGAAGAAAGCCAAGGCCATTGGGGATGATGACCCAAAGGTGAAAGACTCTAAGAAGAGGAAGATTGTTGATGAGTCGACCGCGTCACTCTCTAACAGTTAGAGCTTGCCTCCTCCTCAGCCGACTACGGAGACAGTACTGGTTCCGGATCCTGAGGTCAAGGGTGAAACTAAACAGGTGGATGGTGAGCGAAAGAAAAAGAAGAACAAGGTTCCTCCAAAGAACACTGCCGATCGCCCCAAGACTGATGGAGGGTCTACGTCCGAGGTTCCTATGCTTACCAAAGCGGTGATTTTTTATGATAGTTTTACCTCGGAACACCCTGTCGTGGCCTCCCAGTTTTACACGGAGGAGATCCAGACCAAGTTCATGAAGGGGGAATTCAGCCTTGACCAATGCCTTCGGGACGCCCAAGTTACCTATCTTCAACAAATCAGTTTGCTGCAGTTCATCCAGAAAGATGTGGTCATTGTTGCTCGGAAGGCGAGGGAAAATTATGACAAGGCTTTGAAAGCCTCCACTTCGGCCACTGAGGAATGTGCCAAGTTGAAGACCGAGAAAGAAGCTCTCACGGTCCAGCTCAGGACGATCGGGAAAGAAAAACAGGATCTGGAGAAAAAGCTGGGAGAGATGGAATTGCTGAAGAAGAAGGTGGAGGACCTCGGCAAGGATTTGCTTGCAGCCAAGGAGAGGCGGAAGGAGGACCTGAAGAAGCAAAAGGAAGAGCATGATGCCGAGGTTGCGGAACTTAAGAAAAAGCTCGAGGCATCTATAGAGGGGGAGCGTAAGTCGGTGTCCGATACGCTGAAGTATGTAGAGAAGGCCTTTGATGTTTCCATTGAGCAAGTAAAGGTTCGCAACCCCGCCTACAACCTTGACCTTCGCGGCCTTTCCTATGAGTATGAGGTTATTGATGGTGTCGTGGTCTTGGTTGATGGTGAGAACAAGATTGAGGTTCCTTCGGAGGGTCTTCCTACACCAACCGGCGCTCAGACTGATGCATGAAGCCTTCTTGTTGCTTCCTTAGGGTTTCTATTTTAATGCTAATTTCCCTATGGCCGGTTGCGGCCATGTTTTGTTTTGTAATGACTTTTTTGTCTCTTCTGACAATTAACCATTTTTTGGTCGTATCTTAGTGATTGCGTATCTGTCCGATCGCATGTTATCAATCTTGATCATTTATTTTTCTATCTGAGAACGAATGCGCGTTTTGTTTTGTTATCCGATCGCCTGTTGACGAATACGCATTTTAAATTCTTTAACCGATCGTAACTCGACGAGCGTTCATTCACTCTTTTATGCGATCGTAGCTTTGTATTTGCATATTATCCGATCGTATCTTAACAATCGGCGTTGTTGCTGTGATTATGTTTGTTTGATCGGATGTTTTGATAGCGGCGTTTAAATTTTTTCTTTTATGGAAGTCTGTTGCTGAAATGCCCCGGTTTTCAGGTCGCGGCTTTGATTTCATTGATAAGTATACTATGGTTGGATACATAGTTCTTTTTAGCTGAAATATATTCTCAAATTCTTGGAGTTCCAGTGTCGGGAAATGTTGTCTCCTCCGAGTGTTTCTAGGCGGTACGCGCCTTTTCCTATTGTAGTGATGATGCGGTAGGGTCCTTCCCAGTTGGGTGCTAATTTTCCCTGCTGTGCGTTTCTTCCTCCGATGTCGGCCCTTCGTAGAACGAGGTCCTCGAACCTTGAATTTCCTCTCAATTACTCTTTTGTTGTATTTGGTCGCTGCTCCTCATCTTGGTTGCTTCCTCGCGGACGTGGGCTATGGCTCGTCGTTCCTCCAAGAAATCCAGTTCTTCCCTGATGAGACGGTCATTTCTACCTTCGTCATGGATATTGGTCCTCCAGCTTGGCTCCCCAATCTCGACTGGAACGACAGCCTCGGCCCGTGGGCTAGTCGGAAAGGGGTTTCTCCAGTTGATGAGTGTGGGGTTGTCCGATATGCCCAAAGAACGTGATCCAGCTGCTCGGCCCATTTTCCCTTAGACTCGTCCAATCTTCTTTTTAGTCCTCGGAGGATGACTCGGTTTGCTGCTTTGGCCTATCCGTTTGTCTGAGGGTGCTCTACCGACGTGAAGTGTTGTTTGATCTTCAATCCTTCCAATAGTTCTCTGAAACCTTTGTCAGCGAATTGTGTGCCGTTGTCGGTCACCACGGCCTTGGGAATTCCATATCTACTGATGATGTTTCTGTAGAAGAATTTTTGAATCCGAGCGGAGGTGATGGTCGTCAAGGCTTCGGCCTCGATCCACTTGGTGAAGTGATCGATGGCCACTATCAGAAATTTTACTTGACCCGGTGCTGGAGGGAAGGGTCCGAGGATGTCCATTCCCCACTTGAAGAAGGGCCATGGAGTTGAAGTGGTAGACATTTCCTCTGTTGGAGCGTTGTGGAAGTCCGCGTGCCTTTGGCATGGGTCGCATTTTTGGACGTGTTCCGCTGCATCCTTCTCCGTTGTAGGCCAGTAGTAGCCGGCCCTTAATGCCTTTTTGGCCAACGCCCGTCCGCCGAGGTGCTGGCCGCAACTCCCTTCATGGATTTCTGCCAGTACATAGCTGGCCTCTTTGGGAGATAAGCATTTAAGCATGGGAGACGAGAAGCCTTTATTGTAGAGGCGATCATTGACCAGTGTGTACCATGCTGCGGTTCGCTCGATCTTCTTTGCTTCCTTATGTTCCTCGGGTAGAGTCCCTGTTCGCAAATAGGCCACGATCGGTGTCATCCAGCAGGGGTACTGGTCGATCTTCTTGATATGCTTCTTTTCCCCGATACTTGGTTCCGTGAGTGTTTCCTGGATGACGGATCTGTTATTTCCGGCCTTCTTTGTACTTGCCCGCCTTGATAAGACGTCCGCCCTGGTGTTCTGATCTCTCGGCACATGTCGAAATTCGATCGTCGTGAAAGCATCAGATACTTCCTTGACTTTGCTGAGGTACTGCTGCAGAATGGGTTCCCGAGCTTGGTACTCCCCATTAACTTGGGAAACCATCAGTTGAGAATCACTGCATAAGGTGACTACCTCGGCTCCAAGGTCCTTGGCTAGGTTCAGTCCTGCCAAACAAGCCTCGTACTCAGCTTGGTTATTCGATGTCTTGAAGTCGAACCTCAATGACTGCTCGATGGTTACCCCGGTGCTATCCTCCAACACTACCCCTGCTCCAGCTCCTTTGGTGTTTGACGATCCGTCCACGTAAATGGTCCAGGCGACCGTTGATCGGTCCTTCTGGGTATCTGTCATTTCAAGGATGAAGTCGGACAGGACTTGTGACTTGATAGCTGTTCTTGGTTCGTAGGCTATGTCGTGCTCTGAAAGCTCGATCGCCCAGGTAATCATCCGGCCGGCCAGATCAGGCTTGTGCAATACCGACCTGATGGGCAGATCAGTTCTGACGGTGATGGGATGGGCCTGAAAGTAAGGCTGAAGTCGTCGTGCGGCCGAGATGATTGCAAATGCTGCCTTTTCCAATTTTTGGTATCTAAGTTCTGGTCCTTGGAGGCTCTTGCTTGTGAAGTATACCGGGCTTTGGTTGCCGCCTGATTCTCTGACCAAAACAGAACTGATCGCCTCCTCCCCAACTGACAAGTATAGGTATAGTCTCTCCCCAGGGTGGGGTTTCACCAGAATTGGTGGTTTAGTGAGTGATTCTTTGAAGCTTTTAAAAGCCTTTTCACACGCAGGATTCCAATCAAACTGTTGTCCTTTCTTCAAGAGTTGGTATAGGGGAAGTGATTTGTGTGCTGATCGGGCTAGGAAGCGAGTCAGAGCTGCTATTCTCCCGGTTAGATGTTGCACCTCTTTGACCGACGTTGGGCTCTTCATTTCCAGGATTGCCTTGCATTTCTCTGGGTTAGCTTCTATTCCTTTGCTTGTCAGCATATACCCGAGGAAATGACCAGCTGGTACACCAAAGGTGCATTTGAGGGGATTTAACCTCATATTATGTTGCCGGAATCTGTGGAAAACTTTCTCCAGGTCGGCCACGGGGTCTCCGCCGTCCGGGGCTTTTACGATGATTTCGTCCACATAAACCTCCATGATCTCTCCGATCAGCCCTTCAAAAACTCTGGTCATCATCCTCTGGTATGTTGCCCCGGTGTTCTTCAGGCCGAACGACATCATGGTGTAGCAATAAATTCCATCGTCCGTAAGGAAAGCCGTTTTTCCTCGTCATGAACATACATTGGAATTTGGTTATAACCAGAGTAGGCGTCCATGAACGAAAGGAAGCGATAGCCTGAGGAATTGTCCACTAACCTGTCAATATTTGGCAAAGGGAAAGGATCTTTGGGGCATGCCTTGTTGAGGTTGGTGTAGTCCACGCACATTCTCCATTTCCCGTTGGACTTCTTGGCTAGGACGACGTTGGCTAGCCAAATTGCATATTGAATCTCCCTGATGAACCCGGCTTTCAGCAGCTCGACTGTTTGTTCCTTGATTGCTCGTTGTCTTTCTGGCCCCATTCTCCTTTTCTCCTGAGCGACTGGTTTCAACCGAGGGTCAACTGACAATCTGTGGCAACAGAACTCAGGGTCGATCCCGGGCATGTCGGCTGCAGTCCATGCGAACAAGTCGGCATTGTCCATGAGAAGTTTTTCCATCCTGCTTTTGAGTTCCGGTGGGAGATGGGTTCCCATCTTGGTGTTCTGTCCTTCCTCTCTACCGACATTTATTGGAATGGTTTCGCCTTCTGGTGAAATTCGCTCCGCGCCTCGGCCTTCTTCTCTTGAATCTACCCTCAGATCTAGGTCAACAAGGGAAACACTGTGTCTTACCTGACGGGTCGGGGTTTTTGCATTTGGGGGATTTTGCTTCAAGCTTAAGTTGTAGCAACTCCTTGCCACCTGTTGGTCTCCTCTGACAGTCGCTACTCTCCCTTCCCTTGTGGGGAATTTCATTGCAAGGTGTACTGTGGAAACTACAGCTCCCATCGCGTTGAGGCTCGGTCTTGCCATAATGGCGTTGTATGAGCTTTTACATGGCACCACAATGAACTTGGTTTTGATCGTCTTACTGCCACCTTTTTCTGTCAAGGTGACGAGCGCTTCCATGTAGCCGAGGGGTTGGATGCGATCTCCTGAGAAGCTGACGAGGTCGCTGTCGTAGGGCAATAGGTCTCCTCGGCTGATCCCCATCTTTTCGAAACAGTTTTCGTAGACAATGTCGGCCGAGCTACCCTGGTTTATCAACACTCTTTTTACCTCGGCGTTAGCTATTACTGCAGTGATTACCATCGGATCATCATGTCCGGGGAGGGTGTTTCCAAAATCGTTGTTATCAAAGGTGATGGTTGGGGTCGAAGGGGGTGTCTCATGTCGGCGAGATCTGCGGTGGTCGCCCTCGACGTGTTGTACCTCCTTTAATGCTCTCTTTCGGGAGTTGGACGAGCATCCGTCGCCTCCGAAGCCTCCTGCAATCATATTGATGGTAATATGAGGTTGTTGATCGTGGTCCTTTTGTGGGGACCTGTCCCTTGGTTTCTTGTCCGACGCTCCATGGCTTCTCGGCGAACGGGAACGGAGTCGCCTCCTTTCTTGCCTAGGTGGCGAATGACGATCTCTCCTCCGGTCGCCTGTCCACGGTCGTTCCACTCCGATTTATCTTTTCTTACATATCCCCCCAGATTTCCATCTCGGGTGAGCTGCTCAATGGCATCTTTGAGATGGTAACAGTCATCAGTATCGTGTCCATGGCCTTTATGGAAGGCGCAGTATCGGCTCTTGTCTCCTTCGGGCGACTTGATGGGTGGAGGTCTCTTTACCTCAGCTAGCTCAGCATGGTGCACTTCCTACCAAATTCTGGAAAGACTACTGTTGAGGGGGGTGTAATTACCCTCATAACGTCCTCTGAACTTCTTTTTCTCTTCCCTTCTCTCCTTTCTGCTCCTTTCCTCCTTTTCTGGCGCTCGGGCTTCCTTTGGGGTTGCTGCTTTGCTCGTCCCCTCTAGATGCAACTCCCCGTTCACGAACTGGGTCGCTCGCTCCCTGAAGGCCGTCATATTGTGGATCCAGATTCTTCTGAGTGAAATGTCAAGGGGCGTCCCCGTGCGTAACGCCTCGACCGCGCAGTGTAGTTGTACTTCATCTGCGACATTAGGCGTAAGGGCTATCTCCTTGTAAAAACGCACTAAGAAGTCTCGCAGGGTCTCGGATTCCCCTTGCTTGAGCTTTGCAAGTGTGTGGGAATCTCGGGGAATCTGGTTGGCCATGCTGAATCTTTTGGCGAAAGCTGCCGCGAGGTCGTCCCATTTGTCAACAGAGTTTTGGGGAAGGGTTCTGAACCAAGTCAAAGCCTCTTCGTCTAACGTCCGGGAGAAGCTCCTGCACATGACGTCCTCCTGGGCACCTAAGAATAGCATCTCATTAAAGAACCGGTCGAGATGTCGGCCCGGGTCGATTTCTCCAGTATATAAACTGATGGTGCTGAAGGGTCGGAGGAAACGTTCGGGTATCTCAACCTGGGCGAGTCTGGCAGTGAAGGGGTGTGTGAAGGGCCGATGCAAGGTTATAAGGTTCGGGACTCCTGGTGTTGTGACCGATGGCGTTACCAGTTTGGGGGTTCCGGCCGCCGCTACGGGGGTGGCCTGGGGCGTGGGCGTGACAACGACCGGATTTTCTTGCGTCGCGGTCGGGGTGATGTGTGCTCCCGCTTCTGCCTCCTTGTTTGGGCCTGGGGTGACAGGTTTTGCTGTCTCTTCTTGGTCCTTCTTGGCCGAGGCCCCGTCGGTGTCGCCATGAGCTGAAGGGGTCGCCCGTCGGCTGCGCCCGCGCGTATGGCTCATCCGTTCGGTCCTGTAGTCGGATGAGGAGACTTCATCTGAGGAGGTTTCAGAGGAAGTATAGCTCGATTCCTGGGACGGCAAGTCCCTGGTGCGGTACGTTCTTCTAGAGGTGGAGCTCTTTCTACTTACTTCTCTCCGGCGAGATTTCCTCCGTGGCGTGGCAGGGAGCAAGGACTCAAGGTATTTGATCCTCTTTTCTAACTCCTTTACTGTTCTGCTCTTCTTCTTCCTTCTTGGAGGAGTGAAGGCCTCCTCTTCGCTGCTAGGAGAGGTTTCCCTCTTCTTGGTTCTTTTGGAGGGTTTCCTCCTCCTCGTGATGTCTCCGGGAGGTTTCAAATGGTAACTTTCCGATGAGGTTTCTGTGGTGTGCACAGATGGGGGTGATTCTTGGGGGGTGGCTCTCAGGGCATGACGGGGGTCTGTCCTGAGCTCCGTTTCCATCATTGGAGCCGTTGTAACAGGCTGCGGTGGCTGGTTGTTGGTGACGACATCCATCTTCACTCCTCCTGGGTGTATGGACCTAATCTCAGCAAAGGGGTAAAGGTGGTGGGATTTTCGTTACACGATCCCCACAGACGGCGCCAAATGATCGTGACCGAGATCATAGATGGTGGTCCGAGGTATCTGGTATGGTGGTCCAAGGTAGGCTAGAGGCTGTTGTAGGCTTTCCGGTGGTCGCTCCGGTGCGGGGGGCGCGCGGTGGTGTACCTGCAAAGGCACTCCAACGCTCAAGTTAGTGGAGGAAGAAGTATGGGTGATGATAGGGGTTGAAGATTACCTTATGCTTGTGGGAGTGATCCCTTTATATAGTCGTTCCATGTTGTGACAGGAGGGGGCATGGCAGGTGGGACAGGCATGCCTCCGCCGCCCTCTCCTGCTGTGGCCGTAGTTGACGGTGGCGTGTATCAGGATCTCCCAGCTTTATTGGGGGCGCCATGGGGCGCATTAAATGCGATGAGACTTGGTAGGTGGCCTACGTCTGAGGCCCTAGATATAGGGGTCCGAGGTTTAGGTGTTAACCAGCCCTCGGACCGCAGCACGGGCGATCGTGGTGACCCCATCGGTTGCTGGCTCGGACAGTGGTGTTCACAATGGCCATTTTCGATCGGCCTGGTGGCAGGGGCGTCTCGTCTTGGTGGAGTCGACGGCTGTAGTCCGGATCAGAATCCAACATACATTTGGCCATTTTCAACGTTTACTCATACTATAAGTCAGATTAATAATTTATAAACATGAACTATTCTCCACATTTATAAATTGACTCACATTTAAGTATTCAACACAACCTTAAAGACCCGGTAGAGTTAATACCTCTGTAAAGTTAGTAGTGTGAAAATTCCCTTTTCCATAAACTAACTTTTCAAAATGGCCAAAAGTTCGATTAATTAATAATTTGTTTGGCACCGGCAATAAATAGAAGAAAAAAAAAATATGGTTTTCATAACATCAACTTTAATAAAAGCTGAGAATATGACTTTTAAAAATGATTTTTTATTAAAATAGAAAATATTAATTATATCTTAAGTATGAGAAATGAAATAATATTTATGCAAAATATAAAAGTATAATAATATATTTAAAAAAATCCTTCTAAGGAGCATTCTAAAGATATTAGTTAACATTACCAAAAAAACAAAAGATATTAGTTAAGGAATCACTATATGTATAATTTTTATTGAAAATTATGACATTGATGACATGTATTAACATTAAATGCTACATAATTCAATAATTTTTTTTATCTTTCAGTTAGCATTTTCCATAAAAAAAATAATGTGCAAAACTGCAAATAGAAGTTTTCTTCAACTTAAAAAGCAAAACAGGGTAAAGGCTCCCATTGGATGATCAACCTGTGAACAACTAGTGAGCTTGACATAGAAAACAAAAGCAAAATATATGGTAGGACTAAGAAGGTCCCCCTTGACATATGACATTTAATGATATCTGTACAGAATGTAAGTTAAGTATTAACATGTTCTTTGTGATATACATTTCACAGAACAAAAAAAAAGAAAAAAGAGTAAAGACAAACACTTACACAATCATGAAGATGTATCCTCAATGAATCCCTGTTGTTTCAGTCTTGTAAATCTAGTAACTTCCCCGGAAAACTTCCAAGATATATCCTATAAGAAGAATGGTTTGATAACATTTGGGATTTGTACAGTAATAGCTAGCACAAAGGCTAAGATGAGATCAATGAATAATCAATGACATCAAAATGTTAATTGTTTGATTTGAATTCAGCTGTTGTTTCTGTTTGTATCCTCTTTGGCTGCCTTCCCATTTGATCTTCAAGTGATCTTTCTTCTCCATTCCTCTTTCTTCTTCCACTCCTTGATGGATCTTCCTTCTCATCAATGAGTGAAAGAAATCTTTGAATCGGGCTAACATTTGAAGCAGATTCAGAAGGAGCAGAATGCCATAACTGACACATAATCTGTAAAAAATATATGAGAAGAGCAATAAAGCAAGCCATCCCACAAATGAGAAAGAGACCCCAGAAGCTCTTAAGCTGAAGACGATCTGAGTCAATTTCAGCATTATCTAAACTACAGCTGCTTCGTGTCATCCACTTATCATGAATCCGCTGCAGATCACCAGTTTCAGAAAGTTGTAGAATGGCAGTGGACAAATCCACAGCCAAAGGTGAGTCCCGAGGGAATGCCTAGCAATCATGTCACAAACAAAATGAGTCTTATGATAATAACATTGATAACACAAAAAAATGAGTTACTCAGATGCATATGTTAACAATTTAACATATTGGTAAGTAACTATAGGATCTGTTATTCCATTAGTTAGGAATTAGTTGACTACGTTGGCTATATAAGCCTATACTCCGTTTGTAAATTTACCTTTTCCATTCTATAATCAATACAATTTCACTTTTTCCTCTCTACTCTATTTTCTTTTCTCTCTGAACCATGAATTTTGATAGTAAGGAAGAAAACAAAAGCATGGGAACATGCAGCTTTATGTCATTGATTCAATTTTTCCATTCAAGATATTAGAAAACATGCCAACAGAATAAAAACAAATTGAGTCTCATAAAAACATTGTTGATTACATTAAAGGATGAGTTAATTAGCCACATGCACATCACATATTACCATGTTAAAGAGAACAATGATGGTGAAAAGACAACAAAAGCAAGTAATTGAGGATCAAGATTATGGCCAATCTTGGCCAACCAAATCTTGATTCACTTTTAACATAAAATTTTTTGAAAGACAGACAATAATCACAGTTGTTTGCAACACATTCAAGTATCTATTTTTATTTTCACTGATTTTTTATCTAAATGGTAGATACTCACAAAACCCCAGCCACTTCTGGTGAACTCCTGACCTACAATCCTGAATGTGCACTGTGTTGATAAGAAGATTTCTACATAAGATCGTTCATCAACAATAGCAGCAACACCTCCATTATTAGGACCAAGCTGGAGTGCCTTAGCATATGCTTCTGGAGATCCAAGGGGAACAAGTCTAGATTTGGATATTCCAAGATCTTCACTCAAGTACCGTTCTGCAAATGAACCCACTTGGAAACCTATAGGTTCATTACTAGCTTTTAGGCTATCTATTCCATTGATAGGAGAAGATAACTGCTGAACTGTGAGTATGGATGTTAAACTTGCAGTGTAGCTGGAATTGATGATCAAAACCACAAACAACCATATGAGTATCACAACACGACCAAGAGTACTCATTGTGTTCTCTCCTGCAGAAGCAATGAAGAAAAATCAAATAAGGTTCCTTCATAATGTCCTTCCAACAAACAAAAGTACCTTATGGAAGTATCACTTACTGTGGGAAAAAAATAGAGTTGACAGGCTAAACCTGCAGGCAAGGTAAAAGTAGATGGATCAGAAACTATAGAGATCACCCAATTCTAGTATGATGATGAATTATATCCTGCAACTGCTCCACACAATCTGCATCCTATTGACAAGCATAATGGCATGAAAATCCAGTAAACATGGTACAAGAAACAGATAGGTGCTGCCTAGTGCCTATGTTTTCCATGGACCACAGCTGAAGCTACTTCTTAGTTATATCATAGCATATATAAAAAGTATGCAACTATAAAGCCAAGCACATCAGTAAGATAATCAAATCAATAACTGACCAGAAAATGGTTATAATTTGTTGTTTAGGTGGACCCCTGAACTCATCATTTATCCTGTGTTCCAGAGTCCATACAACTATCCCAATGAAAAAGAAGAAACAAGCAGTGACAGTCCACATAAGAGGAGTGAATGGCTGCAGGAAAGACCAACCACCAGAATTGATCTTCTTAAAAGGTGCCACCACAACAAGTCCAGATGCAGCATATGGCTGTGTAAAATCTACCACTCTAGTCCGGTTTGTGACAATGGCAATGTCACCAATGGCACCATCAAAGTACTGTACCAAGCATATGAACATGAACAAATTAGCCATTGAATAAAATAATGATTCAATGCAACAAAATGTTGTTAGCATACATGGATGATCAAATTTATCAGGCTATACTTACACCAGTGGTGATTAACCTGACAAGTTCTGTGTAGCTTGGATTTTGATGACCATCTCCAAATGGCACAAAACGGTATGGAACAGCATATGGTAACAAGTTTACAGCTGCAATGAATACATCAACACAAAAACCTTTAAACATATCTGTTCCCTGCACTGGAGACACAAATTCACGGAAACTAACTCTGATAGGCACACCAATTCTCAATTGTTTTCCATTATTTGGGAATACCCATCCACGGGGCTTGGATAATGTTTCTCCAGGCCATATCACACTGCTAAGTTGCTGGTTTGCACTTGATCTATTAGGTGGCTTAGCATACAATATCTCAGGAGGCACAATTGAAAGACCAGAATAGTTGGACCAATAACCAATCCTACGCATGCCAGTTCCAACCACATTAATGATGTCATATGCAGGACGAACAAGAGATTTGTCTGGTTGAAATTTCACTGGACCTGTCAATCCAACAAAATTACTCTTCAATATGTTGTTCAACAGAAGAGTTCCATTGTCAAAAATGCTCATTGCATCAAGATTAAGACCACTTCCCTTATCATCATGTAAACTAGTGTAATTGGTACATGAAACAACCCCACCCTGGCTGAAAAATGCATCAACAGCCTGTGCAACCAGCCAAACAGTATCATAAGCATGAAGGCCATAAGAATGTAACCCCAAAGAGCCACCAGTTAACTTGTTCCACCTAGAGAAAAATGCTCTTTTTTTATCTGAATCAGGTGTATGCTGGCGCAGAACAAGCACTCCTTGAAGAACATCCATTGTCTCTGAAGGGAGAGAAGAAGAATCTAGAACAGTTGAGAGCCAATCTGTGGCTATCCAGACATAGCCTTCTTGTATCATCCCAAGATAACGTGCCACATTGAAGATCATAAAACCAGAATTAGAATGTACATGGAGAACAATGACCCTAGATTGCATCAATGCCACCTGCACAAGCAAATTGGTGATTTCACCCTTGTCAACTTCAGCTCCTGATTTAATCCCAGCCTTATAGGAGATTCTACAGCGCCTAGCTGCTAATGCATCATCTAATGCAGACACACCATTTCTTCCATAATCATCATCTACATATAAAGCAATCACTTCCTTCCAACCATAATGGTCAATGATTTCAGCAACAGCAGCCATTTGGTACAAATCACTCAGTGTGGTCCTCACAAAAAAAGGGAACTGAAGTGATGAAAGTGTAGGGTCTGTTGCAGCAAATGACAATAAAGGAACCCTTAGCTCATTTGCAACATGGGATATTATGTGGGCAACCACAGAAGATTGTGGACCTAATATAGCAACTACATCAGTCTCCATGAACCTCAAAGCTGCAATCAATAATGAAAATGAGAGGGAGAACAAATTATAATTAAAAATAGAAGATAAAAGAATAGAAGAGAAGAGAAGAGAATACCTTGAACCATGCCATCAAAACCACTGCAATTGGAAGTTTGCATATGAAGAACGAGTTTAGTTCCATGTAGAATGTTGGTATTGGCGTTTATGTCCTTCACAGCTTCCTCCATGGCTATTTTAGCAACTTTCCCAATCACGGAATCAAAGGTAAAGATAGCTCCGATATTCACAACAGAGGGTCTTGAGGATGACACATTTGAAGTTGAAGTTGCAGCCGCCACAAACCCTCCCAAATAGGGGAAAGGGAGCACCACCATCATCCACCAAACAGCACAAAACAAATTCATCTCAACTAAACTAACCAACAAATTTTTAAGCATTAATTGCACATAATACCATATCCACAAACCAATTATCATAGGGAAGAAGTCCAAAATCTCATGAATATGTTTCTCACTCTCAGCCACTTTACGACAAGTAACAGCATTCTAATCCTAATTAAGCAGAGAGAGAACTATTAGTAATTTAGGAAAAAAGGTGATTTATATTAATCTAATAACCCACTGTAATGGAAAATAGGGGAAAAAAACTGAGTATTATGTTATGTCGGTTGGTCTGAAGGCTAAAAAAAAGTTAGAGATGAACGAATGGAAGGCATTAAGAAAGAAAAGAAGGATATAAACAACAAAAACAACTGTGTGTGTGTGTCTGGGAGTGGGGTTCCTGTCACCTGCAAATTGCAAATAAATTACTACAAATAAAGCATCATGGAATTGGAATGGAACCTTATCTCAGACCAATCAACAAACACCTACACCTCCCTTTCCCTTAACCATTTCACATGTACCTCAATTCTTTTACTTACTTTATATTGGAAACACGTGAGCAATCTTTGAATTTGAAACTTCCTGATTTATCACGAAATTTCAATTTCAATCGTTACTCCATGTACTTGATGAAAATTGTTGTCACATGAAAAATCTGTTTATACTCTTTTGATAGATAGACATTAAAAAAATCTTATATTTTTTTGGGTGTGTATCCACCGCTGACAGCAGTGACTAATCCCCTCTAGTTTGTAGGCACCTCGATAGGTGGGACAGCTGACCCTCAATTTTAAAACTAGAATTTGGGTACTGGAAAGCAACGCGGAATTAATGTAATAGTATTTTTTTCTTTGTCTGTATTGTATTATTTTTATTAACAGCTATTTATTTCTTAATTAAAGATTGTTGATGCCATGCCAGTCCACTATTGCATTTCATAAATAATATTAAATGAAAAAGATCTTTCTGTTTTTTATTATTATTGTAATTTATTTATTCCATTGGTCAGCTCAACTAAGAACCTTTTTTCGCTTTCCCTGTGAGGACAGTAAACTGACTCGTAAAAGATTGTTATCATAACAGTAATACATGGTAGAATGGAAAAATGAAATTATTAATAATTGTAGTAGTTAATTAACATAATTAACATTTTTAAAAAAATACTCATGTCGTAACTTGACCAATTAATATTGGTCTATGCAAATTTGTACAATATTAAATGTAGTAGCTGTGTTTATTTTATTACATTATTTTTCCAATAATTGAGGGTTAGACTAATAATTTCGTGCAAACTATTAAATTCCCTGGTGACTTAAACGTGGTGACTGATGTAGCAATATTGTATCAACAGTTACTATTATCTTTTTTATTTATAGTATATTAATTAATTAATATTAATGTCACTAACAAAGTCAAAATAGGGTACTAGCACAGAGTTATCTTGGCTTTCAACTTCCATCCAACTTTCTTTGTTGCTGTGAGGGGTGACAATTATTCCTATATTTTAAGGTTTACTATAATAGTACTACTATATTGATATCCATGTTCCCTGAAATGAAATAAAGAAATAGTTGCACATAATTCAATATAATTTTCTTTAGATTTTTATTATTTCTTTTATTTATTCTCATTTTAAATAATTTAAATTTTTTTCTTTTTTTTATTTCCTTCTTCTTTTCTTTTATTTTTTCATTTTCCTTTTAAACCAAATAAATCATTAATGTAAATGTAAAGAATAAGTGATGTTATCATCTTTATTTATTCATAAATTTACATATATAAATATAAAAGAATGATGATTTTTTCACGTATCATTTTATTTATATCTTTCTTAATTACTTTGTCATCATATATTATGTATCAAGTATCACTCACATATTTTACCATATCCTTTTCTGCACCTCAATTTAGGGTTAGGAATAAAAAAAAACACAAGTTTGAGGTCAGGTGGATAAACTCTAGCGGGAATTAGGAATAAAATACAAGCATGGGATTGGGATGGGAATAAAGATTTGCACGGGGAACGAAGCAAGGACAAAGTCCTTTCCTATTCAGCACAGAATGAAAAAGAAACCACCTGGTTAACCTCAACCCAACAATTACTAAACGGGAAAGTTACCTTACCATGTGATGTGGTGGAGATGGATGGTGCTGCGGTTTTGTAAAAGGAAAGAATAAAGTGGGAGTTGGAATAATAATAATAATTATAAGGGTTTTGGTTTTTCTACCTTAACCCATGGAAACCCTAATAATAATAGTAATATGAAAGTAAAATTGCATGTTGACGTTGACGACGACGTCCAGAGAATAAAATTGAAGCTTTATATTCAACTGGCCTCTTTTTATTTGTCTCTGCCACTGCCAATGGCAAGGCATCTACAGACTACATTGATTATTGCCACAAAATTCTCCTTTTTAATTATTTTGATTCGTTTTAGCGAGCTTTCTTTTGAGCAAAATAATTGCGATCCAATCTGGCCACTTGCTCCTTCGTTTTGCTTTAACTTTTCTTTCGGACTTAAACTAAACATAAAGTTTTGCTTATAAAAAAATACTTTAAATATTTATTTATAAATTAAATTATATATTCTCCTAAAAGTATCTTAATATAATAATATATAAATTTGTTAAATTAATTATTTATATTAAAAATATAAAAAACATTTAATAATTATTTTTGAATAATTAAACAAATATTGAATAAAATATATTAAATTTTATTTAATTAATATGCCCACGTCATTAGATTCATTAAATACCGGAAAAGCTTTGCTTACTATTATCACGTAAAGTGAATATTAAAAAAATAAAAACCATGAATCTAAGATTCAAGTTTTTCATGACTCTGAGATTCTGTACTAGGGTTTTGTAAGGACCATGAATTCTCTTGAAATGTTTTCATAATGAAAAACTCTCAAAATACACTTATGATAATTCTGAACATCTGAACTAATGTTTCAAATTGAGATTGTCCAGAAAGAAACAAGTAAAAGGATTAGCAATAATGCAAGCTCATAACAAGATATCACTAAAGAACTTCAGAAGAAACAGAAAGTCTATCAGAAGATGTAGTTTTATCATCAGAGCTTAAGATTCCAGAAAACATCTTCTGACCACTGTGAAGAAGAAATCTCCTATTCCCTCATGAAGAATATATATATATATATATATCCTCAATGTTATAAACTTAGAGCTTCAGAAGAAATGTTCCTGACAGCAAACATCAGAAGAAACAGAAACTGTTTTGTTGCAAAATTCTTACACTTACTGTGTATGTTCCTCATTCAAGAAAATTACATAAAGGACCAGTATTTCTTACAAAGTAAATCTGCAAATCAAAAGAGGAGACAATTTACAGATTATGTTTCCTACTTGAGAAGATATAGGCGTCAGAAAATATGCTTAATAGAAGATAGAACTAGTCAAAACAAGTACAAAAAAAAAGTTGCACATGACAGTGACAGTTGTTGCACTTCTAGTTGGTAGCTTGACTTCCTCTCCAAGGCATTTCCAATGGCTATATTCCATCTCCTTGCCTATAAAAAAAGAAGCCTTCTCCTCCAATTTTAAAACACAACAATTTCAGCAGAAGAAGCTACATGTAGTTCAGAAAATTACCATTATCCCTTCTGCAGAATTTTCACTTTTTACATATCTTTCAGTTTTGAGTTGAAATAGTTAGGAAAGTGAGAAAAAGTGCGTGCTGGCTCAAGTATTCATGTTGTGCTTAATTTGTTGTAAACTTTGAGCCTTTGATCCTTGTAATTTCCCTATACTTCATTCTGTAACTCTCAAGGACAAGAAAAGAGAAAGAGTTTCTTGAGAGATAGTTAGGACTAAAGTCTGCAAGAGCAAGGTGTGCCATGCTGCTTGTAGTATACTGGTGATTGAGCCTGTAGAGGCCGCAGAAGAATACTGATTTGAGCCTGAAGAGGCTGCAGAAAAATACTAGTAGTGAGGAGCACCCAAGAAGCTATTGTGTCAAGGTTGATATAGTGAAAATCCTACTGAGAGTAGGGACTGGACGTAGCCTCAAGGTTAAGAGGTGAACCAGTATAAAAACGGTGTGCTTGTTTCTTCTTACCCTACACTCTTTAATACTTCAGCTTATAATTTTGTTTTAAACTGACATATCATCTGCATAAAAGGTTATAAATCTATCTAATACCTAAGTAAGTGATACTTAAAAGAAGGTTCCATTCAATAGTGAACCATATTTTCTACATACTACAATTATAGTTTAATCTTTGACAATTAACTCCTACTTTTCAAATCTTCTAATATTAGCCAAGTACTCAACTTGAGCATAAATAAATATTAGAAGAAAGTGCAGAAATTAAGAGATCACAATTCAACCCTTCTTGTGATTACAAGATTAACTTCGGGTTTAGGGTTTAGGATTAGGGTTTTGGATTCAAGGTTTGAATTTTTTTTTATGTTTCTAAGACAATGAATGTTTTCTATTTGCATTTAAATTTATTTATTAGTATATAGGAGGATATATCATTCCTCTTTAAAAAGAGCCTGAAGATGAACCATTTAGTGCTGAAACAAGAGAGAGGTAATCTGACTCTGCCTCCAGGTGTAAGAAACCAGCCCATTTCCAAAGAAAAATTAAGTCCAGGTCTGAGTTCCATAACTTCAGCAACACTAACATCCGGACTACATCTCACATGCCAAGTGGCTGCACCAAAGACCACCCCTTCAAAGTCACGGATGACCACAACAGCACCCCATGAATTCTCATCTATTTTGGCTACATCCGCATTAAGTTTATATGCTCTCTACTAGGTGGCTGCCGTATACGAGCTTGAGAGCCACGTTGCGAACAAGGAGAAGCATCATCAGTGCATGTAGCTTCACGGAATCAGTCATGTATCCTGATGGCAGAGGATATTACTTTTTGTATTGGGATGTCTTTGTTTTCAAAAATTATTTCTACAACACCAAACACCATAAAGTAGGGCTGCAAATAAGCCAACCACATCCTGATCGTTGATGAGAAGGAATTTATCAATCCAGTCTGTTGCACATGGCTTAACAATGAAGTCTATTCTAATGCCCGAGGGAGAGGTAAAACAGAATTCTCTCGCCCATCTACAGCCAAAAAAAGCATGATTAATGGACTCCTCTTCCTCTCAGTAGCTTGGGCGAATTGGGGAGATCTGCATGCCACTCCTAATGAGACGAGCTCTGAGTGGGATACATCTTTTCTTTATTCTCCACATGAGTTGACGTGGCAAGGGAATGTATGTACTTTCCAAACTTTTTTCCAAAGAGCTTGATCAGCCATTGACAAATCGCTACTAGTAGAAGCTCTCGGCATGTTGAAACAATCCACTATAAAATGATAGTCAGACTACATTGTATATAACTCATTTTTTGTTCCTACCCAACATAATAAGTCATCTATATTTCTGCGAGGCAGTGGAATTGATAAGATTTGGTCAGCTTCAAAATCCATAAATAATTCTCTAATTTTATCTTCCTTCCATATTTTGTTTTGAGTCAATAAGAGATGAAACGGTGGAGTATTCTATATTATTGGGTTTTGGTGACCAAATACGATGTCTCGGTTGAGTGGGTAACCAACCATATTGCCATATATCAACGAAGTGGCCATTTCCAACATACCAGAATATTCCTTGTTGAAGAACCCATTGTGCGTGATGTATACTTCTCCAAGTAAAACTAGGATTGTATCCTACATTTGCCTTAACAAACTCAGTTTGAGGAAAGTACTTGGCTTTGAGGCATTTGGTCATTAGAGAATTTTTATTAACCATCAGGAGCCAACCTTGCTTTGCCAAAAGGGATAAATTAAAGGCCTCGAAATTACGAAAGCCCATACCACCAACTTTCTTTGGAGCACATAAATTATTCCACAACATCCAGTGTAGTTTCCGTTCATTGTTATTACTACCCCACCAAAATCTATTCAACATACTTTCAGTAGAATCAAAGAAGGTCTTAGGTAGTAGAAAACATCCCATAATGTAATTGGGAATGGCTTGAGCAACGAATTTGATGAGCACCTCTCTCCATGCTAATGATACAACTCTCCCTTTCCAACCCTTAATTTTCTTCCAAACTCTATCTCGGACAAAATAAAAAATTTGGGTTTTAGATCTCCCTACAAAGGTGGGAATACCCAAATATTTAGAATGATAATCAACTACCTTAACTTGAATCCATCCCTGGATCAAAATTTGTCTATCAAAGGGGACATTTCGACTAAATGACAATTCTGATTTGTCCAAATTAGTCAATTGAACAGAGGCCTTATGATATTGATCAAGAATCTGGATACTTACCTCAATCTCATGGTTAATGCTATCATCTGCAAAGAAAATGTGAGTAATCTCTGGTGCACTATGAGCAATTTTAATACCATGTAATGAATAATTTTGTCGTGCTCTAAGTAAAAGACCAGAAAAAATCTTTGCATAAAGAATAAAAAGGTAGGGAGAAAGGGGGTCCCCTTGTCTCAAACCTCTCCGCAGGTAGAACAAATCACATAGATAACCATTCAACAATACATCAAAGGAAACTGAGCCAACACATCTCATAATTAGTTACACAATGCAATTTAGGAAACCCATAGCAAGTAGAGTAGACTGGAGAAAATCCCACTCTATCGTATCATAGGCTTTAGCCATATCAAGCTTTAGGCCTATAAATCCCTTTCTACCTGGTTTCTTTGTTCTCATAAAATGAAAAGTATCATATACAATTAAAGCATTATCAGTGATAAGTCTACCTAGGACAAAAGCGCTCTCATGTTCACTAACAATCTTTGGAAGAATCAATTTAATTTTGTTGGCTATTGTTTTGGTTACTATCTTCAAAATCACATTGCACAAGGAGATTGGTCTGAAATCTTTTGTATGCTTTGGCTTTTTAATCTTGGGAATCATACAAATATGAGTTTGATTGAGTGGCCCAAAGTCACCATTGTGATTTAAGATATCCAGGACTGTAGACATAACATTCGGACCTACCACTGGCCAGAATTTTTAGTAGAAAAATGTTGGGACTCCATCTGGGCCCAGGGCTGCCCATGGCTTTAATTGTTTCAATGTTGTTAAGACATCCAGTTCAAAAAAGGGAGTAGATAGAACTTGGGCCATTTCAGAAGAAACCCTTCCATGAACCACTTACTTCTTCATTATTAGATGGATTGCTATACTCAAATAGAGAAGAAAAATATAGTAGTAGGAGAAATTATAAGAAAATTAAGTATAAGAATTTAACATTATTTTTTTTAGAATAATCACAGGTATCTCCATGAGAAATAAGTACTTGAAATAATCATAAGTTGGTTTTCAACGGTTTAATTAATAGTAGTGACTTCTTTATCAAGTGCTTTATAGCATCGTGAATCTATGATGGATAAGCAATAAACCTCCCTACAATTTTGGTTAAAGTATAACTTTTTATCATCAGCACACACATTTTGATTTTCAGTGTGAGCGAATTGGATGTATTTTCTATACAAGAGGTATGAGGATTGGACATAACTCTAGTATTACGTGTAAGCGGTTGAGATACTTTATCTTCTAAGCGGTTGAGATACTTTATCTTCTTGTAACAACTAATTCTTGTTATTCTTTTAAATTCAAAATTATGTTGTAGTTGATACTTTATCTTCTTGTAACAACTAATTCTTGTTATCCTTTTAAATTCAAAATTATGTTGTAGTTTATTCCTTTTGAAATTCATCTCTTGTACCTATATATATTTGTACTCATCATCATAAATAAAGTTAAGTCCTTTTTCATCATATTTATTTTTCTATATGGTATCAGAAGTCTTTTTGCTTCACTAGCATCTCGATCCTTATGGCCTCTTCAACCTCTGATCCCAAAGATCTCATCGAGTTCAACACCACTATCAACCTACCCATCAAACTGAATGGCACAAACTATCCAGCCTGGTATAGACAATTTCGATCACTCCTTGTGGCCCGTAATCTTGAAGGCTACATAACTGGTGACACCCCATGCCCTCCCATCACCATTAAACAAGATGGTGCTGATGTTTCAAATCCTACGTACTCTTATTGGGTACGTCAAGATCAGTTTCTCTACCTTGCGCTTCTTGGCCCCTGTGACGCTGAAGCCCGCAATGTTATGTCGTCTGCTGACACCTCTGCTCAAGCCTGGCGTAAACTACAGCAAGCTTATGCCAGTCGCTCTCGGTCTCGTATCATGTCTTTGAAGGAGCGCTTGAATTCCATCACCAAAGGCTCATCTTCTGTAAGTGATTATTTGCGATCCATTCGCAATATTGGTGAGGAACTGGACCTTATTGGCCACCCTATTGATGATCTGGATCTTGTCATTCACGCCCTTAACGGCCTTGGTCCATCCTTTCGCGAGTTCACTGCTTCTATTCACACTCGTGACTCTCCTATTGCCTTTGATGAACTTTATGACAAATTGATTGACTTTGAGATCTTCATGCAACAGGGTGACCGACTTGCCTCATCTGCCCCTCTCACTGCTAATTTTGTCAATCGGAACTCCTCTGGTTCCAACTGCGGGCGTCCTCATAACTCCTCAAAGAAGTCTTCATCCTCCTCTACTCTTGTCTGCCAGTTTTGTGACAAGAAGAGCCATACTGTCAAGACATGCTACAAAATACATGGTTATCCACCAAAGCAGACTCCACCCTCTGCACACATGGCACACAAATCTGAAGGAAATGACCTCACATGGCTGCTTGACTCTGGTGCCTCCCATCATGTGACCAATGACCTCAACAATCTTTCCATCAAATCAGACTACCCTGGACAAGACACACTTACTGTGGCCAATGGTAAGACTTTACCCATCACTCACATGGGCTCCACTAAACTTCCCACACCCTCTCGCCCACTTCATCTTACCAATGTTTTATGTGTTCCTTCAGTCACTAAAAATCTCATCTCTGTTTCTCAACTTTGCCAAACTAACAATGTTTCCATTGAATTTTCCCCTTTCATTTCGAGGTAAAGGCACTGGACACGAGGGTGATGCTGTTACGCGGATCTAATGAGGACAATGTGTACAAACTACCAATCACCAACCATCCAGCCAACACTGCATATGCCGCCACCACCAACCCATCTCTTGACCTTTGGCACCTCCGACTTGGCCACCCAACCCGTCCAGCTCTTCTCCGTGCCATTAGCTCAAATAATATCTCCTTTTCTTCCTCTATGAATAAATGTAGTGATTGTCTATCCAATAAAAGTCATAAAATTCCATTCTCTAGGTCTACCATTGTTAGTAGTCATCCTTTGGAATTTGTGTACTCTGATGTTTGGGGTCCCTCCCGTATTCAATCAATTGACGGTTATTCTTATTATGTGATTTTTATTGATCATTTTTCAAAATATGTCTGGCTATATCCGATTAAACTTAAATCTGATGTCTCTACCATTTTTCCCACTTTCAAATATTTAGTGGAGAATCAATTTAATACAAAAATTAAAAAAATTTATTCGGATAATGGTGGTGAATTTATTAAGCTACATGCTTATTTCCAATCTCATGGAATCTCTCATCTCACTACCCCACCACATACGCCAAAACATAATGGTTTATCTGAAAGAAAACACTGTCATTTGGTTGAAACAGCTCGCTGTCTTATCCACCATGCCTCCCTCCCAATTGCTTTTTGGAGTTATGCATTACAAACTACTGCCTACCTCATAAATCGTCTTCCTACCCCCACTTTAAAAATGAAAACTCCATTCTCTATACTCTTTAATCGAGAGCCAAATTACTCCAAGCTCAAAATCTTTGGTTGTTTGTGTTTCCCCTGGCTTACACCTTACACTCAAAATAAATTTGAAACACAATCTCAACCATGTGTTTTTGTTAGCTACAGTAATTCTCAAAGTGCATTTTTGTGCTTCAATCTAAAAAGTCAAAAATCAGTTGTCTCTCGTCATGTCCAGTTTGTTGAAAATATATTTCCCTACTCTCTCTCTTCTCATGCCAACACACAAATCACTCACCCTTCAAATTCTCTCTCATCCATCCCACATCCCAATCCCACTTCCAACCTACCCACAACAAACCCCAACATCCTCTCTCCTCCTCCTTCCTTTCCTATCTCTTCCTTAACCACTCAAATTCCTCTCCCACGTACTGCTCCCTCCCACCCAACAAACCAAATCACCATGCCGCGTCCCACCGAACCTTTTCCACAAATCCCGCACCCACCAACTCCCATCACTACAAATCCGCCATATCAACCCACCCAAATCACCAATAATCCAATCCTTCAAAACACCCCCAAATCACGCACCAACAGCCCATAATCCCGCACCAACAGCCCACCTCCCACATGACGCCACCTAATAACCCTTATACCCAACAAACTACCAACCTTATCCCACAAACTCAAATTCAAATACCACCTTCCCTAACCCAATCCCAAAACCCGCGGCCCAACCAAACTTTCCCCAACCCCATCCCACCAATTCAAACTCAAATACTATCACACCAAAC
This sequence comes from Sesbania bispinosa, assembly GCA_026901365.1. NCBI lineage: Eukaryota > Viridiplantae > Streptophyta > Magnoliopsida > Fabales > Fabaceae > Sesbania > Sesbania bispinosa. The sequence continues at coordinate 843,910 of QLOH01000358.1, read as the reverse complement.
TTCTCCACCACCAAACCCAACCAACATAACCACAAAAGACTTGTGCACTTCCTCTTTATCTGCGTCACATGCATCTCCCTCTGTTACAGGTACTCTTATCTCTTGTCACCCCATGGTCACTCGAGGAAAAGCTGGAATATTTAAACTCAAACAGTTAAATATAGACACCAAATATACTCTCACAGAACCTTTGGTTCCCACCTGTGTCTCTCAAGCCATGAAACATCACAAATGGAAAGATGCCATGTCAGAGGAATTCAATGCATTAATGGGCAATGGAACTTGGGATCTTGTCCCTCATCAGCCACACTATAATGTCATTGGAAACAAATGGGTCTTCCGCCTCAAGCGCAATCCAGATGGCTCCATTGCCAGATACAAAGCCCGCTTAGTAGCAAAAGGATTTCACCAGCGCCCAGGAATTGACTTTCATGAGACTTTCAGTCCAGTAATCAAGCCTCAGACTATAAAGCTAGTCTTGTGCATTGCTCTATCTCATGGATGGCCAGTGAGTCAAATGGATGTCAACAATGCATTTCTTCATGGATCCATCACTGAAGATGTCTACATGACTCAACCTCCAGGATTCATCCATCCTTCTCTTCCTTCTCACGTTTGCAAGCTTAACAAGGCTTTGTATGGCCTCAAACAGGCAACACGGGCCTGGTATCATGCTTTGAAGGATTTTCTACAGTCATATGGATTCAAAAACTCCAGGTCTGATACATCACTTTTTATCTATAACTCTAATAATGTCTTGGCCTATTTTTTGGTGTATGTAGATGATCTGTTGCTGACTGGGAACAGTGAAAAATTTCTTCGTCACTTCCAATCATCTCTTGCCGAGAAATTTTCTCTTATAGATCTTGGCCAACCATCTCATTTTCTTGGAGTTGAAATCATTCCCACAAGCTCTGGTCTCTTCTTGTCACAACAACACTACATTAGAGACATCCTTCAACTTGCAAACATGGTTTATGCAAAGCCTGTTGCCACACCAATGTCAACTTCTTGTTGTCTAACACCATTGCCTGATGCTTCTACTTGTGATGTGACATTTTTTCGACGACTGATTGGCTCCCTGCATTATCTAGCCATCACTCGTCTGGATTTCGCCTACCCAGTCAACAAATTAGCTCAACATATGCAAGCTCCCCAGGAAATCCATATGCAAGCATTAAAGTGTCTTACGCTATCTCAAAGGCAGCATCAATCACGGGCTTCATCTTGTCAAAAATTCATCTCTTCATCTAAATGCCTTCTGTGACTCTGACTGGGCTGGTGACACTGAAGATCGTAGGTCTACCGCTGCTTACATCATCTATCTTGGTCCAAACGCCATATCTTGGTCATGTAAAATGCAAAAGACTGTTGCTCGATCTTCCACTGAAGCTGAATATCGCACTATCGGCTCCACAACTACAGAGGTTCTTTGGTTGCAAGAACTTTTCAAAGAACTAGGAGTTTCCTTATCCAGCCAACCCACCATTCTCTCTGACAACATTGGAGCCACCTACCTATGCTCCAATCCCATTTTTCACTCCGCATGAAGCATTTATCCATTGATTATCACTTTGTCCGAGAATTGGTGGCCAAAATGGAGTTTCGAGTATCTCATGTTCCATCCAGTCATCAACTAGCTGATCTTTTGACAAAGCCGCTATCCGGGCCTCGACACTCATTTCTTCTATCCAAGATCGGTGCCGTTACCCCTCCACCGTCTTGCGGGGGCGTGTAAGCGGTTGAGATACTTTATCTTCTAAGCGGTTGAGATACTTTATCTTCTTGTAACAACTAATTCTTGTTATTCTTTTAAATTCAAAATTATGTTGTAGTTGATACTTTATCTTCTTGTAACAACTAATTCTTGTTATCCTTTTAAATTCAAAATTATGTTGTAGTTTATTCCTTTTGAAATTCATCTCTTGTACCTATATATATTTGTACTCATCATCATAAATAAAGTTAAGTCCTTTTTCATCATATTTATTTTTCTATATTACGTTAAGAGACAATAACATATAGTTTTTTTAAGTATATGTACGTATGTTAAATTTTAATTTAATTCATACGATTTACCGTATTATATATAACTTTAATAAAAGTTGTGATAATGATAACAAATGATAAAAACTAAAATAAAAAAAAAGAATTAAATTGGTTTTTTTTATAAAAATTAAATTATAAAATTGTGAAACAGTAAAAGAAATATTATAATAGAACATTTTCCCTCAATGGGTAGTGCATGCCAAAAATAAAACATGAGATACTAAAGAAAATGATAAACAGAGAATAAATAAACAAATTAAGTGTCTTATCTAATCTAAATATATATTAAATCAGAATATTGGATTGCCACGTGTTAAAATATTATGCAATCCCTATTTTTTTAGTTTTCTTTTATCATTTTTTAGTTTTTTAATTGTTTTTTTCTCTTTTCCTAAGTAACCGCTCTAAGCTCTAACTCACTCTATCTCCTCTCTGTTTTTAAATTTTCTTTCTCATTTAAAATGAAAAATAACTACTCAGACTTTCAAAAAGAAACTATACACTTATACCATCTAAAATAGCTGCACACGTATAACAGTTTATAAAGATATGTTGTCTTTTTTCCTTCTCATTTCCCATTTCTTTGCATTGATCCCATATTATTTGCTGTCTTTTTTTTACTCTAAAACATGGGCTTAATCTTCCCTGTTTTCTCTTCCCCATCACTTAAGATGATTATTTTTGCGGTAGAGAACACTTTTTACATTCTCTTTTTGCCCGTTTTCTACACATATTGACATATTTCGATGGTGCAAGAGATGCCTTTTATATTGAAGTGAGTCCACAAGGAATTAGAGAGGGCATACAAAGGTATGTACTTCTACTACATTTTCAAGTAACTTCACCTATGTGATGGCCAACAAATTTAAATGTTAAGAAATAGAAATAACATACAATATTAATTTTAATTTTTAAGATATATTAACTGAAAAATGAGCAACATTACTGGATTTCTTTCATGTTATAGGAATATAATCACATCTTATTGATTCATTTTAAATTTGGTACACTTTCTCAATTCCCAACTGCTTTTATAAATAGTTTCTTAATTCTTACATTAAGATTAATGCATAATGTTAATTTATTAATTATTATAATTAATTCAAATAACTTAAATGTATGATTTATCATGAATTTAACCAATGCTTATGCATGGGTCCAATGCTAATACTTCTATATAAGTAATTAATAAATAAGATAAGAAGTGATTTGAGTAGCGGCGGAGTGAAGAGGGCATGGATACTGAGATAGGGGTGCCCATTTATAGTTGGCAAAATGATTGGCTGAAGATGGCATTAGGCTATATTTGGAAAGGGGGAAGTGGAGGAGGATGATTGTAGGAAACCCTTCCCCCTATATTTTTCGAAATATCTAATAATTTATAAATTTGTATATTTCCCTTCTCCCCCTAGCACTTTTCTTCACATTCCCAAGTATACCCTTAAAGCTGATAAAATGAGTGGATATCCATAAAAGCCTAAAAATGTATGATTTATTAGATCAATGAAAAATTTTATAGATATAATCTATATGTCTAAATCAAAGAACCTGATATATCCATTTCCAATATATATGTGTGTATAGGAGGATTCAACTTACATAAGTATGAGTTACACTATTGAAAAATTTGTTTTAGATAATTGCATTTTAAAATCCATTGTTGGATTTAAAGTTATTATTGTATAGATCATATACACACACATATATATATAATTTTAAATTGATCCAAAATTATTTAATACATCATCAAGATAGGTTAAGATTAACGTAATATATCATTTTCAAATATATGAAAATAAGAACAATTTGATTATCAAGTTATTAGTGTTAAAATTTTATGAAATTTGACGCAAATAATGATGATGAATAGTTATATTTCAACGGTTGGATCAATAAAATTCACATTCAATTTCAAATTATCAATAATGTAATACTTGATGTAAGTTAAACCCTCTTTATAGTGTAATACTTGGTAATATATATATATATATTAAAATTCTTATTTTTCCTATTTTTCAAGAAATTTCATTGAAGTATTTGTTTTTTTTTTCAACTTCCCCGAAATACCAACAACACCGGTAAAAAAGCAAACTATTTTAACTGGTAAGAAACAAGGGAGAAAAACAGAAGAGAAGTGCTAGCAACACACTGTTTGACACACTCTTTTTAACACATTCTTTGTGGTTGATTAAAATTCACATGGGTCCCATCAAATTATTTGAGTCTCACTCCCAATGTGATAGGACCCATGTGACATTCAAGCAATCACAATGAATGTGTTGAAAAGAGTGTATCAAAGAGTGAGTTTGGTAGCACTTTTCAAAACACAATTCACACGTTTCAAACTACTAACACTACATATTACATGTTTTATATGCTAGATTATACCATCTTGTTGAGTCTCAAAATGTTATTAAAAGGATAATAATGTTTTTTAAGTCTCACAACCCCAAGTTTTAATGGATAACAAATTTGATTTTTATGAGAAAGAATAGTTTCTGCTAACGGTATCTGTTCAATATTTCAGAAGGTGTAATCTGAAGAAATCATATACACTAAAATAAGTAGAACCTTCCGAAGCAAAGAAGTAACCTGCTGAAGAGAACTCAACCTGCTGAAAGCGGAGAACCTCCTGATGTTGTGAAATGACGTACCAATGTCTGTTTGTCTTCAATATAATGTTCTCAGAAATTCTTCTTGAAGACTCAAGTCTCGTGTAGCAGTCTCAGATTACTTGTGCCTCTTATACTACTGGAAAGTCAGAGGAAGTGCTTTTTGGCATATTTCAAATTTCTCTCACTAAAAAGGCAAAGTCTGCAGAAAAGTACATGCGACTCAGAAAAAGTGAAGTCTGTGAGCTGACTCTACTACCTGCTACAGCTGGGGGTTCAGGCTATGTGTCACAACGGGAGCATTTGCATTAAATGCTATCTCTCAACGGGAAATCGATTGGAGTTCAATGGACGGAAGATTTCTTCTCTATAAATACCGGACTCCATGAAGAAAGAAACAGAGAACTGAGAACAGAGAAACCAACTTGCTGAAACGCTACAAAAATTTATACTCATCTGTTTCATTATTTGTTCGTTGTACAACAACTTCTATATCCTGAGTCTTACTTAGTTATTTGTACAGGTTTCCTAGTTCGAGCTCTAAACTTGTGTAGTTTCAGAGTTTGAGCATTCTTCTTTCAAAACAGTATTTACTGGGTTAGCCTGAAGAGGCAGTGTTAAAAGAATACTTGGGTTTTTGTGTACAAACAATACTTGGGTGTTAAGCCTGGAGAGGCTAGGTGTGCAAACAATACTTGTAATATTGCGGGATTAGTAGAAAATCCAGTGGTGTGTTTGCCTAGGACTGGACGTAGCTCACTGGGTTAGTGGGTGAACCAGGATAAATCTCTGTTGTTAAGTTCTCTCTACCCTTAACTATTTACTTTCCGTTGTTATCTGTTTATACTAACCATGGAGGGTTTAAGAAAAGTTGTTTTATTAATCTGCGCAGAAAAATAATCTTTTCTTTATAAGAAAAACTTTTTAAAAGCTTTTATTCAACCTTTTGAGTTGCATCAGCAAGTTGCTGAACTTCCCAGTTTCGGAAGGTTGATCAAATATTTCAAATCAGTTTTGCTTGTTGATTTTCACGAAAATCTGTAAAAATTTTTAAAACACTATTCAACCCCCTTCTAGTGTTTCCTGTGGTCCTAACACATCTCCAACGCCAAGATCTTATTGGGTTCTTAAGTGTAAAAAATGTCGAAAGCAACTCAGCCACTTATAGAGCAAAATGAGGACTCAGAGTGTTTATTTTTAAAGACTCGGATGATTCAACAAGTATCTGGTTCTTGAGAATAAAGGGGAGTTAACAGTTTTTCACGGATGGATGCAAAATAATCGAGACACAAGTATAAATGAATAGTGAAAAAGCAAAAAAAATTTATATTAAAATCCTCTAAAGTGAATTTTTACTCTAGAGAAAAAATGAAGCAAGCATGGTTGGATGCATGACAAGTGGCAATAAGGACCTTTTTTAAAGTTTGTGAATTTTATAAGGACCAAAAAAATAAAAATAATTTTATAAGGACCAAAAGCAAAAATCATATATCCTACAGGGACTAAAATATTAATTAAACATAAATATTAATAAAAATCAATAATCACAATTACATGACAAATCATGAATTTGTTAAAAGATACTCCCATTAATTTTTTATTAACGATTGATATTTTTCCCCCACTTTAAACTATCCAAATCCAATTATTTGTACTCTATCTTAGCACATTCTCACTACCATCCAATCATTTCTTAACGCGTGTACTTTGAGAATCCGAGGTCTTTCTTTCAGCAGCTTTCAGTGGTTCGTCTCAAATCCAACTTCTCGCACGTTTAAAAGGACAAATGAACGCTGGGCCGTCGATTAACCTTATCAGAGATCCAACGGCTAGGACGCAATCTACTCAAAACCATCCATAACACCCAATAAATACTCTCCACGTGTCCATGCCCCATCCCGAACCGCCACACGCACCATATTACCTGGAATCGCCGGTGACAAAGCGAAACCGTGCATAGTTTTCCTCTTCGCTGCGTAGCGTTTGTTTGTCGGAAGAACAAAATCATTTCGTTTTTTTCTTCAAGTTTTCATCGCCTCCTTGAACAGTACTCGTTGCAAAAAATCACTGTTCTTTTTTCCCACGCGATTAGTTGTTGATTGGATAAAGCATAACATAGGGGTTAGGTTAGGTGGCTCACTCTTTTGGTTTTCTTCGCTTGTGGACGTGGATGCTTGCTTCAACCGCAAATTTCTGCTCTTTCGGTGCTTATACACTCAATTTTCCATTTCCGTTTCATATCTGCATGAAAATTTTAATTTAACATCTCATTTATTGTTTCATAACCTACTTCCCTCCCTTTTCTTTTTTCCCCCTTTCTTTCTTTGATCCAAATCATTGAAGTTGCTCTGCGATTTGATCTTTTACAAACATAATTGCAATTGGAAATTTGGATCCAATCATTACTTGCTACTTCCTCACCAGGTTTTGAATTTTGATACCTTCAATCATAATCAATAGCAATCAGTGGCAGAGTTGGAATTCTAGAATATCCCATTTACCCTAATTCCTTCAGATTGAAACATTTCACTGTCGATTTCTTGAGACCATACATTTCCTTGGATCCACTGTGAAATAAACTACTCATAATTGTGGAAAAGTTTGACTTCTAGGTTGTTATTTTAGTGATTGTTGGTTTATATGTATGATTTTGGAGCGACTATGCCTGTGGGTATGGATTTTTATCCTCCATTTACAATGTTAGAAGAAGACAAAGACAATGCACTTGTGGTTGAAGATGAGAAATCAGGAGAATTGACTAATCTAAAACGAACAATGAAGGGTAAGCCTCCACGCCATGTCTCGGGTATGAGAGACAGCATTAGCACCACCAGATTGCTAACTGCTGGAGATTTGGTAAGTTTATCATGTTCATCAGCTAGATCTTTATAATGTTTGATGTTTTGGTAATCTTTTATTACTATGTTTTGATATTTTGGTTTAAGTAACTTCTTAAGCTTTTGGCATGTCATGTTTTGTGCTCTTTGTTGTTGTTGTTAGCTACAAGTTTTCAGCTAATTTTTTATCTTCGTTTTCTGTTCATCTTACAATTGTGTGGTTTTCCTGTAATGAGGTAGTCAATCTTCATAATTCATCTTGCAAAACTAATCTGAACTTAATGCTATGAAGATTCCATATTCTTTCCAACTTCATCCTGAACTTGGTTTCCTTTTTAACAATTATATGCTTTACTTCCCTTTGTTATAGTATCTTTGGAAAGCGTTGGTTATGTAATTTGTCTGTTTTTATCTCTTTTCTAAGAGTTTGGATGTGGAGGTCACTGGGAGCAAGTCATCTTCTGAAGACAAGACAGAGTTTCTACCCATATATCGGTCAGGAAGTTGTGCTGAAAGAGGACCTAAACAATATATGGAAGACGAACATATATGCGTGGATAATCTTATTCAACATATGGATTCTGCTTCAAATATTCCTTTTCCTGGAGCTTTCTATGGGGTTCGTATGTTTTATTCTTACCTAACTTTGCATTTTACATACATCTGCTACGATGATAAAGCCTCAAGTTCCATTGATACACTGCTTACAAGTTACAAGGGGACTTTTTTCTCCCCATTAGGATTATGTGTTTTATCAGAAAGTTGTTATATAACCACACTGTTTTAAATCCAACCTTTGCTGGCTTCTATAATATTCATGAGATAAACTCTGGCTGATGTTTAACTTCCATCAAAGTATTGCTGAAAATTATGACAAATGAGTTATATATAGACTAGACAGATTTTAATTTTTTGGTAAAATATACTGTTTTATCACACTGATTTTGTTGCTCATAGTCAATTCAGAGTCTATTTTATGATAACATGTTAAGTTCAACAGTTCAGTAACCTATACTCATTGTTCAGGTGTTTGATGGTCATGGAGGTACAGATGCAGCTTTGTTTATAAGAAATAACATCCTCAGCTTCATAGTTGAGGACTCCCATTTTCCAACATGCGTAGGGAAGGCAATTACAAGTGCATTTCTGAAAGCTGATTATGCATTTGCAGATTCTAGTTCGCTTGATATCTCCTCTGGCACCACTGCTTTAACTGCTCTTGTATTTGGAAGGTAGTGAGCTTTAATTATGATTATATAATATTCCATGATCCAATATCTGCTTCATTAATTTTAGCAAGTTTTAGTTGTCTTCCCGGCATATTGGTTGTTAGATCCTAAAAGTTTATAAATGGATGTGGGTACATGGCAACACTATCATCATTCAGTTACATTATTATGGCATTTACTTATTTAATCATAATTTATCTGAAAAATATCCCAGAAGCTAGTGAAGTTTTTTTTCCCTTCTTTGGACATAGACGGCATAAGTTAGGGAAAGTGACTCATGAGTGGTCAACATGCATTTCACTGTCTCTTGTTGCATGATTTCCTATTAGCTATCTCTCACAAGTTATGAAATTTTCATCACTGACAGGACCATGATAATTGCTAATGCTGGGGATTGTCGAGCTGTACTGGGGAGGCGAGGTAGAGCAATTGAGATGTCAAAAGACCAGAAACCAAATTGCATTTCAGAAAGGCTAAGGATTGAGAAACTTGGTGGAGTGGTATATGATGGATACTTGAACGGCCAGTTATCAGTTTCCCGTGCTTTAGGAGACTGGCACATGAAGGGTCCCAAGGGTTCTCCCTGCCCTTTAAGTGCTGAACCAGAGTTGCAGGAAATCTGCTTGACTGAGGATGATGAGTTCTTGATTATGGGCTGTGACGGTCTGTGGGATGTAATGAGCAACCAATGTGCTGTGACCATGGCAAGGAAAGAATTGATGATACATAGTGATCCTCAAAGGTGTTCTAGAGAGCTGGTCAGAGAGGCTCTTAAGCGTAACTCATGTGATAATTTAACAGTTATCGTGATATGTTTCTCCCCAGATCCTCCTCCTAGGATAGAGACACCTCCTTCTCGAGTCAGGAGGAGTATATCAGCAGAAGGCCTCAATTTACTCAAGGGTGTATTGGACTGTTAGTTTTAGCTCATGGTGATTCTATAGGTTTAGAAAGGATGGATGGCTATTGTGTTTATAAAATTACTGTTCCCATTTATTTCGAATTTCTTTTATTTTTTTTTCACCTTTCTAACACTCCCTTAGCAATTCTGTACATAATAGATCATTAATTTCTTCTAGTTGCATGGATTATATACAACCTTCGCGGTTTCTTTCTTCTCAAGAACGGTGCAGGTGAGAAATGCATGATAGGGGGACGATGGCTACTCCTTGTCTGTATTTTCTTTTGACAGGATTAGAGTAGTGTCAGATACAAGATCGTTGAAAGCTTCAGCCAATATATAAGATAAGCGGTGTTATATACTGACAACACACATCAATCATTTGCTTTTGCTTACAGACAGAAAACTTACTTCAGGTCAGGTTCCAATGAAAATTGAAGACGCCAATTTGGTGGTTAGTTTTAATAGAAACCTTTAGTTACATTCCTGGAATAAATTCATCCATGAATTTATTTTTGACTTCATTTTACGAGAACGCGAGACTAGCCCTCCATAACTTCCTAATCTTAAGAACACGACCTAGGATCTCGGAGATGGATGAAATATTTTTCGATCAATGATTATAATACTTCACTTCTTATTCTGAAGTGAACATTTTACTATAGAGGAGATAAATGCCAAATTTATAGTCTCCCTCAAAGTCACAGTTAAAATGCCAAATTTAACATGAGATAAATAATAGACTCCTACCAAAATTAAAAAAAAAACGGCTGAAACATTTCAGGTTGAGTATAAATATCTGAATTACTAGTATTAAAGTAGTAAAAAAAGTTTTTAGAGTGCAGTGCACGACCCTGAAGACATAATCATTACTTGATTAGAGTCCGATCCACTGCACGGTTAAAAAGTCCTTTAAATGGAAAACAAGGCCATTCTAACTCCCAACTAAAAAAAGGACAACAACATCTGTTTTGGGATGCATTCTGTCAATTTTTAATTGCCCAAAAGCAGATATTTCCAGCCACCCTGAAGTCACAATCATTAATCCATTCCAGGGCTTTAGAGCTCTTCATTATCTTCATCAACGACCTCTGCCTCATGTGATACACTGCATGATCATGAATATAACCATTCTCAGTTATCACCACTCCACATATATCATTTTAAGAATACATAACTAGTTAAATAGTAGACACGAAGTTTTGAAACATTGCAAGTATCTTTTGACTGAAATTGGGCCAGATTATAACAATCTCCCTTGTTTTGAATTTCGATTTTAATGTTCCCTCTTAAGCAGGTCTTTGTAGTTTATCTTTTTGGAATATTTTAAATATTTCGAAACCTTGAGGAGGCATAAATATTCATTTCCCTCTACACAATAACCATGTCAATTGCCAAACGGAAGTAATAGTATTCTCAAGAGAGCAGCAACAGCTATGCAAAGCAAGTGCCAAACTATCCTTTATAGGTCAAAGGTCATCTATGACACATTCAAACGCATTCCTATAAGCCCCATTAGGAAGAACAAGCCAAAACGGGAAGGCTACCTCATGGTAGAGCTAAGAGTAAGTTAGGATGTTCCTGATCAATAAACAGTGCTGTGATATAAATATTTTAGGCCAAAAACCCATTTTAGGCCACAAATTCAACAAATGTGTCCTGGCCAATCAAGTGAACAGCTAAGGTAAGATCAAATTCCTACTAGAATTTTTTAAGTTACCTTGTTTGTCTGCAATGTTTGCTCAAATCTTGACAAAGAACTTTGCTCACGCCTCCCACTTTAACAGATCCTTTCTTTATCAACTCAGTCAACTACAAGATTTGGTGTCATTAGAAATAATTCATCATTGCCATATAACGCACATGAACATGTATACATTAACTGCAGAAGAATCAAAGAATGAAAATTCACCTCATCTTCTGTTTCTTCAAGTAATCTGGTCATAGTACAGACAGATGGTTAGTGCACAACTGCAGTACTCAAGTTTAAAAAATCACTTGTTGCAAAAGCTAAAGGCAAAGCTTTGATGCCATAAATATCCCTGTTAAAAAATGAGTAGAGTTAAAACATAAAATTAGTTGCCTCTTACCTTCCACAATAAGAAGATATATCTTTTGAATATGCCCGAGCTTCTTGCTTATCTGTCAAGTGAAGAATAGAATGTTTGTCCAGAAAACTTCGGTGGGAATTAAATAAACCTCTAAATAATTTTATTTGTGAAAGCATTAAAAAAAGAAAAACAAAAAAGTAGACAATCAAAATGGTAAACATTTTAATTAACGGATTAGTCTGGTATAGCGCACAATACAGATTAAGGAATTAAAATCTTTCACCTTAACACTTGTACATCTCACACAACATGGTTCTCAGTTCTCACATACTTGATGACTTTAATTAAATTACAGTTAATAGTTATCTTTCCAGTTTTTTGGAGACAAGCATCAAATTATCAAAAAGCTAAATATAATATATTTTCTTATCCTGCATAGGTGAAGTTTTGGAATAGTTACACTTACAACCCATATTCATTCCTAAGCAGCAAGCAAAGTAATGGTTAAAGTCTTATCATTTTAATTGTTTTACCATCTCATTGCTATGTTGAGTACCATAAAGCCCCCATACACTAGAACAGACAAGTGTAGCATTAAAATATAGCATAACTTTTTTCTTAACTACACTCCTCAGTTGTTTGCCATGAAAATTTAATTTGATTTTCTTAAGGCTGAAGAATCCATTGAGTTACAGCTCTGGAAATATATGGATTGGTCGGAAAACAAAGGGATAAATTGCATTAAGTCAAGCATACTAAATCAAAGATGGATGAAATAGAGTACATACTTGTTGTGAGGTTATCCCAGCTATCCACTTTGAACCATTCATATGTGTTTCTACCTATCTGCAAAAATAGATGGAAACAGATTAGCAATAACACCCATTCTAGATCTAAATCTAAATATGTAACAGAAAGGAAGGGGCAAAGAAGTGTTAGCAGATAAAGAAGCACCAATGCAAACCTTGAGTGTGTAGTCTTGCATCTTTTCGCAAAGGCCATCAAGAAGTTCAACAACTCTTAGCTCGCTAACTCTGTATATTGTATAAAACAAAACAGTTTCACAGTTACATAGTCATTAGATGCTAGTAACTAAGTAGAAAAAACACGTTTCTTTTCTTTCTTTTTTTTTTGAGAGATCAACATACAGAGATGTAACTATAATTGTTTGAAGAAATGAGATGACCAAATGTTTGAGTGTCAGATGTCAGATTGAATTTCTGAAAATGAAAAGGAAGTACATGATTCAGTCATCAACTCCTACTATTCTTCATTTCGACAATTCCCTCAATGCCAAGGCTCTAACTAAGATATAAGTTGAAGTTGAAGGAATAGACATATAATTATATACCTACCTGTAATCGATTAGCTTTCCTTCACGCTGGCCCTTGGAGTCCAAGCGATGGCGCATATCCAAATGATTTCGCGGCCTCTCCTGAGGAAACGGAATGTCTCAATGTAAATGAAATGCAAGAGATTGGAATGGAATGTAAATGAAATATGATTGAATTGAAAAAAAAAAATGTTCATTACACTGGAAAGTCCAATCTCTAGCTCCTCCTGCAAGGGGGAAAACCATTGTCAGAATCAGAATCAGATTCAGACCCAACGCCAATAGTTTTACCATAATAATATATCAAATCAACAACAAGATCTCGTCGACGAAACATGATTCTATAATAATAAATTAAATGGATCAAGAAGGGAAAGAGAAATGAGGTTAGGAATAGCATTACCGCCACAGCTTTACAGGCGGCACATTTGTCATCGACGGCAATAGATGGCGTTAACATTCCGATGAGTAGGAAGAGACACAAATACACCATTGACACTGAGATCTTCATCTTCATCTACCTCTACCTGTTTTGTTAATTAGTAATTAGTAATTACTTTTGGTATATCCCTCCAAAATGGATAATAGATAAATAGGTCACTCTGGCTCTCTCAACCTAACCCCATGGACACATGCTAGTCTCTGCACTTTTATACGTGGATCATAAATATTCATAAATGAAATTAATTTAATGTCAAACGAAAAAAAAAAATTAAAAGTTAAAATTTTTTCCAATTAGCTTTTTTATTCAATATTTTGTTTATTGAAATATTATGCCCGCAAATTATTATTTTGACTTGTCAAATAAATGTGTCATTAACAGGATCCGGATCCTCTGCAGCGCTGCAGGAGCCTGCAGCAGGATTAGCTGCCGAATAGCTAGGGAACAGCCACGGAAACATTCCATAGTTAAAAGTGGTAGGTATTCTCTAGCTATTTCATAGCTAATCTGCTACAAGCTCCTGCAGCGCTGCAGAGGATCCGCACACGAAGAGAAATAGAGATGATTTAAAGTCTGTTTGATTTAGTTTTGTTTTTTAGTTTTTAAAAACACTTTTACAAATGCATTTCAAAAACTGTTTTTGAGAAGAGAAATAAAAAAATTCATTTGGTAATTCTATTTCGAAAACTGTTTTTAAAATGAAAAAACCAAAAAACTTGCTTGATAAATTTGTTTTTAAAAACTGTTTTAGAAAATTAAAAAACAGAAAACTCATTTGAAACTTTATTTTTTAAAAACTATTTTTTATGATTAAAAATATTGATTAAAGAACTTTTTATGCATTTTTTTTAATTTATTAAAGAATTTATATAATTTTTAGTACTTACATTTAAAAGAATTTGATTTTGGGCCTCATTAAAGATTAAAAGGATTAAAACCACATGCTTTTAAGGATTAAAATTATCCTGTAATTTTTTATTTTCTGAAGTTTTTAGCTACGAAATTTCCATAGCTAATACGTAGCTATTAATTTTAACCCACAAACTATTAACTGTTGCAAGACTCAAGCTAAAGGAAATCCCTAAGGGTAAAATTTCAGAAATTTAAAATATCAATAGATGAAATTTGAGATCAGTAAAAGCAAATTACACAATATCAAAGTGAAATGAAATAAAGACAAGCAAAGAGATATATTGAAAGCCATAAACAAGCTGAGTAGTGCAAACCAGCAAATTTTGCACACTGGAATTTCCTACTCAATGCATCAGATACACTGATGTCAATTTTTGGTCCATAGAATGCACCATCCCCTTCATTCAACTGCAAAGTTTTAGTCAAAATGTAAGCACAATTATATTGAAATAGTAGATGTACATTCCATAGAAAATAATAAAACAAGAGTTTGAGAAAATAAAAAGTGGTGTGTGTAAAAGAAATAAATTGTTGTCAAGTAAAACCAACATTGATGTTGTGTACATGCTTAATGGACTTGGTGTGAAAACCAACATTGATCTTGGAAAGCTCATGTCAGTTGGGGACTTCATCAGCAAGCATAGGCAAAAGGAAAAAACTCAATGAGTAAGGACTAAGGTGTAAAAAAGACCAAGGTGGCTTTCCCACGTACCAAATAGCTAAGAAATTAGGTGTATGTTTCTTCAGGATATCTTATCTTCTACAAAACCAATCTAGGAACTGCAGCAGAGACATCTGTACGTTTCACTTTTAGAATTTAAACACACACACACACATATATATATGCTCCCGTACCCCTTTATTCATTATCTCTCTCAAGTCTCAAACTATGAAGCCTAGCCAAGCCAAACAAAGATTTTCTTCTCTCTCCCATTCACTCACTGTCCCCACTTCCTCTATGTTACGTTATTATGCAGACCCCTTCTTTAACTTGCTTTTCTTTTGTTATGCTTTGCAGGAATATGAGAAAGAAACATACCATGCCACCACTCATCTCAACTCACAATATGAGAATGGTTTTATATTTTTCCCTAAACTGTAAACCACGCATGCTTTATAGTTAATTTATTCCATATGTTATATTTAGTTAATGGATGCTTTATAGTTAATTTACACAGATCTATCATTTTGTATGCTAATTATCAATGCAAACAAGTAAATCTGGTGGTGTGTGTGTGTATGTATATTAGAATTCCTGGACATGGTCATTACAAATTCTGAGACATGAAATCAACCTTTAAACAATGCAAGATAAAACTACCTAAAATTATAGACCCACAAGAGGTATAACCTTTGCTTGGACCCCGCTATCAACCTCCATTGTCATCACCTACATATATAGCCTAACTTGTAAGGGAATTTCCAATCTAGAATTCCAATTTTCAGATATGCCAGCTAGCAAAGCAATTTATTGAAGCTGTAAGAATGATTCAGTTCACTTTGTTCAAACAAAGTTTAGCTTAATAGCTTTCCTTGGTTCACCCAAATGAGATTGTATGGAAGGGAATCAAACATGTGGTCAGGGTGCAGCGGAAATAAATGGATTCCCTCCCTTGTTATAATCGTTCTGTGAAAACACGAATCAAGGCAAAAATGTATTGAAACGAAAGGTCGTAACTTATTAGGATTATAAACAAGGCAAGTGTAGCCACGTCTCTATTGTTATTCACGCCAACAGCCGGACTAGGAGACCTTCCTCAACTTAGAAAGTAAGAAGCTATTGCTCATGTGTCTCAAGGGTAGTGCATCTTATGCTCTATTTATAGAGTGGTGGCTAGGGTTTTACTCCCTCACTCACTTAACCTTCACACTTATGGGCCTGGCCCATTATGTAATAATTCTAATTTAATTTAATTAGAATTATTATCCTTTCCTAGTGGCTTGTTGTATGCGTGTGACCCAATAGGCTTTTAATATTTGGTTATAATATTAAAATAAAACCCTTTTATATTTAATATCATAAATAGTGAGCGGTATCTAGCAACACATCACTATCCAAATATTGAGTTTATCAATAACTTTAATAAATCCTATTTTATGATAATATTTTATATGATCGGTCCTTTTGTCCAAATATCTAATTGAACACAAGGGCATGGATTGTGTCAACCTTGTAGAGTTCAATTTATATTTTCTTGATCTCCAAGTAGACTGTACAGAAAATAAATATCTCATATTTATCCTCCTGAGCATGGCCATGCATTTTGCGGTCTCACTTTATCAAGAGGCCTACAGATATAACTCCTGTTACATAGGAGGGACAAATCTCATCTAGGGCACTCACATTCCTCCACATAATTTATTATATGTCCAAAAATCAACTTTATGATTACCCTGTTACAGGAAACGTTTGATGATAATTAAAACATATAATTCCTTATGTAGGAATCGTAGTGATTTCATGTCGAAGGACTTCATTTAACATTTATCAATTTAAAAAAACGTTCATGACACTTATGTAACAACCCATGCAACGTTCTTAAGGTGGGTCTGTCCAGTACACCATTACTCTTAATGTGTACCTATGTGAGCACATGATATCTCATATCCATGATCCGTGAGATGTGATCATCAATGAACTCACATACTAGTATAAATGCATCTTTGTCCTAAGATGATACTTGACTAGGGACTATGTAAGAATAGTTCTTCATAAGATCTCACGATCAAGTCATCTACTTGATTTCTTATGAAATTAGAGCTTACTATTCTAAGGACATTAATTATATATTCTAAAATAATAAGTTGCCTTTATAAAATAACATGATACAAGCGATGGATGTTCATAAACATATAAGTCTCTAGTGCATATTCCTAACATGTACTCTGTCCTGATTCTTACCAAAGCATGTACTCAGCTTCTTTGTGGTCTTTGCCACACCAATGAGGTGTTCCGTGTAGGGGCTATATCCTTTCACATATTTCCCCTTCCTCTCCTTCGACTAAAAAATGTCCTCCCCATTCCTAATCTAATCTACCCCCAATTTCATTTCCAAAAATTCAATCCATGACAATTATTGAAACAAGCTTAAGCTTCTATTCAAATATGGGAGCCATTTTTATCAGAAAAAGAAAGCAACCTAGTGAGTCCATGGTTGTTCCAGAAAAGCCTTCCTTCAGATCTCTCAAACTCTAAATGTCTTACCATAATTACACATGCAAGACCAAACCCTACAATGAAATCAAGAGCATAAGATGCATTTCAAAAAGAAAATGAAAGTAAACCTGAAATTAAGGACGGGAAGTTGAGGGAGAGTGATTCTGGTGCGGTGGAGCTGAACAACGAAGTGACAGTGCGCGCTCCCAGGGAAGAAAAAGCGAAGGCTCGCAAAAGAAGTGTAACTCGCGGAAGAAGAAAGTGAAGGCTATCTGGGTTTTCCGGGTACCACATCGTGTGCTCTAAAATCTTTAATAAAAAGTTTAACAAAATTACACAAATACCATTACTAAAAACACCATGTTCTCCATGTGTTTTCATTTTTAAAACTAAAAACTGTTTTTGAAAAACAAAACATCTTCTACCTGTTTTCGTTTTTTAGTTTTTAAAAATAGATTTCTCAAAACTGTTTTTAAAATCAATTTTAAAAATTATTATCCAAACAAGTTTTATAGTTTTTAAGAACTAAAAAACTAAAAACTGTTTTTAAAAAGAGTTATTAAACAGGCTCTTAGAGTGTGTTTGGTAAAACTAGTTGAAAAATTAGCTGAAAGCTGAAAAGCTTGTTGAAAGCTTAAAGCTAGCTAAAAGCTGAAAAGCTATTGAATGTATTTGGTAAAACTGGCTGAAAATGATAAAATGACATATAAGGACAACATTAATTATTAAATAATGACAAGTGAGGGTGGCTGAGGGCTAAACTTGTAATTAATTTTCAGCTAGTGGCTGAAAATTGGAGCTTTTTTAAAAAAACTACCCCAAGTACCTTTTAAAAAAAGCTAGTAGCTACCCAAAAAAGCTATCTTACCAAACACATTTGAAATGGTTTCAACCACTAATTTCAACTTTTAGCTAGCTGAAATAGCTTACCAAACACACTCTTAATAAATATTTGGTGTGAGTGAAATAGATGAGAAATAAAAGTGAGATGTGAAGGTGGGTGATTTGAGAGAAGAAATGGAAGAGAAATGGTGTTCGGTTTAAGAATAGCATGCAGACAATCGATTATATGCATATGAAAATCGATTTTCATCAGACTTGTAAATTGGTTTCTTATACCTGGTGATCAGAAAATCGATTTTCATTATGTAGAAATCGATTTTCTTAAAGGCAGAAGACTTATGTGATATTTCCGGAAAAAACAATTTATAAGTTAAGATAATAGATTTTCTTCAACTCGATCAATACGTTTTTCATAAATCCCTTCCAGGATAATCGATTTTCAAAGGGCATAAATAAATTATCTAAGGGTCAACACAGGTGGATTGTTGCATCACAAACCATTAAAACCCCATGGAAGTGGATTGCTGCAACACAGGTCCTCCGTCTCCATGGCTAAGTAGAGGTTGCAGATCGGCCGGTTGCTCCGTGGCTATGGACATCACTGCCGTTGAAGTGGATTGGTGCAACATAGGTCCTCCGTCTCGCGCCGTAGGCTTCAGCCGCGTCGTCAGCAATGAGTACAAGGAGCAGATCGACGAAGGGTCGCCGGACACGCCTTTTTTCTCGGTCACGCTTCTCTGTTTTCGCGTGGTCGCCGACGGGGGGAGCAGAGGACGCAACTGCTCAACGCCTCTCAACAGTTCGAAGAGGTGTAGGTTGAAGAAACATTGTGGGGCTGGGGGTAACAGAATCACAACATTTCTCGCCTTTTCTCAGCAAATGTGTAGAGAAATAAAAATCAAGTGGGGCCCATGCTTTCTCTTCACTTCTCACCTATTCCACTCATTCACCAAACATAATACCAATTACATTTAACTTCTATTTCATCCCTCTCAACTCATTTCTCTCTTATTTCATTGACACCAAACACAATGTAAGAGTTTTTTTTGTACAATTAAAATAAAGGGCGAGGGGATTGTGTGATTTGTGTTTTAGTCCAAGGCAGGAAAAGCCTTAGGACTCAAGAATCGAACCTTAATTCTCCGTCACCCGTCACCACCATGGTAGGCCATTATCCTACCATCGAAAGTTGATAGGGCAAAATTTGAATGATGCGTCGCTGACACCAGGGTCATGCGATTTGACGAGTTATCATGAATCATCAAAGCAACAGGCAGAGCCTGCATTGACCTTTTATCTAATAAATGCATTCCTTCTAGAATCACTTACAGAGGTACTTACATTTACCTCACCACAAGGAGACGAGTGAGAGTTCGAACCTGCGACCTGTCAGAGTTCGAATCTACGACCTGTCATATGCGAGATTCTATCTTACTCCTCTCAACCAACCACATGGGGTTAATACTAAGAGTTAAATTAGTATTTGGTTTCTTTATTTAATGTGTTTCCCTTTTAATCACTTATTATTCTAAATTAAGCGGTTTTGATTTCATAGGTTAATTCAAAATCATAAAGTGATGGTATGACTAATAGTTTTCAACGTCATTCTTATCATGTGCTATCAATGGTCTTACATGGTATGTGAAGATGACACATCAAATCTAACCAAATAACTTTCCCCCTTCCCCAAAAACATTGTATAAAGGACAAATCCCTTATATGATAATATGATATAATCCATCTTAAAAATTGCCATCCCTTTTGTTGATTTAAGCATCAAAATGTCTTTATAGGCACCACCACTACTTTCAATTATCAAAACTATTAATAATCACAATAGCATAATAAAGTGAAACATTATTTGGATCCTAATCACTAGTTTTCAATATTGACGCCATATGTGTGACTTTTTAATAATTCCTTATTTCCATCACCATAGTCGACACAAAAAAATTGTTTACAATAGGAGAAAAATAAACAACCATAGATTCCCCTTGATTTCTATGATAGGTAAAGGCACCAAACACATAAAATAATCAAGCGATATAACCGAACAATCCAACACAACCATCTTATCCTAATGTATCCATAATGAAGAACCCTAGACCTTATCGCTTAGGAGAGAAGTCAAACCGGGTAACCAATCAATGATCCCAAGATGATCTATTAGAGATCATTCGGTGTCAAAATTGCTTGATTTTAAAAATAATCTTAGCACGTAAAGGAACATGCTGAGTTGATTACCAATTTCTTAGCTGAAAAGGAAGGCGATGATTATGGTCATTCATAAATCTTGGTATTCATGCTGTGAAGTCTATAAATCAGTTTAAGTACATGATTATAAGACTTAACATCCTTTAGTTTTAATGATTAACAAATAAGATTATATAAAGAACAAATTAGATCATATAAACAGGTTCTACTGAGAAATGTATTGGTTTGTTAATTATGTTTCAGGATGGAATACTCTTTAGAAGAAGAAGAAGATTTTGTGAACAGAAGATCAGAATCAGAAGAACAAGAGTGCAGAATCTGAAGAAGAATAATCCTTAACAGAGTTGAAGCAACTGAAGAATAGAAGTGAAGACTTGAAGACTGTTTGAAGAAGTAAAGACTTGAAGACTGTCTGAAGAAGTGAAGACTAGAAGACTATCCAATGAACTGAAGAAATGAATACAAGATGAAGCGGACTGAAGTATTGAAGTTGTCTGAAGTACGCAACATGTCTGAACCCGTCTGAAGATTGGAAGCCGTCTGAAGCTTTAGTAATGACGTGGCATCTTTGCTGAAACCTTGCGTGAAGACTTTTCTGAGTCTCTGCTGCTCGTACGTTTTGGAACACATTTATGGCAACAAACACAGAGGCCTTTCCTGGTGCATTTGAATTTCATACACCACTGAGGAAATCTCTGCAAACGCAGCAACACAGCAATTCCTGAAGCAGCCTTTCGGCAGATGCAACGTTGTACTATGTCAGAACTTTCAAGAAGCGTGTCTCACAATGGATTAAAAGAAGACTATTTGCTATCTCTAAACGATAGTATTTCAACGAGACATTTCTTCATTTGTGCAATCTGGAACAGAGCAGAAGAAAGCAAGCAGATGCAAGATAATGCAAGCTGGAGCAAGCAGATGCAAGCTGGATAAAACAGATGCAAGAAAGCAAAAAGAATTCAAGAGAGAGAATACACATAATCATCACATCTCTCAAAACAGAGCTCATCAACAGAAGTGTCAGAACGGGAGTATTCTGAACACTCAATATACTTAAGGAGAAGCAACCGTTTGAGAAGCTATTACACAACGGCTATATGAGCCACATCATCAAAAGCTCAACGGTATTATGAAACATCTTCAACGGCTATACTCAAGCAGAACATATAAATATACTCAAGCAGAACATATAAATAGCCTCAAGAAAGAAGTTGAAGATGTTGGTTGGTTGGAAGATCAATCAAGCCATAGTTGTTGTCCTCAACAATCAATCAGGTTGTTGGAAACAACCATGCAGCTGCTGTTGCAACCAAGTTGGTAAGAATGATCAACCAAGTTGGATCAATCGGGATTGTTTTTCAAGAAGGTTCTTGAAATCAATCAGCATGAAAATTGTTAACTAGGCTGAGTGTCTTACAGTTAACAAGAGTTGACTCGAGCTTAAATACATCAGGAAAATGTCGACAACGATTGATCAGAGAGTTAATTCTCAATCGGGCTACTGATCAGCGGGTCAGTTAGTTAGATTGTACAGTTGGTCTGTTGATCAAGTGAGTTGGTTGTCGGGAAGGCAATCATGTTGTACAAATGACTATCAAACCGGGTACGGTTTGAAGCTTGGATGATACCTTGGATTTAGTGGGTGAGAATGTAGCCCATGGAATTCAATGGTTGGAGAATAAGGCTGAGCTTAATTTTATATTCTTAGTTAGCCTACTCTCAGAGGATGGAATTCCTCAAAAGGACAGGGATTGCGCTTAATTCAAATATCTTGATCACTGTCTATTCCTTGTATTTAGTTGTGTATTGATTGTATCCTGAGTAGTACTCAGTAATCACTATGTACAAGAAGAATCTGAGTTGAGAAGTTCTAACGAACATCTAACTTAGGTTGAGAAGTTGTAAACTTCACACTTGGTTATTTTCCCTGAGCCTGGAGAGGCTTGACTGTAAAAGAATACTCTTAGAGCTTGAAGAGGCTTGATAGAAAATACTACTGCTGGTCTGTGTGACTCAGTGTGACATATATGTGATTGCGAGGGTCTGATTCGGAGTGACGCATGTATGTGTTAAGGATCTGTGTGATTCTGAGCCTGGAGAGACTTGACTGTAAAAGAATACTTGGTAACACATATGTGATTGCGAGGGTCTGGGATTCGGAGTAATGCACATATAAGTTGTTGGGATCTGGGTGATCCTGTGTCTGGAGAGACTGTACTTATCTGGAGAGATTGTACTCATGGTTACTGTTAATGAAAAAGGCTAGTGGTAGTTTGCCACTAGGACTGGATGTAACTCACGGGTAGTGGGTGAACCATGATAAATTTTGTGTCTAAGTTTTCTCATTCCGTATCTCTTTTACTTACTGTTTTTATTTTTTCAGTAATGCATTTACTTTTGGGGATTGAAAAGTATTTTTCATAACAAGCTTAACTCAATGATTTCAATAAAACAAGTTTTCATACAAACATAACATTAAAACGTCTCTAGTGTAGGATGAAGTATTATAGAAGAATATATTCAGAGGTATGTCTGAAATATCTGTCTGAAGTGAGGCCTGTTAGACAAGTGGCCTCACTAACTTAAGAGGGGGGGGTGGATTAAGTTGTTCGATTTTATCCTCTTTATTCGACTATTCAATTAT
The DNA here is from genome assembly GCA_026901365.1 of Sesbania bispinosa. NCBI lineage: Eukaryota > Viridiplantae > Streptophyta > Magnoliopsida > Fabales > Fabaceae > Sesbania > Sesbania bispinosa. The sequence goes on along the minus strand of QLOH01000358.1, from coordinate 820,686 downwards.
TTTACCTAATTACGCTTAAAATATAATTCTTTTCAAAGATGAATGATGAATGTCTACTCTTAAAACAATGGAATTGCAAATAAAATAAGTAAACAAGAGTTAAGGGAAGAGGAATTGCAAACACGATTTATACTGATTCGGCCAATCCACTTGCCTACATCCAGTCCCCAAGTCCACACTTGAGATTTCCACTATCTTGTAAAGTTTCTTTACAAACGATGAATCCTCCAACACCTTGGAACCCTTCCTTGTGTTGAGAATCACCCACATACAAGAGAGGCACCCTCTCTTCAACTCAAAGTACAGGAATCAAAGATGAATATAATTGGACTCTCGTTTAGAGTAGATTTTACAAATTGAAAGCCTATAAGAAGTCTTAATGATTTTCAAGTTTTTGGCATAAAGTCATTTTCACAAGAATATTGTTTACATGAGGAAAATCTTGTTAAAATCCGAATCTGAGACATATATTTATAAGGATTAAGATGAAACAGTGTAATCCTTGATCAGAAGTCATGTCTCTTCAAAATTTTCAGATTTAGAACACTGGTAATCGATTACAATGGTTTGGTAATCGATTACACAGTTCAGTTTTACGAACAGTTGTGCCTGAAATTCAAAAATTGAATTTTCTGCACTTTGGTAATCGATTACAGGTTTTGGTAATCGATTACACAGTTCAAAAATTTTTGAAATTTAAATTCTGGAAAACCTGGTAATCGATTACACATGTTGGTAATCGATTACCAGTTCAAAAATTTTAATCTTTGAACTGATTTATACCTTAGAAATATTTTCTTTAAAATTTTTTTCAGTGCCAAGTAACTTGTAATCGTTAAGAAGTCTTTTGACATTTTATATCTAATAAAATCAAAATTTTAACCTAATAGACCTTTTGACTTGATTTTGATCTTGATCTTTTATTTGACCTTGAAGCTTGAATTTGGATCTTTTCTTTGCCATTGTCTTTCTCATTTCTTCCAAATATATTGACATCATCAAAACCTGAAATTAAGGCATCTACAAGGCCAACAGGAATTCAGTTCAGACACAAGATTTAGATGGTCTCTGATCATCTAAAGTATTTCAGAAATAGTTCTGAAGGTACTCTTAGTAATATTCTTCAGAAGACATTTAGAGAAGCTCTTTAAAATCAAAACAATCTTAAGTGTAAGAGAAAGATTTTTTGATCTTTATCTTTCATATGTTCCGCACGCTTCTAAAATAACTCTGATCTTAAGATTGGTTTTGCACAATGATCACTTACGTGATTGTTTAAAATAAAGATTTACAAAATTGTCTTAAAAATGTATAAAACACTATTCAACCCCCCTTCTAGTGTTTCCTGTGGTTCTAACAATTGGTATCAGAGCTCACCTTCGGGTTGAGCATCTAACAAATGCAGAAGGAGTAGATCCTCAGAAGATGGAAATCTCACCAGGCTGAAGCAACTCTGAAGAATGATAATGAGAATAGGAAAACCATTTTCCAATACTCATTATTCATAAGGCTAAAGCACAGGACGCAACAGGAAAAGGAAAGTGAATCTATCTCTAGATCACAAACGGGTAACACCTTTCCTATCTATATTTAAGTTATAATTTTAAATATAGTTACCTATCTGTTGCATGATTTGTTTTATTGTAATTGTGAAAAATATGATTACATGATATAATTGTTTCATGCTTTTAAAATTGTGTGAAAAATAAAATTACTACATGCTATGTGTTTTACTATGTTTACTGTGTGAAATTTATGATTCATTTTATGTATGCTTTACTTATTTAAATATATGTGTTGAAGAGTCACACATGCTTAGTAAAGTAATAACTGTGTTTTTAAATTAAGTAAATGAAGAGTCGTGTGTGTTAGTCATAACTGTTTTTGAAAATATGAAACGGCACGATGTGAATCATTGAATCATTAACTCATTTCTCTCAATTGACACGATGCACATCTCTCCATAACTGCTTAGTGGATGAAACTGCTCCTTTCATGAAATGAAGCGATGCTTGATTGCCTATTTAAAGGATTGGAAGATCATCAGAAGAACCTCACAGTTCATTTCCTTCCAATTCATCTTAATCTATCTCAATGGCATCAAGATCAGCAATCTCATGTGCTCAAAGTCTACGCAAGTATGATGAAAGAATTATTCCCACAAGGGGAGTAAATTTAAGCGACTTTGACAAAGAAGGACTAAAAATCTCTGAGTATTTCAAGGATGCTGGCTGGATTTCCTATCTTGAAGAGGCATCGTTCCCCTGGCATGAGCAGAGTGTTCTAGATTTCTGGAACAACTCAGAAGTGTTTCTTGAAGAGACAAGTGGTATAAACACTTCAGTAATGGGAATGCCTATCAGAGTGGACTTCAAGGTTCTGAAGGAAATCATTCGGGTTGAAGCAACCGGAATACAATTTTCTTCTGATTGGGAGATCAATGATAAAAAGAAAGAGATGCATGATCAAATTTTATTTGGTCGCAGAATTTCTCAAACCCTAGTATGTTCACAACTACTGGAAATTCCCAAAATTCTGCTGACAATCATTAATTGTTGTATTCTACCCAAGAGGAAGGATACAATCATCATCTCTGATATGGAAAGATTTGTGCTGATACATCTCCTTCAAAGGAAAAGATTAAATTTTCCCAGAATCATCCTCTATCATATGATGAGAAGAAAATTAGAAGAAGTCAAGAACTTTCCTCACCCCACACTGATTATGAAAATCCTGCAGTACAGAGGATTTCCTATCGAAAGATTCTTCGACCAAAAGTTATCCCCTTCCCTCACAATAAAAGAATATGAGCATATCAAGGGAACATCAACAGAGGAAAATGAAGCCCAAAGCCTTTCGTCGTCAACCCAAAGCGAAATAGAATCTTCTGACTATCTAAGTGTTCATGGAAATTTAAGAGAAATATTCAGAAGAAGTAAGATAAAGAGGTTGGACAAACGTATTGAACATCTGGAAGAAACACTCATATTTTACCAAAAGGAGCTACGATTGCTGAAGAAAGAAAAGGAGAAAGTCAATACTAATGAGAACAAATCAGTTAATGATCAATGATATACTTGTGTGTTGTTTGCCTCTAGATCTTTGTGTTTATATCTTTATATATATATATATATATACATATACATTATACTTTGTTTCAAGTTCTTCTTTGTTTGATTTCTATGTATTCTATCTGTATAGTTGTGTTTAAATGATTTATATGTGCCTTTCTATATTCCCATTCTTAACTGTTTAATATATACTGAAAGGTGTGTGTGAAATACATGAATCTGATAATCAAAAAGGATAAAATTAATTAACTTAATTAAGCTATCTCATTTTAACAAATTATAATCAATCCAAGTTATTTGATTTAACAATACCAGATGCTACTGAAAGGTATCTCCAATTTTGAATGTTTCAGGAAACAGGTCTTAAGAAACATCATCTAAAAATACACAGCACAATTCAACTTTTGAGTAGATTATATTAACTTAGTAATTTCTCCGCTCTTAGAACCTGTTCAGAAAGCTCCTCATGGACTATCTGAAGTTAAGGGTCTAAAAAATTAAAGAGACAGTTACTCAAGCCATTAGAATCAAACTCAATTGTAAGAAAATTGGTCAAGATGATTGTTCAAAAGTTTCTCTGGAATAACAGACAAAAAGTGCAAAGGTGTTACGAAAGGAAAAAATCTTCAAAAAGAAGTCTCTTCTCAAATCAGAAAGAAAATAACATCTTATGGTAATATCTCTCCTCATTTAACTTAATATATATGCATATGAAAAGACGTCTCTTTACATAAAGTAGGTCTCTCGTAAATAGGTAAAAATCACGGCGCTTCATCTGCTTCTCACTCCTCCCAAGGAGGCGCTGACAGTATCATCATTAACTACTCCTGTGTGTATATTAATACCACTTCCTTTTTGTCTTCTCCATCTCTCGCTTCAGATTTCTCTGAAACTCTTCCAAGACCTTTCTCTTTCTCATCCTTTTCTCAAATATGTCTTCCTCTATCCCCATCTTTCAAACTCTAACCGTAGATTTTCAAAAACTCTCTAAGGATTGCCTCAATGTAACCTCCCACTTCGAAGCTGCTGGATGGCTACCCTTCTTTGAAGCCATTGATTGTCAATGGCATGATGAAAGCGTACATCAGTTCTGGAACACCCTATCTCTGGATAACTCGGAAAAAGAGACTTGCCTCATCGCTCTAGTACAAAATCAAAAGGTACGTGTGACAACTGAGATTCTTGAAAGAGCACTTGGAGTAAAAGCAGAAGGGGAGCAATTCTTTTCAGACTGGAAAGACCAATACCGCGGGACTAAAGGACCTGATCATCTAATCTTCAACAGGTGAGGAATGAAAGCTATTCCCAAGGTTCTCTTCACCATTTTGGAAAGTTGTGTGATTCCACACCTCAAGGTTAATCATAACCATGAAATGAAAAAGTTCTGTGTTATAAATCTTCTGCAAAAGAAGAAGATTAATCTTCTGTGGATCATTCTTTTCGATATGGCAAGAAGAAAACTGAGAAATTCCACTATCCTTGCTCACAATACTGTGATAATGAAGATTAATATAAATATATGATTATTTTATAAATAAAATAATATATATGTATATAAGTTCTGTTTCGATTGGATTAGATTGATTTTTAACATAACATCCGAAAACTAATCCAATCCAATAAAAAAAATCGGTTTTTGCGATTTTCGGTTTGATTCAATTTTCACTTTTTTGGTTCAATTTTTACGGTTTACGTTGGATTGGATTGAATTAAATATGAACACACCTACCACCCCGTTGACATCCCTACCCCCTTGGGGCCTTCCTCCCTCAATAAAAGGGCTTTTTACCCATATTAGGTGGATCATTCTCTTTTTTTGGTGAGATTTTTTTCCCTCTTTTTTCAACATTCCCACTACGACCCCATTCTCCTCATTTCTCGATCACCAAGTTCACCTTCTCCTTTTTTCTACATTTCCAATATCCTTTGTCTATTATCTTTATTGTCTCTCTCGCCATAATTTTCTCGAAATTTTGTTGTCATTGCTATTATCTCTCTTTTGTTTAATGGGGCTTGAGATTAAATGAGATGTCCAATGGGTCTTCCCCTTTGATGTGAGCAATTTAGTTTTGGCGACGTGGCTAACCACCGTGAAAGGACTTGTTTTTATTTGATTTTGCCTTTTATTTTGAGTAAGCATATAAGTGATAGTACCATATAAATAATAATAAACATTAATTCATTGTAGAATCACTCTTATGAATTTATTGTACCATATAAGTGATAGCAATGTTATAAAACTCGGACCGGTGATCGACTCGGTCATGTGACTGGGTTAATGGGTCACTGGTCGAACCAGTGGGTCACTGGTTGAACCGGTTGAACCGGCCAATATTAAAAAATTATAAACAAATTATTACACAAACTATTATTTTCCATAATACTAAGCAATTTAACATTTAATTTTAAGTAACACAAAAACAAAATTAGATAATTCACCTAAACAAAGTAAGCCAATGCAATTAAACAATTCACTTAAATATCATAATAAGCCAATAAGACAATAAGCCAATGCAATTAGTCCGTGACCGTACATGAAGAATTGTTGAGACAGAGGCACTATTAGCCTAATAGGAATAAGCCAATGCAAAGACAACATATAATTAGGAATTGAGAGAAGCTTATACATAATGCAAAAACAACATATAACTAATAGGAATAAGTCAATGCAATTCACCTAAACATAATAAGCCAATACAATATATTGTTGATTTAGTTCTAACTATAGATGACCCAGAATGCCAACAAAAAATGAGTTCTCCTACATATTCAGAATAAAAGGAGTTCTATAGGCATATTCAGAATAAAATTCCCATTACTCAGCTATAGGCATATCAATCTTGCAGAATAATATTGTTGTCTATAGGCATATCAATCTTGTAGAAAAAATGAGTTCTCCTGCTGCTACATATTCAGAATAAATTAATAAAATGCTCATTACTCAGCCGCGGTGATGGAGGCAGAGCGACGGTGATGTGAGGCTGCGCGCGGAGCAAAACGGTTGCACGATGATGGATCAGTTGCGTGCGGATGTGAGGCTGGTGGCGGAGCAGAACGGTTGCGCGGTGATGGACCAGCTGCGGCGGTGAAGGAGGCAGAGCGACTGCTGCGCGCGGGGGAGGAGAGAACGGCACAGCTGCGTGCGGCGGCGATTGGCTCCGGCGAAACAGCAGCTGCAACGCGACTGAGGAGGAGAGAAAGCAGGGCGACGACAGCTCTGTCTTAGGGTTCACTCTCTGTTTTGAGACTCAAATGTGAAAGTATGTAACGGACTGAACAGAACACGGAGGAGACTAGAGAGTTTTTCAGTTTTTTTTACCAATATGCAAACGACGTCGTTTTATCTGTTTTAAAAAAAAAATTTGGGTGACTCGCCCGGTTCGTCCAAACCCGGCCGAGTCACCGGTTCAACACCTAAACCCACCGGTTCAACTCGGGTCGTATCGGTTCTGATACATGGTCGATCCATAGAGCGGCTCGGACCGGTCATATGACCGGTTCCCGAGCCAACCGGTTCGATCGGCCTGTACGAACCGAGTTTTATATCACTGAGTGATAGTACAATGTGATCTAGACTTTAATCTAATTAATTTAGACAAAAAATGTGAGTTTTGTTTTTTTACTAATAAATTGAAAGTAAATAAAATGCCAAAAGCAGTCCCGCAATTTGTGAATTTTTTTTTCAATATTACAACAATAGGTACTATTTCCATTGAAATTTTTACATCTATCCATACATGATTAATTTTTCCTATTTTAAAATTTATTTTAAATTAAAATAAAAAAATATCACCATAAATTGGGAAAGAGATTAGATTAGTGACTCTTTACTCTCTGCTGAAAATTTACTGGAAACTGCAGTGGAGTTACATGGTAACCGTTGAACTTGAAACGTGGCTTCATAAATAACTCACATGAGGAATTGAATGCCGAGTTATTATTAAACGACATTTTAATTTTATTATGATATGTATCATTACATGGCATGTTATGTTAGTAGACATAGTGTATGAGAGAGAGAGAAAAAAGGCAAAAAGAAAAAGAAAAAGAAAGTTAAAAAGATTAGCAGCAGTGATAGTAGAATAATAAATAGCAATAATAAAAGAAAGAAAATAGAGAGGGTGAGGCGGATGGGTCGCTTTTTAATCAGTGCTGCAGTCGCTTTACTAAATTCCTGTCCCAACCAAACCACAAAATTGTTGTTTACTGTCCAGATCTTTTCTTCTTTGTATTTTTTATTTTTATTTTCTAATTTCTAATTAATCTCTCTCTGTCTCTGCTATGAAATGAGAAAGAGTAAAGTTGTTTCGACGGGTTTGGTATAATATGAGGAGCATATGACCATTTCTAAACAAGCATGGATTCATTTCTTTCTCAATTGCATTGCAATGTAAGTCTTCTTTTCCCTTTTCCTTTTCCTTTCTCCTTTTTCCCTTTCCGCGTTTGGAATTCTATGCTCGTTTCCGTTAATTTATACATTCGATTCGATTCGTCAAACAACAAACTTGCTTGCTTATATGAAACGAGTTTTTCGTAACCTCAAATGAATGAATTTGCTTATTCACTGCTCTGGAAATGATTTGCGCTTGTGCTTAGGTATCGCTCACTGTTTCTTCACACTTACAGAGATTTACCACTCACTGCTACCTCTTTTCTCATTATTATTATTATTATTTCATAACTATCACATGTCCTTCCCCTTCCCCTTGTGTTCCTTTGTTATTGTTATTGTAATCTTTCAATTCATATCAAATTGCCAATTTTCACTCTATGTATATTCATTTTCCCTTCAGGATCTGGATCCATTGATTGCCTCTTCAAATTGGCAATTCTATGGGTTAGATGTGGAATGTTAACCAAAACATTAATACTGTGTGGCGTTGTAATGGTTGTTTGTGTTTCTATTCTTTGACAATGCTCAAAAAATCTAATTTCTTGTTTTTTTTTTCCTTTTGATGAATCATTAAAGGTGAGCTTGTGTGCTACACTGCTACTCTAAATGCAAGTTGCAAGATAGCGATGGGTCTTGTATGTTTTCTTGTGAAAAATTAGTGAGCATAATGTTTTCTGAAAGATTGGGGGCAGACGAATCTCTTTGTCAGGATTTGCACAGTTTGAGTGTGTCAAGGCGTCTTGTGAGGAGTGTCAGCCAGAAGTTGAGGAAGAAGAACAACAGAAGTGCAGTGGAAGAAGATGATGATGATGATGCAAATGGAGTTTCTCTAAGCTGCCTAAATCTGTACAATCGAGGTGGGGGCTGCAAGGTAGGCGCTGACACTAGTGATGAGTTTGGTGATTCAAGTGGTAGAAGGAGATCTAGTGCCAGTGAAGAAGGCAAGGGATATAAACCAATTTGTGGCCCCGAAGAAACTGCTGTTGATTGCTTCTCATATGGGGTGAGGGACAGGTTTTGGAGAAGGCACAACAGAAAAAATTCTGAACTTGAAGAACTGATAACAGACAATAGAATGCATATCTTTCTTCCAGATGATATTCTTGAAATGTGTTTGGTTAGGCTTCCATTGACAAGTCTCATGAATGCCCGCCTTGTTTGCAAAAAATGGAGGTCCTTGACTACCACCCCTAGATTCCTCCAAATGAGAAGGGAAGGTTCATATCAAAATCCATGGTTGTTTCTGTTTGGTGCTGTTAAAGATGGCTTTTGCTCTGGTGAGATACATGCATTGGATGTGTCTCTGAATCAATGGCATAGGATGGATGCTAGTTTTCTCCGAGGAAGGTTCTTGTTCTCTGTTGCTAGTATACAGGATGATATCTTCATTGTTGGAGGATGTTCTAGCTTGACTAACTTTGGGAGAGTGGATAGGAGCTCCTTCAAGACACACAAAGGGGTGCTAGTATTTAGTCCCCTGACAAAATCTTGGCGTAAAATACCATCTATGAAATATGCTAGATCAATTCCTATATTAGGAGTCTCTGAGGTCAGTTTGGATTTTCCAACTTGTCAAAGTTATCAAAGTCGGCAGGATAGACGTTTTCCAAGAACAAGGATTGGTGGGGTTTCAGATGTCTATGAGGACCCTCACAAACTTTCAATGAGACGTCATTGCAGAACTACTTTTAATGAGACCGAAGCTTCATCTTTTCCTAATAGAAAGCCATACAAATTCCTGAGACAAAGAAGTGATCATTCAAGCTCGAAGGGCTGTAGAAGATTTTTGTTGATAGCTGTAGGCGGTCTGGGATCTTGGGATGAGCCTCTGGACTCTGGAGAAATATATGATTCTGTATCAAATAAATGGACTGAAATGCCAAGATTGCCTTTTGATTTTGGGGTTGCTTGTTCTGGAATTGTCTGTGGCAGGATGTTTTATGTTTATTCTGAGACAGACAAGCTTGCAGCATATGACATAGAACGAGGTTTCTGGATTGCAATCCAAGTCACTCCAATCCCACCTCGTGTACATGAATACTACCCCAAACTTGTGTCTTCTGATGGTCGTCTTTTCATGCTCTCAGTGTCATGGTGCGAAGGGGATGGCCAAATTGGGCGAAGAAACAAGGCGGTTAGAAAATTATGGGAGTTGGATCTTATGTATCTTACCTGGAATGAAGTCTCAGTGCATCCTGATGCTCCAATGGACTGGAATGCCGTTTTTGTGGCAGACAAAAACCTGATTTTTGGGGTAGAGATGTTCAAAATATTTGGTCAGGTGTTGGATTTTTTCACTGTATGTGATGTGTCTGATATGGCAAACTGGAATCACATTTCAAGGAATCGTGTTACTCATGAGCTGGATGGTTCTTCGTGCTTGACCAAATCTGTGGCAGTACTACACCTTTGAAATCCTATGCTCATGTATGCTGAACAATAGAATCTCAAATCTTCACTCTGTGTTGTTGAGATGCAACATGACCGGTAAGTCCTGCTTTGTCTTTTTGCTGCATAAAAATGTATAGGGCAAGTCTTCTGAACTCTGCGGGTCTCAGTTTCTGTGCTTCTCATGTACCTTTTTATTTAATTCATTTCACACACCAATCATAAAGTTCGATTCCATCCTGACTTTGCACTTGTATTATTCCTGCTATGCTACGCATTGAGTTTCTCGAATTATGTTTTTGTAACTTGAATTCTTCTCACCTTTATGCCTCGGCATTCTATATATTACTAATTGCAGTAATCATGTGAATTTGGTAGATGGCTATATGCAATCGACACATGAGACAATAGGGACTTGGTAAATAAACAAAATAGAATGGAATAAAGTAGAATGTAAAAGTAACAGGAGCATGTCTCATGATTGTGATTACATGTATATCCATATCTTGCTTAATGCCTGATTGATTGAGTATAGAATAGTGTTTTTTTTTTCCATAGACGTTATTTTATGATAATTATCATATAAAAATTTAAATAATGATTAAATTTCTAATATTTTTACATAATAAAATAATTGAACAATTAATAAAATTAAAAGTTTTACGTGAATAAATTTTAATTTATAAAAATATTTTTTAAATTAATTCGAACAAGAATTTGCAGAGGTGAATATCATAACCAACTTGAAGCCTCACTGTATGAAGTATTATAATGGGTGGTAACAAGTCTCAATGCAATGATAACCCATAATGGGTGGTAACAAGTTTCAATGGCAATGCAATGATAACCTATAATGGGTGCTTTGAGTTCTCAATTCATGCATGGATTACAGTTTTGGGGTTAGAAATAAAAATAGAGAAGGAAAAGAAGAACCGTAGAAATTAGAGTGGGAGAAAAAGAAGCATTACACTTTCTGTGCATGGGCTGTCCGTTGATGAAGATGGAAAAGGGAAAGTGGTAATTGTCAACAAATAATCAATAGTAAATACTTCTGTGTTTTTTCCTCTCTGGTTTCACTCTTTCGTAGAGAACAAGAACAAGTTATATCACTTTTTTAATCACATCATGTACTTCCATTTTTAATACTGGCCAAATGGAGAATAGAACCCATATAAAGTGCTTTGTTAACTTACATATTTTAGATTTTACCTTTTCTCAATTCGTAGGAAGACATAATCACAAGGAATTGACCCAATGATGAAACAAGTGTGTAACGTGCGATTAGGATTAGGTGCATTGTCTCGGATAAGGACTAAACTATGTTTTTTCGTTGTTGAAAAAATTGTGATTGCTGACTTTTCCGGATCATTCTAAGGTTGAGATATTTTTTATTGCCTTAACTGGGATATCCTCACATTCAAGTCCCATCGCCCTATGAAATACCATCCCAACATGGGACCCAACCCGGCCGGGGATACAATCCAAATGAACTAACTCTCATTCTATGACATAAAGATGATACCACATTGCACTCGATCGACCAAGGACACCCCTTAGGCTGGGGCACACATTAGATGAGCTGACTTTCATCCCATGACACATGAGATGATACCTAGAGCTGTCAATTTGGGTTGAGCTCGGTAAGCAAATCCGGCTCACCGGTGGGTTGGGTTGGTAAAATATAAGCTCACATTTTCGCGGGTTAAAAGTGGGTCAACCCACTTAACGCGCGAGTCAAAGTGGGTTCGAGCCAGATTGAGGTGAGTTGACTCACTTTTTAATTTTTATTTTATTTTTATATTTTTAAGTCATTTTTATATTTTTTTCTAATATTTTTTTTACCTTTTTTATTATTTTTATAATTTTTTAAGTTAGGTGAGCCAACCCGCTTAACCCACCAACCTGCGGTGGGTCGAGTCGGGTTGGTATTTTTTCAGCTCACTAGAAAAGTGAGCCAACCCGGCTCGACTCACTTTTAGCCTAACCCGTGGTGAGCCAACCCGTGTGGCTCACTTTGATAGCTCTAATGATACCACCCAGCCTAAGACACAACCCAACCAAGGATACACTCCAGTTGGACTTACACTCACTAGTAGCACAACTCGAGGTTATAAACTGGTTCCTCACCTTGTCACCTACATATGTCTACATAGACTAACATCATTAAATGGAATGGATTTCATCACCTATACTGCACAACTTAACTACTAGCACAAGCGATGGGAAGCCTAGCTATTATAGCACGAGCAATCCGATGTAAATTAGGCCAAATTACAGGCTAGCTCAGTTGACTTGAGACATGTGAGGTTGGACTAAATAGAGAGAGTAGGGCTGGCGTCATGCGAAGGCTCCCTCACCTCTATCTACAATACTAAAACCAACTATAAATACCCCTGTCTGCAATGTGTAAAGGTACACTCTCTACTTCCTTGCATACACTCTGTCTCAAACCTTTCTAACTTGTGCGTTGAAGTGTCTTTCCAATTGCATGCCACCCCATCTCTACCATCAAAGTTACTATTCAAATGACCCCAAACCACCATCAAGAGTACCCTTCATCTTGGATTTCCATATTAGACCACATTAGTGTATCTCACTCACAATCGTTTCATCCTAGATTTCCACCTCGACCACTCTGGTGCATCCCAACCATGATCAGTAACTTAAATCTCTAAAAGAAGAAAACTGCCAATTTTATTTTCAAAACTAAATTACAGGATAAAAACTCATTTTTATTGGTTTTTTTTGTAATTTCCATATTTTAAGAATAGTATTTGATTCCAAACCTTTCAAAAACAAAAATGATGTTTTACTCCTCAGGTAAATTTCAAGAGATTTTTTCTTTTCTTTTGTGAATCTATGTGGAGGGAGAAAACATTATTGGGAGAGGTTTCCACTTTAATGTTTCAGCTACTAGGGGATACTATGAGAAATTGAAAAAAATAAAAAGGGTTTGTGGCTTTGTGCATCTAACCATGCATTACTTGACCGAAATGTAAAAAAAAAAAAATGAAACTCACGGCAACACCTTGTAGGAGTGGTTTTCGTGTGTCAAAATCTTTCCCAAAAAATGTTGTCAAGAACGTTCGGGATTCAGTTTGTTATATCTTAAACATGTTGTCTATTTTGGAATATATAAAAATACTTTTAAACAAACAAGTTTATATTATTTTTATCTTTATGTGATGATTTGGCTTAACCTCCCACCTTATGTGTGCCACAACCACCGTGTTGTATCAAACTTTTATAACCTAAGATCATCTATGTCTTTGCATGCCTTAATTACTAAAGTTGCATGTTTTACTATAATATATAATCTTACAAATTAAAAAATTGAGTTTATATCCTTAAAATACTTTATATTTTTGGAAGAAAAATTATATTTTTTTTACAGAAGTTCTATTATAAATGATTTTTTTTTATTAAGCTAAACTGGAATACTTTATTAACCACATTACTTTCTTACTATAAGTATTGATTATTGAAGTTTTGGAATTGTATTTTTATATTTGAGAATTGAAACATTATATATTTATCCATTATGTTTACAATTTTCTCTGAGAATTCTCTCTCTCCGATGAGCGCTGCGCAAGATAACCACCTTCGGTCACCGGAGGAGGATGATCTGATCTACCGAAGTACAAAGAAAATTAAAGATGGCAATTCGGAGGTCATGGATGTGGAGAAAGAGGCTATTGTGGATGAAGTTACCTCCCATGCAAAGAAAGTTCTCAATTTGATCTTGAGCCCGCAGAGATTGTCCGCATGGTCACTGAAGAACTATTCCCAGACCTCGAAGATACCAAGAAGGCTGAAAACCTTGGTAAAACGTTTAACCCAAATCCTACAGTAAAGGTTGCTTTGGAAGAGTATGAGCAATGGCGTAGTCCTTGGAAATTTACTCTTATCGTTCGACTAATGGGTAGGCGAGTTGGGTTCCGTATGATGAGTATGAAGCTTAAGTATCTTTGGGCTAAGAATGGTGACATAAGGGTCATGGATTTTTCAGAAGATTTCTATCTTGTGCGATTCTCTGATGAGGGTGATTACAAGCATGCTTTGTTTGAAGGGCCATGGTTAATTGCAGATCATTATCTTCTGGTGCAAAGATGGCGTCCTCTCTTTACTCTATAAGACTACAATGTCAAGAAAATTGCTGTTTGGGTCCTAATCCCACATCTACCTGCTGAACTATACAACCCCCATTTCCTTTGGAGAGCTGGTAGCCAATTGGGAACAATGCTGAAAATTGATGAGACTACTTCTATTCATACATGTAGCCAATTTGCAAGAATCTGTATTGAAGTAGATCTCAGGTATCAACTAATCCCTTATTTTAATGCTCTTGGTCGCACATTTAAAGTAGAATATGAGGGTTTGCACATGATTTGCTTGGAGTGTGGTAAGTATGGCCATAAGATGGATTCATGTCCTGATAAAATCAAATCCTTAGAAGTTAAAAATCAAGATTCTGTTGTCCATATTACTAAGGCTCAAGAAGTGAAAAATTTTGTCCAAGATTCTAATGGTGGTAGGCAAGAAATCAATGTGAATCCTAGTATTACAGATGTTCAGGAAAAAGACTCATCACAACAGAGTCTTGAGGAACAAGCCATTTTTGGGCCTTGGATGCTGGTTAAGAAATCTCCAAGAAAAATCATAAAGGTGAATAGCAAGAAACAAGAGGGAGGAATTGAAAAACCACAGGGTGATCAAGCTCATATTTCTGGAACCAGATTTGAAATCCTATCTTCTGATGCTGATCAAGATTGTGAGGTTAACATGGATAACTCTCAGCATGGTAAAAAGCAAACTCCTAAGGCTCAGATAGGGAACCAAGCTGGTCCAAGCCATACTAAAATTGTTGTTCCAAAACCTGTGAAACATTATAATCAGAACCAGAAGTTGCTCCCAGGAAATTCAAAAAAGAATCAAATCCCTTTGAAGAATCAAAAGAAGCCTGTTGTGAGCAAGGATTCACAAACCAAAGAAGAATCTTCTAGTAAGAATTTGTCTCCCAAGACAGTTGTAGAGCAGGAAAAAAAGAAGGATTGGGAAAATGAAATCCTTGCAATGATGAGTAGATACCATTCTAAAATATGGGAATCTCACTCTAAGGGGGAATATGTTGGTGATCCTCTCAGTTTAGACAAGAATAACTACTATAAGATAATGAAAGGTTTAGATACTGGCTCTTCTCTTGGGAAAAGTGCTATTCTAAACTTGGATCTTCCACCTGATACTTCTGAGTATAGAGGGTCAATTGACCAATCAACATCTATGGAGGTGCAGATTTCTCCTCAGATCATCCCACTGTTGGGACTGTTGCTCAACCTAAAGGTTACAAATCTCTTAATTCCAAATGAATTTTCTAACTTGGAATTGTAGGGGTGCCGGAGCAAAGAGATTCCCTAGCCTGATAAGAGATTTGGTTAAGTTATATCAATTGAGTTTTTTAGCTCTACTTGAACCTAAAATTAGTGGTGAGAAAGCTGATCTTGCTATTAAAAGAATGGGTTTCTCATGAGGTATTAGAGTTGAAGCTCAGGGTTTTTCTAGTGGGATTTGGTGTTTGTGGAAGGTTGAATGTCTCACTGTGAACATCATTGTTACTACCCCTCAGTGCATCCACCTGAGACTTATCAATGTCTTAGAGGCTAATTGGATTCTAACTATAGTCTATGCTAGCCCTAATGAACATAACAGAAAAGAATTATGGGATGAACTCATTCTATTTGCTTCTACATTAACTGATCCTTGGTGTGTAATGGGTGTTGGACAAGTGGCCTCAATAACTTAAGAGGGGGGTGAATTAAGTTATTCGATTTTAACTAAACTTTTCGATTATTAATTACTCTTCACTTTATTATGCTTAAAATGCCTTTTCAAAGATGAAGTATGAATGTTTACTCTTAATATAATGAAATTGTAAATGCAATAAGTAAACAAGAGTTAAGGGAAGAGGAATTGCAAACACGATTTATACTGGTTCGGCCAATCCACTTGCCTACGCCCAGTCCCCAAGTACCAACTTGAGATTTCCACTATTGTAAAAGTCTTTTACAATCGATCAATTCTCCAACACCTTGTAACCCTTCCTTGTGTTGAGAATCAATCCAATCAACAAGAGAGGCACCCTCTCTTCAACCCAAAGTACAAGTACTGATTTAATTGATGAGTACAATTGAACTCTCCTTTAGAGTAGAATTTACAAGTTGAAAGCCTATAAGAAATCTTAATGATTTGCAAATGCTTGGCACACGATAATTTAAAAATGATTTCAATCTATAATTATTTCACATGAGAAATCTTATTGAATTTCGAATTTGAGACAAGTATATATAAGGATGATGATGAAACATTGTAATCCTTGATCAAAAGTCATGTCTCTTCAAAATTTTCAAAAACAGAACACTGGTAATTGATTACAAGGGTTTGGTAATCGATTACACAGTTCAATTTGCGAACAGTTGTGCCTGAAATTCAAAAATTTGAATTTCCTGCACTCTGGTAATCGATTACAAGTTTTGGTAATCGATTACACAGTTCAAAATTTTTGAATTTTAAATTCTGGAACTTTTGGTAATCGATTACACATCTTGGTAATCGATTACCAGTTCAAAAATTTATTCTTTTCAACTGATTTTTACTTTATAAAATACTTTATTTAATTATATATTTAGTGCCAAATTCCTTGCAATATTTAAGAAATCTTTTGACATATTTGTCTAACCAATATTAAGCTTAAACTAATAGACCTTGTTGCTTAACTTGACTTGACTTTTGACTTGAACTTGATCTTCTTGACTTGACTTGAATTTGTTCTATACTTTGCTCTTGTCAATCTTCCTCTTTTCTTTCGTTCTCATTTGGCATCATCAAAACCTACAATTAAGGCATCTACAATCTCCCCCTTTTTTATGATGACAACCATCATTTAAGGGAAGAATGAAAAAACAAGAAATTTTGCAAGTCAATAACGATCACCCCCTTATTCTCCCCCTTTATGTTTGTCTTTTTAAAGTTCTTGAGATTCTTGGGAAGAAATTATACAAGATCAAATTTATTGCCAAAATTTGTGATCAAAGTGATATAGAATAATTAATTTCAAAAACTTGAAAAAAAAATATCATTTTCCCTAATCTCTCCCCCTTTGGCATCATCAAAAGCAATATTAGGCATCCAAAAACAGTTATGAATCAAAAGCTAAAGAACTACCAATATGCCAAACAACCATACCACATAGTACACTAAACAGAGTAAGCATAGTAAATTAAGTACTATCTAAAGTAATGAAACCAAAACGGTCTAAAGTAGCCAAACCCAAGTGGCGAAAAGCTATACCAAAAAAAATCTAAAACAATGCCAAATACACGACAAGGAAACAAGACAAGAAAGAAATCTAAGAGCTAGGATCACAACCGGAACCATCCTCTAACTGGGTAAGGCGAGTCTCTAAAGCGTCAAAGCGCTCGTTAACATGCAGCCTGAAGTTGTGAAGTTCATCCAGAATATCAGTAAGAAGATTAGTAGAAGCATCCCGACGGGGTGGTGAGGGAGTACGATCATCAGCATGCACTGCATCCCGTTTTCTAATCCAATCACCATTAAGAGTCTTTTGGTACCCAAAGGAGTGAATTGCATTAGCGCCAATAGCATTGGTTCTCTTGATGGGAAGCATGTTCTCATTTGCAAAAGGAACATTGAAATGAGACAAGAACAAGGTGATTAAATGGGCATAGGGAAGATGAGCATTGTCAACCAAGGCTTTAGTCATACGGTGACGAATCAAGTGAGCCCAGTTGATTTGTCGTCCAGTCAGTAAGGCCCATATAACTATAAGGTCTTCCTCTGTAGCCTGAGCGAGGTTGGTAGCACGGGGAAGCAAAATGCGAACAATGATATAGTGCATGATACGACTATCAAACGTAAATGATCCAGCAAGAAAACGGTGTTCTAAGTCAGCATGCTCCTGACTTACCATCCTACGTGCATTTTCAGTGCTATAATCTAATTGCCACTCATCTACTATAGATCCTTCAAAATGTACACCTTCACTACCAAGATGGGTTATGGAATAAAACAAAGAATGATCTATCACTATGGGAATTCGTTTAACCTCGCTATAAATAATTCCATCCCTAATCTCCATATTACTATAAAACATCTTAATTAAATCCGGGTAAATTGGGGCTTTTAAAGACATAAATTCCAACAAGCCATAGTTCCTAAATATCTCAAAACAGTCAAAGCTCTCATCTTCAAAGAATTCTAGGTGAAGATACTTAGGGTCAATGATACGACGAGTCGAAAATTGCGAAGTATACCTATTGCGTTGCCGGTTGGTGGAAAATAAAGCAAGCAACGGAGAGGGATTGGTGGTTGCCGGAGGTTCGCCGGAGTTGCCGCGGCATGGTGTGTGAGCGGCGGAGCGCTTGGGTCTCTTGGAGGATTCAGCCATTTGAAGAGACGATTCACGAAATTGTTCGGTGGGTTTTGTAGAGGATGATGAGAGGAACAATTTGCAAGAAGTGGAACGTGATTTGGTGGAGAAATGAGGAAGTTATGAGGATTGAAAGGGTAGGAACGATTAGGGTTTACGCACAGTAGAGAGAGAAAGGGGCCGTGAAGAGAGAGAAAGTGAACGAGCGTATTAATAGAAATCCTCGTCTGGTAATCGATTACTGTTAGTGGTAATCGATTACCACGTTTCCAGATTGAGAGAACTGTCGCAGGTAATCGATTACGGAAATTATGTAATCGATTACAATAATATTTGCTCTCTGGTAATCGATTACTTCACAGTGGTAATCGATTACCAGGAACTTAGATGAGCATCTGTCTGATCGAAACTCTCTGGTAATCGATTACACCTACTGTGTAATCTATTACACACTTCCTAGAAGTGTTATTTTTGAGTTCTAAACCATTTTTCTTCATAAAAACTGCTAGGAATCTATGTTAGAAACATCTAATAACCCTAATTCTCTCCTAATTGTGAAGAAATTTTCCTTAGGTAATGACTTGGTAAAAATATCTGCAAGTTGTTGCTTAGACTCTATAAATTCTAGAATACAATCACCTTTTTGTACATGATCTCTAAGAAAATGATGTCTAATTTCTATGTGCTTGGTTCTAGAGTGTAACACAGGGTTCTTAGACAAGTTAATGGCACTTGTATTATCACAACGAATTGGTATGTGATCTATATTTAAGCCATAGTCTGAGAGTTGTTGTTTCATCCAAAGTATTTGGGCACAACAACTTCCAGCAGATATGTATTCTGCCTCAACAGTTGATAAGGCAACACTATTTTGCTTTTTACTATGCCAAGACACTAAAGCAGATCCAATAAAATGACAAGTACCACTGGTACTTTTTCTATCAGTTTTGCATCCCGCAAAATCTGAGTCAGAATATCCTATTAGACTAAAAGACATATTTTTAGGATACCATAAACCTAAGTTAATAGTTCCTAACAAATATCGCATAATCCTTTTGACAACACTCAAATGGGATTCTTTAGGGTTAGATTGAAATCTAGCACACAAGCATACACTAAACATGATATCAGGTCTACTTGCTGATAAATAAAGAAGGGATCCAATCATACCTCGATATTGCTTTATATCTATGGACTTCCCATCTTCATCTTTATCCAGATAGCAAGCAGTGCTCATAGGTGTAGCCATATGTTTAGCGTTTTCCATTCCAAATTTCTTGAGTAGCTCCTTGCAATACTTGCTTTGGTTGATGAAAATACCATTTTTGGTTTGCTTGATTTGCAATCCAAGAAAGAAATTTAACTCCCCCATCATAGACATTTCAAACTCACTTTGCATGTCATTAGAAAAATCCTTGCACAAATTTTCATTAGTAGCACCAAAGATAATATCATCAACATATATTTGAACTAACAGAATGTCATGCATTTTTCTTTTAATAAAAAGTGTTGTATCAACCTTCCCTCTTGAAAATTCTTTTTCTAAAAGAAATTTGCTTAATCTTTCATACCAAGCCCTAGGTGCTTGTTTCAATCCATATAGGGCCTTTTTTAATTTAAAAACATGATTAGGCAATTTTTCATTTTCAAAACCTGGAGGTTGTTCTACATACACTTCTTCTTTAATAAAACCATAATGCACTTTTGACATCCATTTGATATAATTTGAAATCCATTATGGAAGCATATGCAAGCAACATTCTTATAGCTTCTAATCTTGCTACAGGAGCATAGGTTTCTTCATAATCTATTCCTTCTTCTTGATTATATCCTTTGGCCACTAACCTAGCTTTGTTTCTCACAACTATACCATGTTCATCTAACTTGTTTCTAAAAACCCATTTTGTTCCTATAATAGGATGATTACTTGGTCTATCAACTAGATCCCAAACTTGGTTTCTTTCAAATTGGTTTAATTCTTCTTGCATAGCAATAATCCAATGTTCATCTTTTAAGGCTTCATCAATATTTTTAACTTCAATTTTAGAAACAAAAGCCATATTATTGCATATGTCTTTAAGAGAATGTCTAGTTGTTACTCCTTTTGATATATCTCCTATGATGTTATCTATAGGATGATCTTTTAGAGTTCTCCACTCTTTTGGAAGATCCATGTTTGTTTGGTTTTCTTCTACTATAGGATCTTTTATATTTTTATCTTTGTGAACTTCTTCATTTATGTGGGTATTTTCTAGATTTTCTACAATATCATCAATTATTTCTTTTCTAGGATAAGATGTGCTAGACTCATCAAAAGCTACATGTATAGATTGTTCTATTGTCATAGTTCTCTTGTTATATACTCTATATGTCTTACTATTCAATGAGTATCCAAGAAATATCCCCTCATCTGATTTAGCATCAAATTTACCTAAATCATCTTTTCCATTATTTAGAATAAAACATTTGCAACCAAAAATATGAAGATGAGAGATATTTGGTTTTCTACCATTGAATAGTTCATAGGGTGTTTTCTTTAAGATTGGTCTGATTAGAGCCCTATTCATTGTGTAACAAGCAGTACTTACTGCTTCTGCCCAAAAATATTTTGGAACATTAGAATCATTAAGCATTGTTCTTGCTAGTTCTTCTAGTGATCTATTTTTCCTTTCAACTACTCCATTTTGTTGTGGAGTTCTAGGGGCAGAAAAATTATGTTCTATACCATTTTCATCACAAAACAGATCAAAGTTTTTATTTTCAAACTCCCCTCCATGATCACTCCTAATGGATGCTATTTTAAAATTTTTCTTATTTTGAATCATTTTTGCAAATTTTCTAAAGGTATGAAATGCATCACTCTTATTTGCAAGAAATAAGGTCCATGTAAATCTAGAAAAATCATCAACTATTACAAGAGCATAATAACTACCACCAAAACTCATAGTTCTAGATGGACCACAGAGATCCATATGTAAAAGCTGTAAAGGCCTAGTGGTTGTTACTATGTTTTTGGATTTAAAAGAGACTATTACTTGTTTACCTTTTTGACAAGCATCACAAAATTTGTCTTTTTAAAATTTTATTTTAGGTAAACCAACAACTAAGTCTTTTGAGACCAATTTATTTAAATGATCCATGTTTATGTGAGCAATTCTTTTATGCCATAGCCAAGATTCATCATTTTTACTAAGAAGGCATTGATTATGATTTGTAGTATAGTCTAATTTTAACTTATATACATTATTTATTCTATAGCCTATATACTTAATGTTTTTGTCAAGTTTGGATTCAATAACACAATTTTGTGAATCAAATGATACTGAGAATTCTTTATCACATAGTTGACTAACACTAAGCAAATTATGCCTAAGGCCATCAACAAGTAAGACATTTTCTATGGAGGTTGAGAGATTTGTACCAATTTTTCCGACTCCCAAGATTTTGCCTTTGTTGTTATCTCCATAGGTAACATGTCCACTATTCTTTGGGGTGATGTCCATAAGTTTTGAGATATCACCGGTCATGTGCTTGGAGCACCCACTGTCAATGTACCAAGTATCTTTCATGAAGTCCTCTTCTTCACTTTCGTAGTCTTTGGCCATAAGTCCTAGGTTAACAGTTTCATTTTCTGAGTCACTGGAGCTTATGTCATTGTCATCCTATGTGATGTAAGCTTTCTTTGTTTTCTTGTCTTTGAATGTCTTCTTGTTTGATTTTTCCATTCTTTTCTTGTAAATTGGACATTCTAGTTTGAGATGCCCTGGCTGGTTGCATTCGAAGCATTTTTGGATTGATTGGGAGTCTTCTCCTTTCTTCTTTATGTTAGGTGTAGGTCTTCTTCTATTTCCTCTATTTCTTAGAAACTTGTTGAATCTTTTAACAAAAAGACTGAATTCTTCGTCATCGTCCAAGTCCTCATCTTCGATGATATCTTCTTCTTCATGGACCATTGACGATGAAGCTTTGAGAGCAATACTTTTCTTACTTCTGTCATTCTCTTCATGTTGATTTAGTCTTGTCAACTCTAACTCATGTTCTTGAAGTTTCCCAAAGAGTGAATGAAGAGACATAGTTGTAAGATCTTTTGATTTTGCAATCGCGGTCACCTTTGGCTGCCATTGCCTACTCAAACACCTTAGAACTTTGTTAATTAAATCTTCATTTGGAAAACTTTTTCCTAATGATGCAAGATGATTAACAATATGAGTGAATCTTTTTTGCATTTCTTGTATACTTTCATTTTGATTCATTCTAAATAGTTCATATTCGTGTGTGAGAGTGTTTATTCTAGATCTTTTGACATCACTAGTTCCCTCATGAGTCACTTCCAAGGCATCCCACATCTCTTTGGCACTCTTACAATTTGAAACTCTAAAATATTCATCTATGCCTAATGCAGATGTGATTATGTTTTTTGCCTTTAAGTTATATTGTACTTTTCTTTTATCCTCCTCACTCCATTGATCCCTAGGTGTTATCTTAATTTCATCCCCTAGTTGCATTGAAGGAACAAAAGGTCCATTTTCTATAGCATCCCAAATATTTAAATCAATTGATTCTATAAAGATTTGCATCCTAGATTTCCAATAGTGAAATCCTTCTCCATTGAACACAGGTGGTCTATTAAAGGAGTTTCCTTCACCAAAAAGAGAGTTGGATGAGGCCATAATTGATCTTGAAGCTTCTAATCTTTAAACAAGATACAAGCTCTGATACCACTTGTTAGACAAGTGGCCTCACTAACTTAAGAGGGGGTGAATTAAGTTATTCGATTTTAACTAAACTTTTCGATTATTAATTACTCTTCACTTTATTGTGCTTAAAATGTCTTTTCAAAGATGAAGTATGAATGTTTACTCTTAATATAATGAAATTGTAAATGCAATAAGTAAACAAGAGTTAAGGGAAGTGGAATTGCAAACACGATTTATACTGGTTCGGCCAATCCACTTGCCTACGTCCAGTCCCCAAGTACCAACTTGAGATTTCCACTATTGTAAAAGTCTTTTACAATCGATCAATTCTCCAACACCTTGGAACCCTTCCTTGTGTTGAGAATCAATCCAATCAACAAGAGAGGCACCCTCTCTTCAACACAAGATAATTTAAAAATGATTTCAATCTATAATTATTTCACATGAGAAATCTGATTGAATTTCGAATTTGAGACAAGTATATATAAGGATGATGATGAAACATTGTAATCCTTGATCAAAAGTCATGTCTCTTCAAAATTTTCAAAAACAGAACACCGGTAATCGATTACAAGGGTTTGGTAATTGATTACACAGTTCAATTTGCGAACAGTTGTGCCTGAAATTCAAAAATTTGAATTTCCTGCACTTTGGTAATCGATTACAAGTTTTGGTAATCGATTACACAGTTCAAAATTTTTGAATTTTAAATTCTGGAACTTTTGGTAATCGATTACACATCTTGGTAATCGATTACCAGTTCAAAAATTTATTCTTTTCAACTGATTTTTACTTTATAAAATACTTTATTTAATTATATATTTAGTGCCAAATTCCTTGCAATATTTAAGAAATCTTTTGACATATTTGTCTAACCAATATTAAGCTTAAACTAATAGACCTTGTTGCTTAACTTGACTTGACTTTTGACTTGAACTTGATCTTCTTGACTTGACTTGAATTTGTTCTATACTTTGCTCTTGTCAATCTTCCTCTTTTCTTTCGTTCTCATTTGGCATCATCAAAACCTACAATTAAGACATCTACAATGGGTGACTTCAACTCAGTGCTTTATGAATTTGAAAAATTAGGTGGTGCTGCTGTAAATAGAAGGGCTATGAAAGCCTTTGCTGATTGTTTGGATACATGTGATTTAACTGAACTTCCATCAAAAGGCCTTTTTTTGACTTGGAAAAGAGGAAATTTACAAGAAAGATTAGACAAAGTGGTTTTTTCTGAGAATTGGAAGACTATTTTTCAGCAATTAATTGTTATTAATCTGGCTCTTCCAACATCAGATCATTGTGGTTTATGGTTAAAATTGGCATCTTTCCATCCCACTCCTCCTTTGATTAAATCCTTTAAATTCTTATCTTCTTGGTTATCTCACTCTGATTTCCAAGTGCAAGTTAAAAATCATTGGATTAGAGGGAGATCGTGGAACAACAATTTAGAAGATTTTACTTCTAATATTCAGATTTGGAATAAGATGGTATTTGGTAACATTTTTCAGCAGAAGAAAACTATATTGAGGAGACTAGAAGGAATTTATAGGAAACTTCTTGATGGTGTTAATCCTTTCCTTGCTGATCTGAGTATTAAACTTTGGAGAGACTATGAAATTATTCTTGCCAGGGAAGAAGAATATTGGCTTGACCAATCCAGAGTTAATTGGCTGAATCTTGGGGATAGAAATACTCATTTCTACCATCAAGCTACCTTAATTAGAAGATCCAGAAATCGTATTGAAGCTTTACAAGACGATAATTTGGTGTGGATATATGATGATGCTCAATTACAACAGTTGATGCTTAATTTCCTTCAACGTTTATATTCTGAAAGTCCTTCAACTTTACTTCTAAGGATGGATGACAATTTGTTTCCTCCCCTCACACCAGAAGTGAAAGAAAATCTGATCAGGATGCCTTCTCATGAAGAAATTAAGCAATCCTTATTTAGTATTGGGAACTTTAAGGCCCCAGAGCCGGATGGTATGCATGCTCTCTTTTACAAAAGTCAATGGGATATTGTGGCTCCTACTATTGTTGATCTCATCACCCAGGTTTGGACCAATCCAGGTAATATTAAAGATATTAATCAAACTCTTATTACTCTTGTCCCTAAGATTGATTCTCCTACTAGACCTGCTCATTTTCGGCCAATCTCACTTTGTAATGTTAGCTATAAGGTAATTTCTAAACTTATTGCTAATCGTTTTCGTGATATTATGCCTTTGATTATTGGCCCCACACAATGTTCTTTTTGTTAAAGGTCGCCAAGGTATTGATAATGTAATTGTTCTTCAAGAAGTAATTCATTCTCTTAGATATATATCTCGTAACAAAGGTTTTATGGTCCTAAAAAAAGATATGGCTAAAGCATATGATAGAATGAAATGGTCTTTTATTATTAATTCTCTTGTTAAAGCCGATATCCCTGCATCTCTGGTTGATATTATCCATAATTGCATTTCTACACCTACTAGTAGTATTAATTGGAATGGTAATAAATCTGTAGTTTTCTCTCCTTCTAGAGGCTTACGTCAGGGCGATCCTATCTCTCCATACTTATTTGTCATGTGTATGATAGATTAAGACACCTTATTAACCAACATGTTGATTCTGGTGACTGGAAAGCTTTTTCTTTTGGCAGGAATGGCCCAATAGTATCTAATCTCTTGTTTGCTGATGACATTGTCCTTGTTGCTGAAGCTTCTGTGGAGCAGGCTCAAGTGATAAACAGTGTTCTGGACAAATTTTGTGCTTCTTCTGGACAAATGATTAGTAGAGAAAAATCAAGGATTTTCTTTTCTAAGAACACTCCTTAGGATATTTTTCTTTAGCTCAATCTACCTTAATGAGTATTCCTTACTATGTAATGCAAGCTTCTGACATTCCTAATGGAGTCCTTGAAGAAATTGAAAGGATTTGCAGAAACTTCATATGGGGATCTTCATCATATAAAAGAAAGATGCACCTAATTTCTTGGTCTAAAATTTGCCTTCCAAAAGCTAAAGGAGGTTTAGGCTTTAAACCTCTGAAATTAGTTAACACTGCATATATGGTAAAGCTGGGTTGGAGTTTAATTAAGAAGCCTGATCTTCTTTGGGTTCAGGTGCTCAGATCCAAGTACAAGTGTGGAGGAAATAGAGTACCTACTGTGAGTTCTTATGCAAGGGAATCCAATGTTTGGAAAGGAATTGTCCAAGCCTGGAAATATACTACAGTTGGTCTGATGTGGAATTTAGGCAATGGGCAAGACACTAGATTCTGGCAGGACAATTTTGTTCCTGGTTTCCAGTCTCTATCTGCATATGCCTTGACCAAAGTACCTCCTCAAGAGATTAATCTGTCAGTTTCCTGTTTTGCTGCTAATGGAGTTTGGAATGATCAAAAAAATTCTGAATCCTTGCCTGCTGATATAAAAGCAAGTCTCTATGCAGTTTTGGCCACTCCACTTCTGATATTCCTACATGGACTGCCTCAGCTGATGGGGAATTTACTATGAAATCTGTTTATGATTTAATTGCTGACCCAATTACTCCTACAGTTGATCAAGATTTAAGCAAGAAAATTTGGAAATGGGAGGGTCCTCCTAGAATCCAATGTTTTCTTTGGAAGTGTCTACATGGGAAGTTGCCTACAAATGATGAGAGATATCATAGAGGCATGACTCAAAATAATTTCTGTCCAAGATGTAATGATTCTCCAGAAACTATTATGCATATTCTCAGAGATTGTCCTGTGGTTATGGACATTTGGAATTATGTTATCAAAGAAGATCATTGGGCAACCTTCTTTAGCCTTGGTCTGAAGAGATGGCTCAAATTCAACATGGAAGATCATCAAGTTGACTGTCATCCAAATCATGATTGGAATTTGATGTTTCCTATCCTAATCTGGAATCTTTGGAATGATAGGAATAATTTGGTTTTTAATTCAAAATCTGAAATTTATGATAATTTACTTCACAAATCCTTGGCTTATGTTTCTATGATTTCCTCCAACTTTGGAAATGCCCATACTATGCCTGCTGAAAAGAGAAAACAGGAACCCTTGTCTCTTGGAAATTTCCTCCTTCTGACTATGCTAAACTCAATGTAGATGGCTCTATTAGAGGTTCATTTAGCCAAGCAGCAGGGGGTGGTCTTATTAGACATGAAGATGGTAGATTCATTTCTGGTTTCATCTGCAACATTGGGGTCTGCACTGTTCTAAAGGCTGAGTTGTGGGCTCTCTATCATGGTATTCATCTTGCCAAAAATCTGAACATCCAAAATCTTTATATTGAGTTAGACTCTAAGCTAGCTCTTGATCTTGTTCATAGTGGTGCTAACCCTTCTCACCACTGTTATGGTCTAATTAGAGATATCAGAGAAGCTTTATCTTGGGATTGTAATGTCAAGATAGATCATGTATATAGAGAGGGTAATAGAGCTGCTGATTACCTTGCTAGTATGGGCCACTCTATACCATTAGAAGTTCAGATTTTACATTTTTGTCCCCCTCCCTTAGTTAATATCCTTAGGAGTGATATTCAGGGTATTGCCTTTCCTAGGCAAGTTGTAGTTGTGTAATTGTTTTCTTGGGCCTTTGGCCCCTCCAATAATAATAAAAAAAGCATGGATTTCCTGGTTCTAATATTTGGACCATGTGCTTTGTATGTTTTAAATATTAAAAAAATCTGATTATTTCTTGGAAAAAACATTAACTTATATGCAAATCAAATAATGACAATAATGATTAATATCTTTCACAAAAGAAAATAATATGTAATGAAACTTGTATATATTAATTAAATAAAATGGCTTAATTTTATATTCTATATATTTTAAATTTAAATAAAATATGTATCTTTAAAAACCTAATAAAAGAAGGTAAAAGAGGAAATATATTAAAATATTAAGGATAAATTGAAAAAAAAAAAGCTAACAACTACGAATTATAAATTAGGTGAGTAACTTATAGTCAATGTTTTAAAAATCGGACCGGTAATTGAACCGATGACGGTTCAATGGTTCAACCGTGGTTGAATTAGTTTTAATTAAATATTTTTTTAATATTATATAATATTTTAATTAATAAAGTAACACAAAATTATAAGAAATTAATATATATAAAGTTGTAAAACAGCATAAATGACCTTATTATAAGAGAAAAAATTAACAATGATTAGTAAAATAATAGATATCTATGTGTAATCCTTAAATATATGTCTTTATTTATCTTAAAAATATTTTAGATTAAATAAAAAATAAAAGAAAATTGAATTTTTTTGAAAAGGACCGGTTCAACTGGTTTTCTGGTACCGGTTCCGGTTTTCATCGGTTCTTGACCGGTTCGACCGGTTCTGAGCTCCTCCGATTTTTTGGGTTGAACGGACTGGTCACCAGGCCGGTTCCCGGTCGGACCCGACCGGTTCGATTTTAACAACAATGCTTATAGTTTATAAGTTAGTAAAATATGTTTTTTATTAAGTACTTATTTATTCAAATAAACTTATAAGCTAATTAAATCAGTTTTAAGTTAACTTATTTACATGGTCTAGTGGTATTTTATTGTAAGTTTGTCTATAGGTTTGAGCACCGCAAGTGTTCATATTAATGTATTTTTCTTATAAAAAGTTAACTTTTAAATTTTTAATCATGTTTTTAGTTATTTCAAAATAATAATAAATTAAATGCTAGTTATCTATGATACTAAACCAATAAAAAACTACCAAGAAAAATATTTCTAGCAAACTAAATCATTAACGACGAAGAATTTAAATAATTTACAATTTTACATATGATAACTCATTACCATAATACACTAAAGACAACGCCTCAGAAAAAAACATAATTCGTTCCATACAAAAAGGTTAAAACTTATGCAAACAAATACACGTGGCTTAATACAACTTTTCTCCAATCTCCAACCATATTTTTTTTCACACACAAACACAACCCACAATGATTTCCCAAAAGGAGCTATTTAATTGGCTTTTTTTTTTGGTCGAAGCTATTTAATTGGCTGGAGAGTTTTGTTTTTTCTCCTTAGCAGGTCTCCCAGGCTGGCATACAATGAAATTGAACACCCAAACTAACAAGTAACAAAGACGACATAAACTACGGACAACAACTAAATGCCAATTTTGACCAAAAAAAAAAAAAATACTAAATGCCAATAAATTTAATTAATAAAATAGATATATATGATATATCTATCTATAGTATCATAATGTCAATTTTTTGTCTCCAATTTTATTTTTCTCACCATATAATATTATTTTAATTAAATATAAATATTTAAAGAATAAAATTGTAAATATTATTCTAACGTTATTATCAAACACTCATCCTATAATTACAAATTTTATTTAAAATAAAAAACTTAGTGATAATAGACTTTATTATTGTTGTTATTATTTTTATCATCATTACTATTTAAATTTTAAAGTATGAATTGAGAGTTTTTGTTATAAATTATATCAGCAAAAGATTACTTAAAAAACATTTTTTTAAAAAAATGTTTGGATAGAGGTTATAATTGTTGCCATATAAAACAAGTGATTTTTATAATCGTTTCATTTAAAATTATTAAAATAATTGATCATTAAATTGTATTAAATCATATAAAAAGTGATTTTATTTTTCAGAAATTTATATGAAAATCAGAAACAGATTTGTGTTTGGTTACAATAATAAAAAAACTTTTTTTTATTATTCTCTCCCTTCTATTATAGTTAATTAATCTGAAAAGTAAATAAGAATGGTCTCTGATTAAAATTAAGATTATGCTTTTTTTAATTCTGATTTTTAATTTTTTATACAATAAAAAAATCACCTTTTTAAAAAGTTTAAACAAATAGATCCTGAGTTACAAGAGCCTATTAATTTTAAAAGAAGGTCAAGATAAAATCTAGAATTATATTTATAATGACTAAATTTAAATAAGTAAAAATATATAAAGACAGGTGTTGTAATATTAAAGATGAAAACCTAAATGAAAGAAAATATTAAATATAGGTCGATGTCCAAAAAAAAAAAACTGGAGATCAAAACTCAAATAGTTATAAGGAATAATATCTGATTTACACCTTAAATGAAATTAGGGATCCATTTTCCTTTTTCGGTGATTACATTTAAAGTGAAGACATCAATAATCAATAACATATTTCTAAACTTAGGTACACCATGTATCATGCAGTTCATCAAAGAGGGGGCAAAAAGCAACAGAATCATGACCAACAAATGAACACCTCCTAAAAGAATGAGTAATTTGTATACAATAATAATAGCAACTAAGTTGGATAAATGCATAGAAGACGATAACCATAGATACAATCCAAAACTGAACAACAGAAAATTACATACAAATTTTTGTTGTTATCAACTCCACAGTGAAGCATCTACAACAAGCATATGCTCATCCCATGTTAGGAAAGATTCCTGAGAAGTTGGGTATCTTATCAACATGCTTGAGAGCACGTTCAGCAATCTGTCTAGTTCGATAGTCACCATGCTGGAAAGCATCCACAAGTGCAGTGCTCACATTTTGATCTCCAGAAACTTCATAGGCTATATCATCTGTTCTCAATAGCCTCTCCACTGCCCAAACTGCTCTCCTCCTCAGAGTTTCTGTCCGTTTCTCAAGTAACACATCAAGTATAGGTTTCACTCCCTCTGCTTCACACAAAACCAATACTCCTTGTTCAATATCTACTCCATCATCTATTATAGTAGATAAGGCTGCAAGTGCCGCCTCAACCACACTCGCATTTGTGTGATCCAGTAGAGCTACTAACTTAACGACTGCCTGCCCTTCATAAAGACAAAATGTTTCTTTCAAAGAACACCTCCCTCGGTGGATCCTACACAATCCAGTAATGACTGGCTGTTTGCTGAAGCAAGAAAAGATTGAAGCACAAAAACCTGGCGGTGGCAACTCGGGCAATTTGGTTAAATTTCTTGATTCTTGCGATAGATTCTCCAAAGCTGTAGCAGAAACCATCTGTACATTATCGAGTCCATTGGCCTGAAGCAGTTCAATAAACAGTGCAGCAAGATTGTGATCACGGCAGAGTGCAATGGCATCAGGCTCATCAGCCAAAACATATGTAACCCTTGCAACAATCTTCACAAGCCCTTCAAGAACCGGTGTCACAAAGCGAGCGCCTCTGATCTCTCCCTGCCTGATGGCAATCACCCTAGATATGACTGTCAGAAAGGCACCTTCATCCAGTAGCTGCCTTGTGAGGCCCAAATCCCTTTCAGGTAGATCAGCTAAAAGGCCAACAGCCGCTGCCTGCTCTTCAGTGATTCCTGTATTTTCTGATATCACTTTAACTAGACTACCAAGCTGTCCAACTGAGCCACGCAGTGCATCAGCTAGTTCCTGACCCATGTGCGGAGACAAATTCTGAAGAAGTCTTAAGGAAGCTACACGCAGATCTTTCTGTGGTGCCTCAATGAATTGGACTAGACTGATAGTGGCACCAGAGCTTTTGATAGCAGAAACAACACTCAGCACTGTAGTTGGAGAACTAGTAAGTCCAACAAGAACTTGGAGAAGTTTGCACTCGATTGCTGGACCAGTGTTGCTTATAAGATGGAGTAGATTATGAACTATATCCTCTGAGACCAGAGTTTGGTGATCAGGTCCAACTGGAATGGAATCAAAGTCTTCTCCTGAGTTAACAACACTGGCAAGAATTGTAGCAGAGACCTCTTTTAATCGTGTGGGAAGCAGATTAGGACCCACTGCAAAAAGGTCATTGACAAGAGGGGAAAGTATGCCAGCCTCTATTAAAACCTTTGCGCTTGGATCACATGATGATATCTGATTTAGTGCCTTCAGCGCAGCTTCTCTTGACTGCAAATTACCACTTTTCATTATATTGATCAGAGACGGACCTGCAGTTCTAGCAACAATGACTTTAACATCATTGTTCAAAACCAGCTCACCAAGGATTCCAGCCATGGAGAGTTTGGTTTCTGGTGGACCTGCAAACATTTTAACAAAAAACAAGATGATGGCTTGATACCTACATAGGAATATGGAGTTCTACAAGCAAATGACAAATCTTGATCCCAAACATTTAGGGTTTTTAATGTAAACAATTAATCAAAACTAAATGGAATGCACTTGATATCCCTACACAATGCAAGTTTATCTAGGGCTACATTCTCTAATATTTCCTTGCAATTGTATCTTTTATAGTTTTTGGTAATCATATCTTTTCTAATTCCTTGTATTATCCATATAGTTTCTAGTGTTTAGGGTGGAAAATATTTCCCAGAAACATTTGTCTATTATTTGGAACAGGTAAACATTTTAATTTGTGTGGTGTGACAAATCAAACACTAGAAAATTACAAGATGATGCATTGCTTTCAGTAAAGTTTTCAACTGATTTTCTAAGAAGCTACTTCCTGGTACGATGATATTCCACAGTCAGCCATAAAAGAAGAAAAATGAGTAAGTATATAAATGATATCAATCTTCAGTTGGAAGGTTCTCTGAAACATTTTTCACATTAGTATTGTTCATTTGACGTGATCCTTGAAATATTCATACAAGTTTTTTTTTTCTTTTGCCTTTACCCTCCAAATAATTTCAAAAAGAAAAATAGAAAACTTATGCACGCCATTTTTACAATAATATATGTGTAATATGGCTGACCTAGCAAATTATGCTTTTTTGAGAATTAACATAAAAAAGTGAGCAAATTAGCCAGATAACATGGGTATGATGTTAGATAAATTGTAGAGTAGTGCTAGTACCTTCAAGGAGCTGGGTCAGTAGAGGCTGCAATCTACCATTTTCAGCCATCTGCCGCACATTATTCTCACACTTCTCCAGATTCTCCAATGTTTTATCAGCCTTCTCAACAGTGGAAAGATCTTCTGATTTGCTGCTTGTCATTCCAACTAATATAAGAATAGCTCCATTGATTGAACCAATCTTCTCACAAAGGGTTTCAGATTTTGAGAGCTCATAAAGCAAGGAGACAGCTTCCTCTCTTTCTTTAGAAAGCTCGTGTGAAAGGAATTTTACGACCGTACGCACAGTGTCCCCTTCGGCCAACAATTCCTTTGGAACAAAGAGAAGATGTTAACATGAATCTCCAAAGGCAAACTGATGATACCAAAAATTTAGAAAGGAAATGAAATGATAACCAGCAAACCTGTGCCAACCTTATTCTCATCATCTTCCTCAACCACAATTCTAAGGGTTTCCAAAGCTCTACAGCGAATCTTACGGCTGCTACTCTTCAGCATGTCAACGATCATTGGTATAAGCCCTGCATTGCGGATATTGTGCTTATTTGACCGACTTCTTCGACAGATGTGCTGGACATACTTTAAGGCCTGAAGAGTTTCATTTTCTGGACTCCCCATATTCAAAGAACGGCGAGCCATATCCAGCTGTGCAGCTTCATTCCTGGTAGTCCACTCTTCAATGGTGTTGCGCAAAGCCATACTTGGATTCAGTTCAGTGCTTCTTAATTCTTGCAGAGTCAAAGGGCAAACCAGTTTCCGTCCACTCTCCTTGCATTCCTTGAACCATTTTTCAATTGCTTCACGTTCAAAAGTCTGTCCATTTTCTAAAGTAACAGGATCGCGCATAACTTGCTTCGTCAAAGGACATACAAAAGCATCATAAATAGGCTCGATGTGCAACCTCTCAAAATGAAAGCTATCATCAGACTGGCTGCCAGGGTCATTACTTCCATCCCAGCTTGCAGCCATCATAGATCCAGTTATCTATTGCCACAAAGCACACTAGGTTAAGGTAGTGCTCAGAAGCTCATGAGAGCAACAAAGTAGTAAAACAATGAATAAACTTAATGTAAAATGAGTAGGTATTTTCATGAGAAGGCTAAGATATATTATCTTCAACCATGAACCTGCAGAGGGGGTTCACAGAATACAGCATTAAAATGCCAAGAAGCTCAAACCAAAACAGAATGAAACTGCACGAACTGTTCAATTGTGAATCGAATGAGGTGAGATCCCCTCTGATCGTTACAACCCAATTAATAATAAATCCAATGCAATGACAAGCAAGAAATTGAAAAATTATACAATAGTGGCAAATGACCCAGTTTCAATAATTAAGAATCATAACATAAAGATTTCCCATAATTGCATATTCCCTTAATTTAGAAACAGAGAGCGATGCAAGCAAATTATTTCAGCTTAATTTTCATTTAAATTACCTTAACAATTGAAGGGTTAGTAACTTTTAAGTCATTCATTTGAGACTCAATCCAAAATTAGAAACTAGTAAGTTCGGTGATGATCAAAGTAGACAGTCTTCTTAATTCTAAAACAAATCGAAAAATTGAAAACAACAGTAAAAAGTAAGAACCATACCTGTTTGTTTCCAAGTTGTGAGAAGCAGTGAAGGATCTCTGGCAAGAAAAACCTACTTTTGCTTTTTAGTTTGACAATTGATTAAAGAAAAACCCTGGAAGCAAAGTTGATTGCGCAACGCAATTGTTGTTGTAGAATCATGGTTAAGAGTTGGAATTGCAGGAAAAGGAAAAGGGGGATGTAGTTGAGGAGTTGAAGGAGTAAAGGAAGATATTTTTATTTTGAAAAACCAAAGAAAAATTTGAAAAGAAAACTCGCTTCATGTAAGAACTATTAAGAAGGGATTTGGGAAACACTGAAAACAAAATAAAATTAATTTAAAATAATAGGAATTTCCAGCAAGAGAAGAGAGAGAAGGGAAGGTTGACTCGATGGCCGATGCTAATAGTCATCAGGTCAGACAGAGAAGATGGATGGAGCAATCAATCATCCTTCCAAAACCAGCTTGCCTTGGCTACCTCATTTCATTAAACTAATAATCACTTCCACCTAAATATAAAAATAAAATGTATTTACCAAAATATCTATTTTTCAAATTATGAAAATAAACGAATTAAACCGCCCTAAAAACATATTTTAATCTAATATATTTATCGAGAAGAACCAATAACTCAACTAATAATATTAATATATATTAACTAAAAGTAAATAGCAAGTTTAATTTATTATTACATTAATAAATATCAGATAGATAATGTTAGGCTTAGAAGATTGTAGCTGTTTTCTTTTTCGGTTGTTGCTTGCTTTTTGCACTTTACCAAAAAAAAAAAAAATTGTGGGGAAAACTCCCAACTTCCATTGCACACTTAATAATAATTTAATTAATAAGTATGTTGTACATTAAATGTATATTTTTAAGTATAAAATAAATTTCATTAATTAAAATATTCTAATGATAATAAAAACTTAAAATGAAATCTAAAAAAAAGATGTGTTTAATTTTAAAATGTCTAAAATATTTAAAATAAACTGAATTATACTACAAGTCAATTTGGAAAAGTCTACAATTTTTTTTCGGAAAAATCAATTCATAAGTTATTTACAAATATGTGTAAAAAAAATCTGAACATTAATTAAAATTATGGGATGTATATTTTTTAAATGAATAATTAATTAAAATACATTAATTTAATTTAATACAAAATTTAGGATTTAATTGATATACACTGTCATTGTAAAATTGTTTTACACATATACCCAATTGTGTCGCCATATTATTTATGAATGTGACACTCATGTCTTATTAAATTCAATAAATAATGTGATAATACATCATTGGATGTACACTGACAGTGTATATATAATTAAGTGTGCATAATATATCATCAGAATTTTGCATTTTATGTTTTACCAAAATAATTTATATTTTATGTTTTAACATGTAACTTTTAAGATATTAGTAAATATATAGTTTAATTAGTATATATTGATAATTTTACACAGTTATTTAATAATCTGTTATCACATTATTTAATTAGTATGATATTTCATGTGTTACTAAACTCAATTTACAATGTGACAACATAAGAGTAAAAAAAAAAATACAATGTGACAACATATTATTATATTATTTACGGTGTAAAATGTTTTTAAATGTTGAAAAATGATATATCTGGAAACTTAATTACTTTAGTTATTAATGCTATAAAAAAATTAAAAAGAATCTACAAGATTGAAAATGATAATTAATTTATAAAAAAAATATTAAATTATGAATCTGAAAATTTACTCTAAGGTGGGGGGCAGTAGCAGATGAATTTTGTGCTGGAGTGACAAATTGCGTTACGTCAGAAACGTGGAAATTGGATTTGGAGCAGCCAACCCCAAAACCTTGTTGTGAAGTAGTTCCATGGAAGAAGAAGAAGAAGAGCATCTAGAGAGTTCGCTGAACGGTGCGGAACCGCAAAAGCATCAACCGGAGGTTGTTGAAGAAGGAGAAGATCAACAACAGATGCAGCTTCGACGCCTACAACCTGGCGCTGAAGAGAAACTCGTATTGCAATTTATGGATTCAGCGCATAACTACCTCTCCCTCTTTGATGCATTGTCCTCCACACTTAGTCAGGTAAAACGAATTTGAATGCAGATATTCACTGTCTTTGGATAGTCACAAAACCCTTTCAATTTGATAGCTACATTCAAAATGTGTGCGATCATAAAACCTTGTTCTATTATGCATTTTCATTTCAATTTTCTGTCTATTAATGGTTTAATTACCAATATAGCTCTCAATTTAATTCGCTGATCTGTTCATTCTGAAAGAGAAGACATCACATAATAGAATGTTAAATTGTGTTTTTATAATATTGGTTTTGATTATTCAGCACAGCTTTTTCATTATCAATATTCAGAGGGTATAAGTAACTCCCTAGTTGACCCTGCAATTTGGAAATTAAAAAATTTAGGCCATGTCTTTTTGTTTTCTTTGATATAGTATGATGCTCTCTCTTTGAAAATTCATTAGCAGCACTCTTTTTTTGGTTCACAGGGGTGGCTGGAGTTAGCAAGTGCGCGACATTCCATGGGTGCTTCACGCATTAACAGCTCTGTATTGGACCTGAAACTCCATCCAGCTGCTACAACTACTAAGATAACCAAATATCATGGTAAAATTTGTGTTTTATAAAGGACATGGTTGCAAGTTCTCAATCCTACTTGTATCCTTTTGCCATCTTTAGTGTGCTGGTGTGCTTCCACTTGCATTTTTATGATGCCTTTTTGTGACATGTGCTTTGTATTAATTTGGAAGGAACCTATATTTTAACATGTTAAATATTGTACTTGACTCAACAGGTACACAACCATGCTTTATGTTGCGCAAATGGGTATCCTCTGAACATGGAAATGCTCAATTAGAAGACAAGAGTGAGCAGCCACAAGATAGTAGTAGTATGAAATCTTTTGGTATAGTTTTCTTCTCCCTATGCATCAAATAATGGTATATTTTTTGCCATTGACCTTTGATAGTGGAGAGGGGAAGCTGTGTATTGAGCATAATGCGATTTTTTTCTTTAGACATTAGCATACTGTAATATAAACTTGATGCTAGGGTTAATCCTGAAATGAAACATACAGATTAAAACAAACTTTTACTTCTTTTGTTTCTCATTTTTTTTTTTTCATATATTTGGTTGTGCAAACTGCTGAGGTGACCATTGCAAAAAACTTATCAGGACTTGCAGATGATGAGGAGGTTAGTATTCTACAAATATTAACACTTTCTCATAGTATATATATTAGTTTCTCTTAGCAAGATATTCTTATAACACGTGCATTACAAGTAGAATTGGATTGGATTTCTAATATCTGTGCTATCATGGATTCATATGGTGAATAAATTGTAGTATTGGATTTTTGTTTCTGTCATTGTCTAAGTATCTGAACTGTCAATTAAGTTCCTATTTACATATTGTTAATACTTTTTTAGGTTCAAAAGGAGCGATCCAAGTCCTTGTCAGTTTTTGGAATTTTAATTTCCCCTAAGCTTCGAGCTGCCCAGCTGTCATTTGAAAAAGGTGGATAACAGAACTTGAGATCTTAATTCTCCTTACTTTGTTTGTACATGTGGTTTTAGTCATCTGTGTTCATATTTTATACTTGACAGCCAGGATATAACACATTGTCAATTGAAATTCTTTGCAGCACTAGAGACACTCATAGAAATAGCAAATATGAAATCATCATTGTTACATTCTTTTCACCAACTTCACCAAGAGGTGGAAGATGCCAAAGAATGAAAAGGTAGCATTTCCTTCAGATGTGGATAACACTGACTCCCTCTATTTGCTCTCTCTTCTACTCCTCTTTTGGCTGCACAAACTTAGTATGGTATTGGGGATTTCTTTCTTTCAATAGCATATCAAGACTATAGAAGTTATTTGTTTGGCGCTGGATATTATTTAACTATTTAAGCCAAATCTTTGATCGTTTCCTCTGCCTAAAGGCTGGGAGGAGAGAAACAGAGAGAAGTAAAAGCAAATGGTTTAGACGACAAGTTGTTGATTGAATTCGTAATGAATCAATGGGGAGCTCATGAGAAAAATGTTTTTATTTTTTTCCTACTTGGTGATTCATTTCTCATACAGGCTGCTTGGCAACGTTTGGTCGGTTTCTTGTTCTTTTTTAGCTAGATCACTTGAAACTGGCACAACCATGTTGTATGCGATCAACCTTTTTCTAATTTTTCATTGAGATAAACCGTTTGGTCGGTTTCATTGAGATGCAATAAAATTCCTTATGATCACTTGGATGTACGGTTCGATTTATCAAAAAAAGCTAGGGAAATCTACGTAAACATATCTAAACCTACACTTGGATGAATGCTTTATGCTCGGTGCGACGATTAAGACTCGTTTTACTGCAGATATGAAGTGACGAGCAATTGAGTAATGTATGCTCGGTGCAGTTTTTATTCCTTATATGCTGATAATGAAATGATTCACATTGAAAAACGCCAACGGGACGAGGCACAAACATGAACGAATATAATTAACACAAAAAATATATATATAAAAAAGAAAAAGACCTTGCATGCGCTTGCCATTCAACTTAGTAGTACATCAACACCACATCAATTTCATATCTGCATCTCTCTCGCACGCACACACTCGCCCTCACAATACCAACCCCCCCAAAAGAAAAAATTTAGAAAAAGCTGTCTTCAAAACTAATACATACGTAATACCATTCAATATTACCGTCCAGCTTTTCTTCTAGCTATACACAAAAAAATAGGCTATCATGAACAATCAGGGAAATGGAAACAACAAAGAAAAACCAGGAAAGTTGGATTGTAGGCTAAAACGCACTCCAATTATCAGAACCTTTCTTTGGAGATTGATTATCTGAAGATACCTTAAATGGACCTGAGGAGCCGAATGGATCAGCGTCATCAAAAGAGAATGGAGCACTGTAGCCGAAGTCCTTGGTGCTACTAATTGAGTCAAACCTTGCATGCCCCTGACCACCGAAGCCGAAATCTTTGCTGCTACTCATGGAATCAAACCTCGTGAGCCTCTCAGGATTGTAGCCGAAATCTCTGCTGCTACTTATAGAATCAAACCTCGTGAATTTATCGGGATTGTAGCCAAAATCCTTGCTGCTACTGATGGAATCAAATCTTGTAAGCTTCTCTGATCCACTTTCGTGCATGCTGAAGGAATCAAACCTTGACATGTCAAAGAAGTCCCCTGCCTCACTGTACCTTGGAGAGTTGCCGAACTTGGAAAGTGGAGTTCCAGGCACTGAGTCATCAAAAGTAAATGCGCTTTTTGTCTGGAACGTGCCATCTGTAAGTGTAGACCCTGTTCTAACCGGGTTTATACCAAAATCACCAGATTTAAAGATATCTCTCTGCTGCTCCAAGTCAGACTCCTACAGAACCAATCATAAAAATTATATTAGCTTTGCAACAATTATTTTTTCAGAAAAGCACCATGATGTGGCAGGGGACAAAAAATAAGGATATAAAAGTCCTCCATTGTATCTTACATCAATTCAGTAGAAAAATAATATTTATAGTAATCAATTCAGTATAAAAATAATCTTTAAGATAATTTCCACAAGAAT
The DNA here is from genome assembly GCA_026901365.1 of Sesbania bispinosa. Classification (NCBI taxonomy): domain Eukaryota; kingdom Viridiplantae; phylum Streptophyta; class Magnoliopsida; order Fabales; family Fabaceae; genus Sesbania; species Sesbania bispinosa. The sequence goes on along the minus strand of QLOH01000358.1, from coordinate 780,768 downwards.
TGTATTTTCTCTATAACTGCGACTAACTAGGTTGATACCAAGATTACAGAAACAGAGAGAGAGTGTGAGCGAGAACAGCAACAAAATTAAAAGCTAAGTGCAGCACAAGTTACCTTGGTAGTGTTAAAACCCCACACAGAGTCCACATCATCATTATTGTCAAATGCACCCCACGTGGATTCATCAAAACTTCTGTATCATAAATTTATCACAATTACTAAATGCACTACAGTCAAAGCCATATATTACATAACAAAGATAAAAACAACAAAAAGAAGGATGGGAGAGACATAAAACAACCAACTTATGAAGACCCCCCCCCCCCCCAAAAAAAAAAGAAAGACAAGAAAAACCTCCTGACCAAAGAAAATCAATGAATAAATTACCTATGTGTTTCTGCATCTGCTTCAAAACTTTTTCCAAAATGAGGATTTGAAAATTCTTGCGTAGGACTCTCCACTGTAGTCCTCCCAGCTGGGCTATCTCGAGGGCTTCTTGCCAAGTCATCTTCACTGTGAGCATACGAAGATTCATCCTCAACAGTATAATCGCCATTAGTAGAATGTTCTTGCTTTCCATTTGCAATAACAGGTGAACCATGAACTGAATTATCATCAGAGAAATTTTGTTCTCCATTAACAAATGCAGATTTTGGTTTTGAAGATGCATTTTTCGTATCAAAAGTGAGATCATTGGCAAATCCTGGAAGTAAAAAGCAATTAATAAAACAAGTTATTTCAGGCAGAACATGAAAATAATATTTTAAAAAAACTCGATGAAAAGATTATGGCATACCTTCATCTTCAAATTTATCCCAATCTTCATCCCAAAGAGCTGCTCCATCTGGAATTCCGGGTTGCCAACCTTATAATTCAATAGGTTCATACACATACACAACCACAATATAGTTAGAAACATAGAAAAGTGCATTTACTTGTAGCAATTTGCTGTAGTAAAAGGTTGAGACAGGCCCTTATTCATCTCCCAATAGAAAGGATACACAGAACATTGTAAAGTAGTCTAATGAGTGTGTTGAACAGAACCTCAGTTTTTACTCTCAACTTTTTTCTTCTCACGTAATCAAGTGTTATATAGTAGCCACAATGACAAATTGCCACAAGATGAAAGAGGTTTAACCAAATAACTATCCATAATTGCATATAAGTAGAGAGGAAAAAAAATTTAAATAGTTTCATTAGTTGATAAGCAATGCCTTTGATTTTAATAAAATATCCTTCAGAAAATATAGGTTTCCAAAATGTAAGAAGATATCACATTCACACATGAGAATCATTAACAAGAATCGAGTAACAGAGTAATAGATAGGGTGATTCTTTTAGCATCAATGAGTAACAGAAATAAATTATTGAGAAAGAAGCCATTTCAAGACAACAAGAGATCAAAATTACCAGCAGGAAGCTGAACCATTGTAATTGACTTCACATCTATGCCATGTTTCTTGCACCGTTCAGCTAGAACCCTACATAACTCATCAAGATCTGACTGTATGCGTTCAGCACGGACCTATGGAATTAGCTGGACATCAGTAACAGAGTAATAGACAGGTTTACATAGAAAAAGAACTCCCGGTCTGAATTCAAGAAATTAAATTCACCTGAAGAATCCCATCTGCACTGCCTCCTTGTTCCATTTTGACAATGGCTTGCTGCAATTCCACTTTCCTTTCCTAAATATGTACTAAATAATGGTTAGATGATGCAGTGAAATGTTTCAAAATAGCCATATATCCTCCTAGCTACTAAGATACAAGTTCAGTGTTGCAAAGAAAGGAAACAAACAGCTCCCCACATTACAATCAGTTCCAAACCGGCAGTAACATTCTCTGAAACAGATCATAGATAAATTGCAATTTTTTTCTTTTTTTCTTTTGTGGGGGAGGGGGGGGGGGATGCGGAGTGGAGGAAATCAGGGGTTATTAAAAAAACAAAAGATTTCTTTTGGTGGGGGTTCGGTGGATTTGGATGGCCAAGAGTTCCTCCTGTGCTTTAAAATAGACTTCATCCAAACCAGATTTCACACTAAGGATTTGGGTATCTAAATAATTTATTGGTCATAGAAGTCATGCAATCCAAAAAAGATAATTTCTTATCTCAAAGGAAGTGTCTCTGACTTTTGCGAAGACTAGATTGCTTAGGGGTAAACTTTGCGAGACACATACAGAACCAAGCATAAAGCTTACAAAAGATACACTTGGTCTCCCACCGAGATAGATACAATTGTACAAAAAGGTTAGTCTTCTGACTGGACATTGCTTTGCATGTAAGTGTTGTTAGTCAGGGCATGTCTTCTCTAATTACCACTCACTAGAAAGCACTAACTGGCACAATTAATAATTAAAGAAGATTCCAGAGAAATGTTCTGCAACAGTCAATAGGCATAATCCTGTACTAGTGTTTATTGGTAGAATCTCCTTTTATAGACCGAAAATCCACCACCAAGTGTTGTGTCTTTGTTGGGGAAAACCTAGTTTCATGGAAAACAAGACGCAGAATGTAGTTGCAAGGTCTAGTAACGAACTCAATTATTATGTGATAACAGTTACAACTTGTGAGATTATGTGGATTAGACAATTGCTGTAAACTAGGTCTGCTAGAACCTCGATAATGAGATTGTGGATTAATAAACAGGCTTCTGTGCATATTTCCTATTAACCTAGTGTTCCATAAGAATACAAAGCATATCAAAATTGAAGTGGATTTTCATTTTGCTATAGAAAGGATTCAACAGAACTTAATCACTGCTGTTTAAGTTTGGACAAGCAAGTTGTTGTAATACAGTGCACAAATGAAGAAGAGAAATAGACACAGAATTTCAAGTAGTTCAGCCAACCATGAACTACAGGCCTGTATCCACACAAGTTCATTCTAAATAAAAGTTGAAATTCAACACAAAGTAGGGTGTACCTATGCATTGTGCATGCATCAAGCCCAAAGGGCTCCTAGTGTTAGGGGGTGTTTTGGATATAAAATCATTTATGAGTTTTCACCTTACAACTTCATCATTTTGAAGAGTTGTTCCTTGACAATAACATAAGCAACAATGCAGTAAAAAAGGTAGTGCATAGTAAATAGTAAAAAACTCTCACCTCTTACAAATAGCCTATGTTTCAACAAAAAATAATGTAGAATTTCTAATTACCTGTATATCACGAAATTTAGCTTCTTCTATAGTCATTTTGGATGCTATCTCTGCTACTTGTTTGTATTTCTCTTCATATTTCTTGCCCAATGATTCTGCCTGCAACATACCACCAAATGAGCTAATCTTTAGGCATCTTAAACTTACATCACATTTTCAGAAAAATGAAGTATACCTCACGCTTATCTGCAGATGCCCTTTCTGTTATCTCATTTAGTCGATTATCACATCTGCTTTTATATAGAACCTGATAAACAAGTAGCCAAAAGGGACAGGGGAAAGAGAGTGAGCGCACTACATAACATAAATTATCACTCATCAATTGTTCAAGCCCATGGCATTCATTTTTCTTTAATTGGATTCTTAGGAAGCAAGCAAGCAACATCAGTCCAAGATAAAAAAAGGGAAACGAGATATGATATGATGAATTACTCACCAGTTCTTGCATTTTGTTGCGGTAAAGCTCAATCTTCTCTTTTGAATCCAATATCACATTCTGGGTTTCTTCATCCTATGACATCAAAGAGAAACATTTTTTTTCTTTATAGCGTATTACAATGTGCAGGAGAGAAAGGAGCACTTGCAAATAAATAGATGTGATCAATATTACTAAACGTGACAGAATTACTTCTAAATTGCAAAAGTAACTTTAAGTCCCATAGATCATTTTGGATTTATTTGTTCCAAAATTATATTTAAAAATTAAAACCAAAAATTATTCTGGATCCACCTGTCAAAAACCATATAAAGTGCCAGAATAACTTTTGGATCGAAAAGTAATTTTAATCCTGATAATTAACTCTGAAGGGGCTACCAAACAAGCACTAAGGGACTGTGAAAATCCTTTTTATTAGAGCAGTTTCTAGTTATACATTTGAAAGGTTTTGGCAGAAAAAAGGAGACCATGATTGGGAGAGAAATGCTCAAATTTTCAAAGGTTCTCTCTGCCCTTACATTAGTCATTATATATGGTTGAAATTATGGCTTTAAGATCAAAATTTTGCCATTTTTTCAAAAAAAAAATGAAACCTTTCTCATTATAAAAGAAAATCACAAATTCATTAAGATGAAGAGAAGATAACTACAAAGAGATAAGAGGATAAAACAAACCCAAAGCAAATACCACAAAGGCAAAGCAAATACCTTTTTCCCTGCAGTTGTTGTCTCTTGAGGTTTTGAGTTTAATATATTCTGCTCACCATTATCTGTGTGATTCAAAAAAGTATCCTCCAACACAGGTGTCCCTGATTTTTGCTGATTGGGCTGCATAGTGCTGTCAGCTCGGGGAGAAGTTCCTTGCATTGGTGGTCTCAAACCAGCAGCTGGTGCTACTGGACGAACACCCGGCATACCTTGTTGCTGCTGAAAGCCTTGTGACAATAAAAAGTAAAAATTTCATCAAGAAATGTCTAACAAGAGAAAATGAAAAGAAAATCTTAAGATAGTTTAAATTAATGAAAATACCTTGGCCTACACCCCAGGCTGCATTTCCATAATTCATTTTTGGATGCCCTGTCATAGACAGCAGTGTCTCGTCATACATAACATTACTTGGAAGAGACTGTGGAAGAGGACGACCTTCCCTGTACCGCTCCATCAAATAAAGAGCAAAGCAAAACTCCTTCAGAGAAAGCATGCTATCATTATCCTGATCAGATAAGTCCCAAACCTTCTTTAAGACATCTGCAGAAAGTCCACAAAGATCTTATTAAGTATTTGCTATCAGAGCAATAATCAAAGGTCACCCAAGACTTATGCAAGAAAATTTCCGAAAATGTGAAGTGCGTGATCAGACAGAACTAAAACAAGAAACAGACAGTTTCGAAAAGAAAGAAAAAGGAAAGAAACATATCTACTAACATTATCTTATCAGTGTAACATGTTTCTCTAAACAGATTTTAATTTCTATTAATTAGACTGATTGCCTGATAATGGGAACTCCATCAGGCATTAGCAACGGCATAATTGCAGACAACATGATGTTCTGTGTGATAATTGTGGAACACCATGAATTGTTAGACAAATAAGCTATTCATGTAGGAAGAACATGAGGATTTGGAATTGGTTGGTTTTCTTGATTCATAATCAAAGGAATTTCTAGATCTGGAGTTAATCCCAGGTCACCTACAATATAATCCTGCTGAAACTATTAATATTTTGTCACTTTCCTTTAATAAAAGCCATTTTAATAACCCAAGATTTCAAAATGTGGAGTTGATCTCTTTCTCAGGTCTAACTATCACCTACCATACAATCCTTCTCAAATTCAAACTATCAGTACTTGTTATTTTCCTTTCAAAAATAATTTATTAAATATTGTGATACCGAAGTGAAACATGAGGATTTGGAATTGGTTGTTTTCTTGGTTCATAACCAAACACATTTATAAATGTGGAGTTGATCTCAGGTCTAATAACTATAACCTGCCACACAATCCTGCTCAAACTATCAGTAATTTTGCAACTTTCCTTTAAAAAACCAATCCATTGTGATACCAAGTAATTCATAGTAAGATTGGGATGGGTAGGATGCCAACCAGTGATCATAGCAACTCATGCATACCCCTGGAATTTTACTACACAGATACAATTATTTTTTAAACCACTTTCTTTCTTGGATTTGGATAATGGTTTTTGCATCAAGTTTTAGTAGGACACTAATATTCCTTTTTTAGAGGCTTTTCGTTGCTAAAATGTCTCTCTTCTATGCATGATTTTCCCGCATAAAACAAATTTACTCATACCTCTTGGAATATTCACTTTCATAGAAACCTAAGTGACAGATAAGTTAGTAAGTCAGAGATCCTTCTACTTTTACTTATTTCAATTCACTTTCCCATTAATAAATATATGAGAATTTTGATTTTGAATTCTTCTGGTATGCTTTCTGATAAATACTGTTTTAGCTTCTAATTCATTCTCCTAATCCTTTTCATTTGGACAGCAGTATGGCAGTATTTTATAGGATTAATACAAACGACATGTTGAGATTCATAGACCTCACTCAACTCTTTCTCCTTACATAAGTGTTATTTGCAGGTCTAATTCAAAACCAGTATCCCACTTAATTTTGCTTTGTAAGGCAACTACCTCTACTACCTTACTGTGGAATAATCTTTGGGGTTCTCAGATAATGACAGCTGTCTCCTTTCAACTTGATGCAGTCTCATTCTCAATGTACACTATAAAGGTTTTGGCTGGAAAAAGGAGACTACAATTTTATGGTAATGTATGGTTATATGAAATTCTTTTGTATGGTTGGTTGGTTAGGAACACTCATTTAACAATAATAGTCTCCTAAAAGAAAACAAAATAAAGGACAAAGGGGTTGGAGACACCTTTAATGATTGTCACTCATGTTAGTGACTTTTTCTGTGTTTCTATTGGTCATTGGTTTTCTCAGTATGTTTGTTTAAGTAGGATTCCTTATCTACCTCCTTTGTATTTATTCCTTTGTTCTAGTAAAATTGTTTGTTATCAAATACCAAAAAAACAACCCTCATCTAGGAAGTATTTGTTAGTAATGTTACAGGAATTTATGTGTTATTTTGGTGAAATTAAAATTTGCATTTCCTGTTCAAGGAAGTGATAGTAAGTAGTTAATTGTTTCATTAATGTTTCACATCAAGTGATGAAGAACTCTCTTTAGCCTTTCACCTAGGGTGTTAAAGGATTTATTGTCTCGAAGGGCTCTTTCATCCATGCTACCTTGCTCATGCATCTCCATACATACATTTACTAAATGAAACTCATCAAATGATAACAAATATAAACAAGACAAAGCATTTTTCCACTAAGTGGGGTCAACTATATCATATATGGATCGCATAATGCCATCTTGTTTTGTCAAAATCCAAGTTTTAAGAAAGGCCATTTAGATCTACATCTCTTTTAATGCATTCTTTTATAATTTTCCTTAGCCTTCCCCTCTACCTCTATTTATTGAGCTATCATCCATTTAATCAACTTTTCTTACCAAGGCTTCTAATGTTCTTCTCCTCTCATGAGCAAATTATCTTAGGCGAGATTTTGTTGTTTTTTTCTAAATAGGTGCTACTCATGCTTTTTCTATAATAGAATCATCCCAAATCATATCTTTTCTTATATGTCCACTCATCCACCACAACAATCTCATCTTTGTAACACTTAGCTTACGATCTTATAGGCGATCCATCACCCAACATTCAGTACCATAATGCATTACTAGTTTTATGGTTATTTAGTAAAACTTTCCTATGAGTTTGAGAGGCATCTTTTGATCCCACCTAACACCTGAAGCATTTTCCCATTTTATCTACCCAGTTTGAATTATATGATTTATATCTTCCTCTATTTCTCTATGAACTTGTACGATAGATATAAAATACCTAAAGCATATGACTTGGGGTATGGTATGATCTTCAATTTTCACCTCCAAACCAGTGCTAGAATATGTCTTGCTGAACTTGCACTCCCTACACTCCATTTTATTTTTACTTAATTGAAAACCATGTGATTCTAATGCTTATTTCCAAATGAGAGCAAATAAAATAATGAATATTAAAAGGGACATGGTCTGACTCCAATGAATTTCGTTCCAAACAAATACATAAACCCCTGCAGACAAAGCATGTCTTGACCAAAGCTTCAGCAGACACAACGAAATGCTCTCTCTGGATTCTTAAATGTGAATTGATGACCCGCCACCATCTTCTCAATCTTGAGGAGTAACCATAATAATCAGTAATCACATGTCCATTACTTGTTGTAATTAAATTAGGACATTCGGACACCTCTTTTTCTTTTGGAGATTTCCATTTTTTTCAGATAAAGTCAACAACTTCAGCAGAAACAATAAAAAGTTTTCAGTATCAGTGAACAGTAGGCAGTTTCTTGTTAACCAGAAAAAAATTGAGTTCAAGAAGCTAAACCTAAGACATTCAGCTGATTATTGTTCTTGTTAGTTACACAACACTTCATGGACTAGCTAACACATGAATATACCAAAATGCATAAACACTATGTCAAACAGTTGTCAGTTGGAAATCAAAAGGTTTTACCTATTGGTAATCTCCAACTTAAAAATAGACTGCGTGCCTGCTCCCCAGTGATTTTTCCATCCCTGTCAGTGTCAACTTCCATAAACACCCTCGTATACTTCTGCACATCAGAAGGTTTCATTTTTGGCCAAGAAGGCTGTGAATTGTCAGAATTAGTATTTGCAAGTCCAACTGATATCCCAGATGATGCAAGCGGAGAAGAAGCTATTGGCGAAATTTGCTGGCTTGTGTTTGATGCATACTGTGTCCGCTGAAACTGACTATTTGTAGGCTGCATTGAGAATGCACTCTGCAATGAATCAAGTGAACTTTGCTTACTTAAAGGTTGAGCACCACTGGAAACTGGAACAATGGCTGATGAGGCAGGTGCACTGCTAGCAGAATAATTCTGTGCAGTAGGTTCTTGTTTTGGTTTGGTTGAGGCCATAGAGAAAAAATCACTGTCCAAAGCTGAATTGGAGGAATACCCATTTCCGGAAACAGCTATCGCTTTAGAGTTAGTAGTTGCTGGCTGAGACATTGGAGAGACTGGAGAGACCGGTGATGGTGTCGGTAAGGCAGCAGATGGAGTGATTCCTGCAGGCCTAGCAGGGGCCATACCAGTCCTTCCACTATTCCAATCATTTGAGAGGCCAGGATTTGAGAGATTTTGGCCAGCCATGTTAACTCCTTTAGACATATCTGGACCTGCAAAACCCTGTTGTGGACGGGGAACGCTACCAGCAGGCATGGATTGAGGTGGTCTCATGGTAGGACTCTGCTGGTGTTGGGGAGGAAAATATTGTGGGCTTGCAAATGAACCTGCTGGCCCTTGTCCTCTATATGAACCTGCTGGCCCTTGTCCTCTATAGGCAAAACTCTGAGTCGATGTGGGTGCTGCAGTTATCCCCATCTGCCCAACAGATGTAGGAGCAACAGATGTGGCTGCTACCGAATTTGGACGCAGTGGAGGTAAAGCAGCAAGATTGATTTGTGGCGGAGGGATTTTAGCTGCAGCAGGACTATATAATGCCGCCTTCACAATATCAGGCGTTAAATCTCGCTTACTCTGAGCAACAGTTACTAATCTCAGAGCATTATAAAACTCTGTCCGCCCAAGGAAACCAGTTTTGGCCTGATCAGCATGCATCCATATCTGTAGCACATACCAAGAACAAGAAGCATTACGCTAGATCGAGTTAACATTTCCAATCAACATCGAAAATGAGAGACAGTTAAATGAAGCAGTGACGAAAACCTAAAACAAAGATTCTAAGCGAACAAGCACGAAATCATAACCATCCATTACAAAAATCCTAAACCTCAAAGATAAAACAATGATCAATGGAAGTTTAGTGGCTTGATTTGTTTGCTTTAGATTAGAACTTTAGAAGAGAAGGAAACCTGAGCGAGAACATGTTTGGGCAAGTTGGATCCCTGAAAGAAAGATACAGCTTCAGCTCCACTGATTCTGCCATCTCCATCTAAATCTGCTCTCCTGAAATACGCTTCGAACTGATCCATGTTGGGTCCTGCCATCGCCAGAAGGAAACCAGATCGCGAGACACAGAATCAACTCGAGTCGGTTAGGGATTGGTTTCGTGGAAGAAAGGAGGGAATTGGAATAAAGGAATTGTTAAAGGGATTATAGATTCTAAGTCCGAATTCGCAGATTTGAAAGAATTGAAAGAAAACGAGAAAGTGAATGAGACTGGTTTTTTATTTTCCGGCGAGTTTGGTTGAGATGTGGCGTCTTCTCCGATTCCAACGACCGCAACACAGGCTGTGCCTCAACGGAGGAATTTCATTTGATTTCACATTTACATCTACATCTATAGAGTAATAGAATAGAATAGAAATAATAATAATCCTCCGTTTATGCACTCAAAATATTAATATTAATATTAAGATGATAACAATAATAATAATCCTGTTTTTATTTCTTTTTTTATTCTGTTTTCTGAAATTTACAAAAGGAAAAACTGTAAACACGGAAACAGCCAATTTTTGTTTTCAGCATGTCCAGTTTTTCTTTTGTAAATACCAAGAAACAGAAAATAGGAAATGAAACGCAAACCAAATATGCCCTTACTTCCCAGGGTGGTGACTAACGTACATTGGCGCATGGGTCGTGTATTGAAACCCGACCAAATATTCACCGTTAGATCTAGTGCCTTTTTAGCCAACGGTGTAGATTAATGACCGGGTACTTGTTGAGGCTAAAGATTAAAATTATTCATGGAGCCTTTTTTTGTCCTTATATTGGATCCCTTTATCCATTGATATTGTTCCCTTGGTCCCTCTTACATCTCCATTGAAGTGCATCATGCCAGAAACGCTAGGAGCTGAATCGGTGAGGGAAGGCCAACGAAGGCTCTTGCACTGCGGCTGCGGCAAAGATCTTTTCTTTCTTTGGTCTTACAGTTACGATTGATGTAATCGATCCTTCATGCTACGCCCTCAATTTCGAGAATGATAGCCCCCCAGAGGAGTTTTCCATCAAAAAATCCTTATTTCCGACGCCACCCAATCTTCATCACCGATCAATTACTCCGACGACATCCCATAGGAAATTGTTAGCTATAGTTGAATATATATCTGTTTGTATTGAATTTGAGAACAAATGACCTTTACTTGATTACCTTGGCAATGACATGAAAGCTTCGACTTTTTTAAACCTTTTCCCTTTTCTCACTAATGGACATTACAAAGGAAGGAAGGCAAGACATAGACAGAGAGGTAGAATTCAAGGTTGAAAATGCCTCTACCTCCTTGTGTAAACGAAACACCAAAAAACAAAAAGTAAGAAAACAATTAAAAATTTTCAATTCTCACACCCACGTTCCAATCCAAAAAAATTCGGTGAAATCATTTAACCTTATAATGCTATTGCCTATTGGGAAAAGTGACTAGGAGTATATGGAAGAAGGGTTGTCCTCCCTAAACTGCATGAATAAATTTTTCCCTTAACAATAACGTTTTCTTTGCAATTTTATATATATTAAGTACTGTTATGAAAAATTTTAATTTTATATTATCCGGTAGAATAACCTGCTGAAGCAGGTAAATATTTATATGTACCGTACATGACCCATTGAGTTCATGTACGGTAGAAGCCACCTACTTCCCAGAGCATTTTGTATTTCTAAATTCTACCCCTTTTAGAAATTTTTTTAAACAAAAAAAAGTAGTTGTAATCCGTTGATAAAATCCAATGTCCATTGTTCGGCAGTTTTATTTCCTCTGTCCATGAAAATTATTAAACTAGCAAACGTAATGTATTTACGGATTTTTCAAATATAAATTTATTAAATTCGAATATGTTAAAATGATTTACTTAATAAAATATTAAAATATAATTGTTTAAATTTTAAAAACTAGTAAAAATTGTTTTATTGGTCATTTTCTCTATGTGTAATTTAATATTAAAAGCATATTTTTAAACATTAATTAAAAATACTAATGATTGATTTAATTGCTGCATGTTTTTTTTCCTTAAACTTTATAGTTGAGAATGGTAAAAATACTAATAGAAAAAGTTAGCTCCATCATCATAGTGACGTTTCTGAATTGTTTGTCATGGAAAATACATTTGATATTATCAAAATATTAATTTGATGCAAAAATTTAAAAAACATGTCATAAAATGAAAAAAAAAAATACATAACTACATGGGAAGGAAAAATATTATAAAAGTAATTTTATTTTCAAAAATAAAAACTCAAATTTGGTGAATAAGGGTAGATTATTCTACCTTTTAACGGTTGTTGTTATTATGGTAATTCATCAAAATAAAAATGTTCAATTACAATTAGCCAAGGGAATTTATATAAAGTTCAATTAATTTACAATTTTATTATAAATTTCTGAAATTTAATTTTAATTTTTAATAACGACTTGTTTATTAAATTTCAGCAATTTAAATCTTAACAGAAACCTTTATTTTTTTTAATCACTCACTAAGTTCTTCTTAGTTTAATCTATCATAAATCAATGTTAAAAAATTTACCCCTCACCTTTAATCATTTACCTGAACAATTTGGAGAGTCAGGTGAAACTGTGCTAGTAGTACTTACTGTGTGTAAGAGGTCGATGGCCAATTGGCCATAGTCCATACCCAATTGAGGCAGTGCGCAAATACTATTTGTTACTAAGAACACACTCAAGTTAACTCAACCGGGAGAATGAATTTGTAATCATACTAATCAATTGTCCTCGGGGACATGCTGAATGAAGGTGGTATGCATTTTCCGAATAAAATTAATGAATTGTTACCCTTTGAGTATTTTTCCCTTTTCTGTCAAACATATTTGGTCCTTGGAGCCAAGTGGAATGTTGGTAGCTATTGGCAACAGCAACAGGTCACAGGTGGCTACTGGCTAAGGGACTATCATTTTTTTTTTGGTCAAAGGCTAAGGGACTAACTAACCCATACACAAGGAATCATTAACTCATAACTTTTCGTTGGCACAAATGCTCACTGATAATTTAAAATAGCTGTACTTTGATTTGATTATATAAACTGAATGGGGAAATGAAATGTAGAATATTTTAGAGATACTTGAATTTTTTACAAAAATATATAAGGGTAAAAGAATGTTTGTCAATATATTTTTATTAATAACTATAACAGTATTTTAAGATTGTTAGAGTTAGAACTCTAGTCAATATTTTGGTGGTGATGCTTCTTCTATTCCGAAAAGAGTAATGTTATATATACAATAATACAACATACAGTTTATTTAGAGAAAAAAAAGAGAGTAAAGAGAGAGAAATATGAGATATGATAGATGATGTGATGAAAAGAAATAAAGAGTAAAGTATGTTATGTGAGTTGTATGTTTTGTTGTTGTATAAATTTCATCTCTTCCAATAACTAGGCCTCCTTTTGGTTTGGCATTTAACACTGCAAAACTTGGTTTTGTAGAATTCATTTTAAATCACTTTCGTACAATATATTTCGTAAAAACGTGTATCATTTATCTCAATCATTGATTTCTAGAATCAATTTTACTCAACTGTAAATCAATCAGACACTAGAACATTGGACAATAGGTGATGTATATGCAAAGACACTCAATATAAAGAGTAAGTATAAATTTAAGAAAAGTCTTGGCATGGTCAAGAGAAGTTATCTAAGTGTGTATAATAATGCCCCTATTCATAGACACATTAACTGTGTGTTTGGTTTGGCGTTGAAACTGACCAAACTCAAGTTTGGATTCCCCAACGTAACTATTTCTAGCGTTGAAAACGTGAGTTTATCATGTTTCAACGCTAAATCAAACATGCTCTAAGTGTGTGTGGGTTTTGGTCTCAATACATTTGGTGGGTGTTGTCCCATCAACACTTGTTTAACATAACTTAGTCGGACATGTATATCCTCGTAATGGAGAGAATTTTATGGAATCTTGTGTCTTTTCCTGCAAATAACACATGGAGAAGTAGTTGACAACATACCACAGGATAGATGACGGAGAAGTAGTTAACTGCGAATAACACATAGAGAAGTAATTGACAACATACCACAACCGAAGTAAGCTAGCCGATCACGAAGGCTAATAAGCCAACCGGTTAGGAAACTGGTAGGCACCGACTAGGGAAGCTAGTGGGTTTAGGAGGCTGGTAGGTCAGGAAGGCTAGTAGGACAACTGACCAAGAAGGCTAGTAGGCTAGTCGAGTATGAGTCTAAAAGGCCACTAGGCCAATTGAATTTAATCCACGTTCGAGTTAACCTTCGAAATAAAAGATAAAATTGGTTTTAAAATTTTATTTTTTAATTTTACCCATTTACTTTGAGAAAACATTTTCTGTTTCATTTCTCGTTCTTTAGTTTTGATTACCAAACTATTTTCAATTTTGATAATAAAAACATTGTCTTGTTTTCTATTTTCAAAGTTTTGTATATGAAACAATGAAAATAACTTTGTATTGATATCTTTATTTCTTACACAAAACTTTGAAAACAGAAAATGAAATGAAAAAATAGGCTAACATTTTTTTATAATTAAAATTAAAAATAGAAAATAAAAATGGAAAATATTCTCATTTTATTTTCATTTTCCATTTCCCTTTGTTTCTCCTCCGGGTAATTGTTGGACAAGATAGGGGCTATTCATTTATCAATTATCAATAAACATTGAGTTTTTGAATTTAAATAAATTAAGAAATAGATTACGTAACAACTAGTTTAAAATCAGTTTTAGCCAAACTATTGTGCTAATCATATTGACTTGAGCTACAAATTTTTTCTAAAAACTTTGAGCTACATATTGGTAGATGCATTAAATTAAGAAAGTGATTGTTCAGATATTTCTTAATTCTTAATTTCGTATAGATGTATCATGTATGGTTACTGTCAGTTAAAATGAAGGGTCAGCTAACCTTCTCCCTGTACTTCTGGAACAGATTTTCATAATCGCTGAAGCTCTGAATTATAAAAAATAAATCACCTAGATACTCTTCAGAGTATATATGATAACGTGTTCTGCATCACTAAAAGATTTGTTGGCAGTTTTAGAAAGAAAAATAGCAGTCTGAAATTCTACTGAAAGAAGTATTCTCAGTCCTTCTATAGTGGATTGGAAGCTGGATAGCTGACGGTTCCTGATTGAGCTAACTTATCCATCTGATGCAATCCTCGTTTTGATGATTTTATTAGTTTGGCTCTAATATATTTAAATTATGTTAGCTAATACATTTTATGTTGTATCGTTCCTGCAGACTGCAGAGGTCGGTAATTGTATTTGTTTACAAGCATTTGAGCTTCATTTTCATTTGATAAAATTAAATTTTGTAAACTATGAAGGTATGCAAATTCCAATATTGAACATTTGAAAGCATGGCTACAGCAACATAAATAAAAGTAATAACTGATGCTATGAACAATAGCAAGGGAGATTGTAGTGATTAAGGTAATGACTTGAGAACTGGAGATGAGTGGCAATACAGCAAGTGGAGGAAACTGTTGAATTCATGAGGTTGAAAGGTTGTTAAAGTGATATCGGAAGCAGGTTGCTGCCAAGGTAATAGTTTGATAGGAGTAAACTTTGACTGCTTTTGGGCTAGAGATTGTTGCTCTAACCATAGCTTAGACACCCAATATGGAGAAAAGAGAATGGTTCACCAAATTTACTTAGTCTAAATCTAAACATAATTGGCAACTCACAACTCACCAGATGTTAGGGAAGATTGAAGCATGAAGATGATATTCTACACTATGGTAAACTACTAACATACACGACAAGCATCTTGGCCCCAATCATTCAAATCTAATGCTAATTGATAGAAGCAATTAGGTTCAAAATCTGTAAAATTCAAACAAGGCACAATAATGCCTGACTCATCAACAGTTAGCTCTGCAAAGCACCTAAGAGAAACAATTTATACAATATGCATGTGAATATGTATGTATATATGCCTCCACATCATTAGTGGTTCATCTTCATCAACATTTTTTGAATGAAAGCTCCTATGTATAACAGTATCATCAACAATGTTGAGTCCACCAGCCTGCAGCTTCTATTTTACCCAACAATTGCTCAAATCCTGCATAAACAAACCAAGAGCATTTATATTGAATGTCTCGAACCTTGTCCAATCAGGTTTTATGGCTATGTATGCATATGAGCAGATTAGTCAATTTTAAACAGCAAATGGATGAAATATAATGAAAGATGGAATGGGAATTAAGAGCACATAAGGAAGTAAGAGCTATTAAACATAAAAATACAATCTAATACAAAGATTTATACCTATGTCAGGACTCTGGATGTACATATCCCTATCCCTATGAGGTGATGAAATATCCTCATAGGGTTGAACTTGAACATTTTCTGCACGATTCTTTTTCTCTTTTGGAGACTCAACTTCTGTCTCTGGCTCTGCCTCTGGTTCAACTTGACTTGGTGCAGGAGCGAGTTGCTTCCGCTTTGAACGAGCTCTTCTGTTCTGGAACCAATTATAAACATTTGTCTCTGATATTTGACCATGTTGCCCCAATTCTATGGTTATATCTTTGATCTTCTGTTTGCTTGGAGTGCCATTGCCTTCATCAAAAATACGCTCCAGTATTTGAAGCTGCAGAGGCGTTGGAGTCCACCGTTGCCTCGCAGTTATCTTGTGTCCAGAGCATGCCATCAGTGGATCACAGTACAAATTACCCAACCTCAGTCCTGAATAACATGAAAAAAGTTCCCCAAATATAACAACCAATTATTTCTATGTGTTTAATTTAGCATTAAAATTGATCAAATTTAAGTTTGGATTTCTCAATACAATAATTTCTAGCGAGTTTATCACGTTAAAACGCTGAACCAAACATGGACTTAACCTATTTACTTTCATCAAATTGAACAAGAAATCGCAGTATTCGACATATTCCCCAAATTGAACCGACATATTCAAATTCATCAAGAAATTAGAAGGAACGTACGCAGATCATGGTAGGAATTGGTCAAATGTTAGTAATTTGTCCAATCACAAGTCACAATTGTTGATAATTCATAATTAAGCAAGTAACAATGTATCATTATATATTTTTCAGTTCTCAAGATTCAAGAAACACAATTCCATGGAAAAATAAATAAAACATCATTGCAATTAGAAATATAACATTTCACAATCAGGAAGAAGCTAACTAACCGGCGAGGTCCTGTTGAGTAGTGATGGCCTTGTGCATCTCAACAAGGCGCTCACAAATGGTGGCGTAGACAGATATCTGTTGCCTCAGCAGTTCCATTTGTTCATCAGTCATCACTTTGACGTACAAGCTTCCAATACCATTTGAGATAGCATGCTCTGCTTCCATTTCTGTTTTTTTTTTCTTTTCAATTTTGCAGAATCAGAAGGTAAGAAGAGGATTCAGTTTAGTTTTGGATTTGGGAAGAAAGAAGAGTTCCATTTGCATTTTGCAGAGTCTCCGAAGTCAAGCCAAAAAGGAGCGTAGTTTACTGCGCAAATTAGCGTCATTCCGCAAATCCCGCGATTTTGCCCCGTTTCCTTTTCATGACTCTCTTTTTATTTTTAAACAGCATATCATTCGACTCTTATTATTAAATCAGTATTTTAAATCTTTACCAAAAAAAAAAATCAGTATTTTAAATTAGTACTTTAAGAATTAATATATCCTATATTAATTTTTTTTTCAAAATTTTTGTTAATAAATTAGTCTCTTACAAATAAAAGATAATAACTACATTCTTCATTTTAAAGTATTGCTTTATTTTTTTATTAAAATGAATATAATGATGTTTTACATTTTTTAAAAAAATAATTTCAACAAATAAAGAATTAGAGTGTGTTTGGTAAGTCATTTCAGATAGCTGAAAGCTGAAATTAGTAGTTGAAACCATTTCAGTGTTCGGTAAGATACTTTTTTTGGTAGTTATTAGCTTTTCTTGAAAAGGTACTTGAGGTATCTTTTTTTAAAAAACTCCAATTTTCAGCTACTAGCTCAAAATTGATTACAAGTTTATCCCTCAACCAGCCCCACTTATCATTCTTTAATAATTAATTATGTCCTTATATGTCATTTTACCATTTTCAACTAGTTTTACCAAACACATTCAATAACCTTTCAGCTTTCAGCTAACTTTAAACTTTCAGCTAGCTTTAAGTTTTCAGCTAGTTTTACCAAACACACTCTTAATGTGAGATCTATTTAAAAAATTATTGGTTTGTACAATTTTGGTCCCTCAATTTTTTTTAAGAAAATTTAATCCCTCTATTTTTAAAACTAAACAAATTTGGTCTATTCATTAATTTTTTTTTATTGCAGGGAGGGGCAAAAAGCCCCAAAAGAAATGCAGACCAAAATCTAAATGAAGAGCTAAACTAGCAAGGTTGTCAGCCACACAATTGCCTTCTCTATAACCATGGTTAATTTCTTGGACGATGGGAGAACACGTACGGATGAAAGGCCGAACAAGACTTGTTGATCAGATTTGCACCTACCATAGAATCAGTCTCAACCCACACCTTAGCCATTCCCTTTTCCTTAATGATTGAGAGGATGCCCCATAATTCAGCCAAAGTAATAGTGCAATTACCAAGCTGACGGGAGAAGCCAAACATCCATCTTCCTATGTGATCTCTAAAAACCCCCCCACATACACAGCCTTTGATCCAGAGGGAAGGAGAGCACCATCAACTTGCTCCAGCCAAGAGGAGGAAAATTCCAACCTATAAGGTAATTCTAAACCAGAATCCATAAAACCCCTCCTTTTCCTGAAGTCATCATTCAAAACCAGCCACATAAAATTTCTAATTCTTTGGGACCCCGGCCAATTCCAAACAGACTTCCAAAGAGAAGATCCTTTGTCCCTATTACTGTTATCATTTTGTGGTGAATTGCCCATCAGATTCAGAAGTAAATCCCCATATATATAACCTTATCTTGACCCTGAGAACTTATTGCTCCCATACAAGATTGAATCATATCAGTAATCTCTATGGGAAGATAATTTTGGAAAATATTAAAAAACCAATTCCCTCCACCATCATACACATCAGCCACCAGGACATTGATTAAATTATGAGGAACCGGGCCAACAACAAACTCAATTAAAGACAAACCTGGTTTAAGCCAAGGGTCCAGCCAAAACCTGATAGTTTTACCATCCCCAATAATCCACTTAATGCCTTGCATGAGGTAATCCCAGGATTCTGAAACAAAGATTGATTTTTTCTCTTATGAACGATAGGGATAGAATCCTCTCCAGTGTTGTACTTATGCTTCAAGGCCCTAACCCAAAGGGAGTTCTGATTTGTAATCAAACCCTAGCCATCCTTCATCATAAAAGCCGAGTTGAACTTGTGGAGATTTCTGAATCCCATACCACCAAGGTCCTTGGGCTTGCAAAACTTATCCCAAGCCCGTCTATTCATTAATTGTTTTCTCCCCAAGAAAAATGCTAGGAACACACTTACTTGAACACTCTTCCTAACACATTCTATGTGATTGGTTAAAATTCACATGTGTCCCCCTACTTGGGAGTGGGACCCACGAATTTGGTGAGACCCATGTGAATTTTAACCAATCACATGGAGTGTGTTTGGGAGAGTGTTCAAAAGAGTGTGTTGTTAGCACTCTTCTTCTACTTAAAACACTTAAATTATCATTTTCAAATCAAATATTTAAGAGTTTATGATAAATTTGAGATATAAATAATATTAAAAGTTCAAACATAAAAGAAAATTAATGATATTTTGATAAAGTTTGTCTTGGTTCTTCTTATAAGACTCTCTTTAAATTGTGTGTTAACATTATGATAACATCAACCTCAAAATTGAGGATAATATCACTCAAAAATTCAAAATGGGAAAAAATATTAAAAAAGATAATATTTATTGCACTTTTATGTTATAATATAATAAATATTTTTCATTATTAAAGAGTTGTACTCAGTTGGTAACGTAAGCTAAGATTGTGGGAAGAGCTCTTCGATCCCCACTAAACATACTCTTAAGAGGGATGAAAAACCTTAATTGTGATAATAAGGGATACATGTGATTAACACAAAAAAAATTGAATACTTTTCATTTAAATGCTCTTATCCTTATCTTTTTTTTTTATTCATTGGAAATAATCTTATCCTTGTCTTTAAGAGTTGATGTTATTAAAACAATTTTTTTTATAAAAAATACACTTAATTATTCGACATCTTTTTCGAGTTAATATTCCATAAGTGTGGTAAATTATTTATTAGATTCCCCTGGTGAGTAGGAGTGTTCATATCTAATGCAAATCACATAAATAAAATCGAAAATCGAATCAAATCAAATCGAAATTTAGAAATCCGAAAACCACAAAAATTGAAATTTTTTTATTGGATTTGATTGATTTTCGGATTCTATTTGAAGATTGATCCAAATCGAACTTATATATATATATTATTACTTATAAAATAATCATATATTTATACCTATATACATGTATATTTATAAAATTACTTATAATAATATACTTTTTATGATTTTATTATCTAATATCATGTTAATATTTCTACAAATATATCAATTTAAAACCAATTTTAAATTAATTTTCATGTCATATGTCATTATTTTTATATAATTTTATATTTATTTTAATAAATATAAGTTCTAATAAAAAATACTTACTATTATTTCATAATTTCATCACTTTTATCTAATATTTATCGTCTCTTTAAAAATTGAAAATCAATTCAATACAATTTAATTTAAATTGAATCGGATAGTTTTTTATCACAAAACTGATCCAGGCTGAAACGAACACCCTACCCATGAGGATTGTGGAAGATGACTAGGCAAAGTTGTCTCTCTTATTAATGAGATGGAAAGTGATTATAATCAGTTCCAATAATTTATAATTTAATAAATTATTGATAAATTTAATATTACTAACTAACTTAATCCTTATGAATTAATTAATGATTGAAGGGACTATTTATTAAATAAATTACTCCATCCATCTCATTTTACTTGTCATTAAAGTTTTTTCACAAGAACTAAGAAATGTAATTAATTCTCTTATTTTCATAAAAGATATTAATTAATTTTCTTTTATGCCCTCTTATTATTTATTAATTAATTTTTGTCTTGTTTATTATTTATTAAGGATATATTTGGTAATAAATTAAAGGTACTTTTTTTACGATAAATTAAATTAAAGGTACTTTAAAATTGTAGAATGATAAGTAAAATGGGTAATGACAAATAAAGTGGGACAAATCTTTTCCAAAAAAAAGAGTAAAGTGGAACAGATGGAGTATTTTAGGAAAGTTTAGTTGTGGATACTTTAGTATAAAGGGTTTTACATTGTTATGTAATAATGTATAATCACATCGTTTAATGAATATAATTTTGAGTAATATGTTACTCATCAGACAAAGGAAAGAGAATTTTTAAATAATTACATGATGTTGAAGAAATGATTAAATCTTGGTTATTACAATGAGAGAATAATATAAATAAATTAAATGATATATTCATGCTATTGAGAATAAGAAATCATTCAATATATTAGAATATTTAGGATAATGTACAAGACTACAATACACTTATAGTGTGTTTGGTAAACTATTTCAGTTAGCTGAAAGCTGAAATTAGTAGCTGAAATTATTTCAGTTGTGTTTGGTAAGGTGACTTTTTGGTAGCTACTAGCTTTTCTTGAAAAAGTATATGAGGTAGCTTTTTCTCCAATTTTCAGCTAGCTACTAGCTGAAAATTAATTACAAGTTTATTAACCACCCTCACATATCATTATTTAATAGTTAATGATGTCCTTATATGTCATTTTACCACTTTCAGCTATTTTACCAAACACATTCAATCAAATCAGCTAGCTTTTTAACTTTCAGCTTCCAACTAGCTTTTCAGCTAGTTTTATCAAACACACTCTTACTTTTTAAGACAAGTTCTCAAAAACTTCTCTATATATAACATTGGTTGTACAGTTTTCACATATAAATGCCACAATTTCCTAGCAAGATAATTTCCAGTCGCTTCCAATAACACATTATGGGAACAACAACGTATAATTGATCAGTAAAAATTACTAATTTTTGAAGATATAACCCTAAAAAAGTGTCTAACCTTGTGATTTATTAATTATCATTGCAAAAGACACAATAAAATGAATGTCTTTGTTGGAACTTCACTTGTATTGTTTGATTGCTAAGAGTCATATTGTGAGTTTTATCTTCGTGAAAATATGTTCATCGATGGAAGTAAAATGGAATATTTAAAATAATAAGTATCGTTCCACAGAGATTAATTAATAATATTAAATTAAATTAAATCTTTATTAATTAATGATATAATAATGAATGATTATAATTTTTTTGGTAAATTAAATGATTATGATTTGATTTATTGGTTGGGATTAATAATAATTAATTAAGGAGAGAGAGAAAGTTAAACAAGGCAACAACAATTGTGAATAAGATTCAATTATGGAAGTGTCTATAGGATTTAATTTCACTTAATTGCTTACTAGATTTTCCCCAATTTCCCTTACAAATTATGCCAAACCAATTCTAATGCTATCAATACCCAATGATCTTGCAATATTGATCATTTTTTTCTTAAGACACTACCCCTAGTGATCATGCAAGACAGTAAATCAAGAAAAGCATAAAGAACCAATAAGTTTGTTAATTTAATAACTGACTAGAAACATAGTATTAAGATTGATCCTACAAAACCCCAAATATAGTTTACCTTATAGATCTATTAAATGAGAATGGTATGATCACTTACTCAACTAACTAAAATTTACCATGGGTAATCAAATCTTGATGTAATAAAATAATAAGGCAAACACAATTATAAAAAAATAATAATTTATATAGGGAAGGATATGCTTATCTACATAATGTACTTGGTAAGTCTTTTAGATATGTCAGAGATTATTACATGCATGGTCAAAGTTAAAATTAATTTCTAAGAGAAGCACTGCTACCTACTTCTTTAGAAGTAGTTGCCCTAATATTTGGAGTATTGACATTGGCTTAACGGATATGGATGTTATATTGGAAATTCAAAGCAAAAGACTCCAAGTGATTGATCCCTTGTATCCTTTGTGCCTTGTTTTACAACATCCCATTCTTTTTCTATATTGATTTAATTATGATATTTCTATCTCGAGCCCTTCTGGATGCAAATCAAAATTGAAGAGGACAAAGATATTCATGCCTGGTTTTATGCATACAGGAATTTAAGAAAGGAGACTTGAATGATTCCCTAATTTTATTGCTGTGTCAATGAGAATATTTCAATAATATTTAGTTTATGCATTTACCATGGTTGATTCATAAAAGTTAAGATATGCACGATTCAATCAACTAAAATTAAGGGTAAATCAACTTAAAGGTTTACATGAATTTTCACGGCAAAACTAATGTTGTAACAACATCATAGCAAATCATTCTTCCAGGATCTTATACTAGAGGTCCACAATACACGTCCATTAATTGTAAGGATACAATCTCTATCTGGAAGCACTTTGGATACCCAAGCTTCTGTGTTAAAATAACTTTTAATCTAAAATCACTATGCCAAATTTAGGATATATAAGAGCACCTAGTTTAGGGCGCTTCCGTGTGGATTAGTGTTCAGATTGAGCATTTTAACATTAGGGCGCTTGTAATCTGTGCGGGAGCGCCCTATTTTAAAAAAAACAATACAAAAGGATGGCGTTCACATGAGCGCCCTGTATTTTAATATCTATTTAACCGATCAGGGCGCTCCTACGAACGCCCTTTTAAGTAAGGCAATTTTTTTTTAAATTATATACTGTTAGGGCACTCAATGGAGCGCCCTTCTTTTACACTATTTTTTTTTTAATTTTATATTTTTAGGACGCTCAGTGGAGCGCCCTCCATTTATACTAATTTTTTAATATGTTATACTATTAGGGCGCTCAATTGAGCGCCCTCCTTTTATACTGTTTTTTAAAAAATAGGACGCTCATAGGAGCGGCCTCTTGATTTTTTTAATTTAGGGTGTTCAATGGAGCGCCCTCCACAATAAATGAGACCCCTTTTAACTTTTATTTTTCTCTCGCGTCTCTACACACAACAGCCCCTCTCTCTAAAATCCTTTTGCTCCTATCTCTCTCTCTGTCCTCACGTCCTCCCTTTCTCTGTCCGTCGCGCAACTACTACAGCCGCCGTCAGCCACCGCTTCGCGAGCGTCCGTCTTCTCCGTCAAGCATCTTCGCGAGCGTCCTTCTTCTCCGTCAAGCGTCTTTGCAAGCTTCCGTCTTCTCCGTCAAGCGTCTTTGCAAGCGTCCGTCTTCTCCGTCAACCGTCTTCGTGAGCGTCTGTCTTCTCTGTCACGTTAACAGCTCGGCCGCGAGCTTCAACCGGTCTTCTCCGTCGACCGCGATCAGATCTGAGTGCGTCGTGCCGTCCGTAGTTGCAGCCGTCTGTTGCAGCGTGGTCCGCCTCCGTAGCAGCTCCGTCCACCTCCTTCTCCATCGTCTTTGGCCAGCAGAAGAAGAAGCAAGCTTGAAGCAACTTTCTTAAGGAAGCATATTTTGAACCTGCTGATCTAGAGCAACATGCTGAAGTTATGCCACCATCTGAAAGCTCTCAACCTGCTGGAAGTATGTGCGTAATAATATTGAACCTGCTGAACACATACTCTCTGAACTATCACTTGATGACGTGGCAATTCAAGCTCACTATAATGATGAACTCTCTGAAATATTTGAAACTGCTGAAGACTCTCTCAACCCTATGATGACGTGTTCCAATCTTTAAGCTGAGAAGTCTTACTGAATTCGTGCAAAATTATATCTGTTAAAGACAAAAGACTTTCTGCGCAAATACTAAAAGGTCTTTAAACGTCTTCTGCCATCAACTACAAAAGGAAGTTTTTACACAGTTCTTTCCGCATCTTATGGAACAAAGTACACATAAAAGGAACCTCTGTACCTGCTGTGTGTCAGAGCAGTGCTATCTCTCCACACCTACTCTACTCAAGACAAAGACTTTTGCAAGTTTATCTCTCAACGTCTACTTTCTCAATGGCTATTTTTCCAATGCTATATATAGCTCTATGAAAGGCCTTGAAGGAGAGAGAGCGAGGAATATAGAAAAACCTCACAAGAAAGGTGAATCGCTCCAAAAAGAGAGTCAAGAAAGCATGTAGATTTAAAGAAGCTCTCCAGAACAGAAAAGAAGAAAAGTCCTAGAAAAAAGAGAGAACTGGCAGAAGCTCAACTTAACATCTTATCAAGCCTACTCTCTGAAGAAATCAATCCTGATACAGAGAAGAAACTGAGCCTAAATTATACACTTGTATCTCTGTTTTTCTTGTACTTAGAACTTATTCTTTGTATCCTGAGTTATACTCAGTTATTCCTTTGTACAAGAGAACCTGAGTTTAAGTTTCTCATAAACTTAAACTTAAACTTTATTGTAAACACTGATAAGTGTCTGAGAGCCTGGAGAGGCTTGGAGGAACAAAGAATACTTGTTGAGCCTGGAGAGGCTTGTTTGTAAAATAATACTGCATGAGTTGCCTGGAGAGGCAGTTGAGAACAAAGAATACTTGTTCAGCCTAGAGAGGCAGTTGAGAACAAAGAATACTTGTTGGGACTGGAGAGGCCAGGTGTGCAAATAATACTCGGTTGTAATCTTGCGGGATTTGTGAAAATCCAGTGGAGTTTTGCCCTGGGACTGGATGTAGCTCATTGGGTTAGTGGGTGAACCAGTATAAATCTCTGTGTTAAGTTCTTTCTACCCTTAACTCTTTAATTTCTGTTTATACTAACCAATGAGGGTTTAAGAAAAGTTGTTTTATCAATCCGCACAGAAAAACAATCTTTTCTTTAAAAGGAAAATGTTTTAAAAAGTTTTTATTCAACCTTCTGAGTTGCATTAGCAAGTTTCCGAACTCCCAGTTTCGGAAGGTTGAACAAATATTCTCAAATCAGTTTTGCTTGGTGAAAAAGGTTTTCACGAAAAATCTGTAAAGATTATAAAACACTATTCAACCCCCATTCTAATGTTTCCTGTGATCCTAACACAAATGACATTAATAAGTTTTTTATTATGAGATTCTTGATAAGAGTTAAATCCTAAGCTATTTGAAGTAGTTTAGAAATTCACGGTGCATGGTCTATGTGGAGTCAGTACAAAAGTTCACCATGTATGTAGAATGGCAAATGCAGGTGTTAGAGAATATCTCCTATTTAGGGAAATGATGAAACTGTATTAGGTGTTGATTTGTATAGTTGTATTTCCTTATTTTGTACAGGTCTATGTTTCCTTATTTTGTACAGATTGTATTTACTATATTTCCTTTATTAGTGGATGTTCATCATGTATATATAATATTCAGCTGCCGAGGTATTTTCCACAAGAAATTCAACAATCCTATTATCCATCTTTACATGGTATCAAGAGCTCACATCCTGTGGGCTTGATAAAAAAATATTTGAAGTCCCTGTCCGCTGCCATAGTCGTCCCTGTTCCAGTAGTCTTGACATTCGACCATTGTCCGGCCTAAGACATCAGCCCTAGACACAACCTTCCGTTCAGTCACACGCCCTTACGCGCCGTCACCATCATATAGTAAGAAGGAGAGTAGCTCCCAAGCGTGGTGGACCTATAACCCACAGAATCAGCAGTAGTTTCTACCATCACAAAGTAAGGAGGAAAGTAACTCCCAAGCGTGGTGGACCTATAACCCATAGAATCAGCAACAATATATTCCCATCGTCACCATTCGCTACTCTAGTCGGCGCTTGTAAGCCACGCACCACCTTCCAGGCCGTCGTTTGCTTCGTCGTCGGTCTCGTTCATTTCGTCGGTGCCTCCTCTGTCCGTTTTGGGGGTCAAATACCCTAAAAGTCAGAACTGTGTTGCTGGGTCTTCTTTGCAGTTGCTATAATGGCATCATCCACATCTGATTCTGAAGTTGTGACAGGAAAGCAACCTATGTTTTTTTCCGAAGCTGAAATCCAGGAGTATATGTAGTGGAAGGCAGCCAAACAAAATCAGTTAGCCACAACTACAATTGCTCATGCCGGTAATCCTACAGTTTGTATATCTCATACCAATCATAATCCGACATCTTGGGTTATTGATTCTGGTGCTTCCGACCATGTGTCTCGTAATCGGTCACTATTTTCTTCTCCTTTACTTGAGATTTCTCGCTCTATTACTCTTGCTAACGGTTCTAAAGTACCTGTCCAAGGCATTGGTCATGTTGCTCCCACTGAATCTATCTCATTAAAGTTTGTCCTATTTATGCCTGGATATCCTTTTAATTTGATTTCCTTGAGTCAGCACACTCATTCACTTAATTGCTCAGTCACCTTTGATTCTGACTCTTCCTTTATTCAGGATCGTGGTACGGGGAAGACGATTGTCGTAGGACGTGAATCACAAGGACTCTACTATTTGAAGACCATGTCTCCAACAGTGTGTGCTGCTACTGAGTCTCCCCACCTTCTTCATCAACGTCTAGGTCATCCTAGTTTGCAAAAACTTCAGCTAATGGTTCCATGTCTTGTAAAATTGAAGTCCCTAGATTGTGAGTCATGTAAACTCGAGAAGCATGTTCATTCTTCCTTTCCTACTTAGGATCAAAATCAAATAGAACCTTTTACTGTTATTCATTCTGATATATGGGGTCCAAGTCGTGTCTCTAATTCATTAGGATTTAGGAATGAGAATGAGAACGGGAAATGAGAATCGTGGGATTTGAAAATAAGGAGAGGGAGAAATGGTGGAATCGTGAGAGAGAAGATAAGTAATTAGGGCAGTGTGTTGGAAATGGGCAAATGTCAGGGAATTAAAGAAATATAAGGGAGAAAGAAAGAGTATAGAGTCTCAATACTCTCAATAAATCTGCATCGTAAAATTAAGCTTCCTGAGGTATCTCGGCTGTTAAAGAGAAGCACGATCAGCACTTGCCACATGTTAGTCGGTTTTGGGTTCGGTCGAAATTTATTTCACTCACACAACACCAACCAAGTTAACTAGTATGTAGCTAATTTTTAATCCGGTGAAACCTGTCACCTGCTACTACCAGCTTGTTTCCCCCATTTTGCTTACGGGTTGCTCAGGTATGAGGCGGTAAGGTGAACTTACCCACCCCAAAATACTACTATGATTGTAAATATGTTTCAGCATGTGAAACAACATGGAGGCTTCTTGGATTTGAGATACAAATGAAGGAATTTTCATCTACATAACCAACAAGGAATAATATTCAAAGATGATGAAAATTTAAACAATGTTTGATTACGACGTACTTGAAAAACATAATACTTTAGGGTTAGGTGCAAGCTAACATATTATTTCTCGATGCGGGAAATTTGGCATACAATGAATCCCATACAATTTATGGGGAAAGTTCATTCAATAGAGTGACTTTCACATAAGCAAGGATTTGCTGTTGGAAGAATTTATCATGTTCATTATGGTAACAGTGAAGATTATCTTTTATGACTTTATTTAAATATCCAAAAAGCCCATGTTTATACTGGAAAGTTGTTGGCATGAACTTTTAGAAGACATTCTCTTTAGATAAAGCAGATTATTAGACAATGAAGGTAATTCACTCGTTTATTTAATGACATTATTTCTACTATTATTGTTTTTTAATTTTATGATTCTAATGGGCAAATCTTTGTTGAAGTGAAGATTTTAATTGTAGAGGAATTAAATTTTGATTGGCATGCGTTGTCCCAAATACTGGTTAATTCTTTGAATAAAATAATTGATGAGCATAAATATGCATTGGACATAATGATGAATGTTGTTGAAAATAATAGAAGAGGTTTTTTTTTTCTTTCCATACGGGTGTAACGATTACAGGTGAGCAACAAAAGTCGGCCCAAACAACATAGAAGTAAAAAAGGAAATGGTAGGCCATTTCAAGTAATGGTATTACCGAAGTTAAAAAGTAGCTACAAATGGATTGATGCAGTCGGGTTTGGATGGGTGGAAAAAAATATTGAAATCCGACCAGACTAATTATATGCGTCAATTTCAATTTAGCCTTTCCATATTAAAAGAATTATTACACGTCCTATCTAGCACCTTGATAAATACAATTCTTATACATTAATCATCCCTCAAACTTAACCTTTTAATACTTCTTTTATGCTTAATTAACAAGTCGGTCATAAGTATATTTTGTCAATTTATGTTCATATTGGGCTTAGTTGCATTTTTTTCAACAAAGTAGTAAATTACATTATTTCGGTATTTCAAACATGACTTGAGTTCTAGACGTCTACAAATTATGAAAATTATATTGTAGGAAAACAGGAAGAAAGCCATACATCTTTGTTGTTTAACCCAAAAATTGAATCTGAAGTCTAGTGGGTCGAAATAGACTTGGAAGTCGGAATAGTCATATTTCATGAGAACCTAAAAAACATCTAGAGATTGGACCATAACTTGGGTTGAAATTAATGGCAATGGAAAGCTTGTTAGGAATATGCACTAGAGACTTATATATTTTGTGAACATCCATCACTTGTATCATGTTATTTTATAAAGGTAAACTTATTCTTTTAGAATATAATTATTGTCCTTAGAATAGTAAGCTTAAACTTCATAAGGAATCAAGTAAATGACTTGATCGTAAGAGCTTATGAAGAACTATTCTTAAATAGTCCCTAGTCAATTATCATCTTAGGACAAAGATGCATTTAGACTAGCATGTGAGTTCATTGATGATCACATTTCACAGATCATGGATATGAGATATCATGTGCTCACATAGGTACACATTAAGAGTAATGGTGTACTGGACAGACCCACCTTAAGAACATTGCATGGGTTGTTACATGAGTGTCATAAACGTTTCTTAAATTAATAAATGTTATATGAAGTCCTTCGACCTGAAATCACTACGATTCCTACATAAGGAATTATATGTTTTAATTATCATCAAACGTTACCTGTAACAGGGTAATCATAAAGTTGGTTTTTGGACATATAATAAATTATGTGGTGGAATGTGAGTGCCCTAGATGGGATTTGTCCCTCCTATGTAACAGGAGTTATATCTGTAGGCCTCTTGATAAAGTGAGACTGCAAAATGCATGGCCATGCTCAGGAGAATAAATATGAGATATTTATTTTCTGTACAGTCTACTTGGGGATCAAGAAAATATAAATTGAACTATACAAGGTTGACACAATCCATGCCCTTGTGTTCAATTAGATATTTGGACAAAGGGACAGAGCATATAAATTATTATAATAAAATAGGATTTATTATTTTCGTAATATTTGGATAGTGATGTGTTGCTAGATACCGCTCACTATTTATGATATTAAATATAAAAGGGTTTTTATTTTAATATCATAACCAAATATTAAAATCCTATTGGGTCACACGCATACAACAAGCCACTAGGAAAAGGATAATAATTCTAATTTAATTTAATTAGAATTATTATAACATAATGGGCCAAGCCCATAAGTGTGAGGGTTAAGTGAGTGAGGGGGTAAAACCCTAGCCACCACTCTATAAATAGAGCATAAGATGCACTACCCCAATACACATGAGCAATCGCTTCTTACTTTCTAAGGCTACTAGCAGAGCTGAGGAGGGTATCCTAGTACGGCTGTTGGCGTGGATACCAATAGAGACGTGGTTACACTTGCCTCGTTTATAATCCTAATAAGGTACGACCTTTCGTTTCAATACCTTTTATGCCTTGATTCGTGTTTTCGCAAAACGATTATAACAAGGGAGGGAATCCATTTATTTCCGCTGCACACTGACCACATGCTTGATTCCCTTCAAAGCTAACATCCAGGGCTTCAACTCATCTAAAGACAACTTTATTAGATTCAGTCATCTCGATGATGAAATTCTCGGTGCAAGTGGGAGACAAGTTGCTGAATGATAGATAAGAAAAGAGATAATGGCTGAGTAATTTAAAGTAATGGACAAAAGTAATAGATAATTGGTCAATAATTCTATTTATGGACAAAACATTTTGAGTGAAGGCTGAATAATTGACATATGAATGGTATCTTTCCACCTCCTATAAATAAGAGGGCTTGCTAGATGGGAAATCATCCAAGTTGTAGAATTACTAAGTCTTTTGTACACCATCATCCCATGACGGGTATTACTTGACTAACTCGGAGAAAATTCGTTAATTACTCTTTAAGGAAATGGGAAAAATTGGTGATTATTTTTTTTAAAACATTATCTTTGATTAATAAATTTTACTTGGAATAAAAGAAGAAGAAACATATTAATACAGGGAATATCATTTCATTGCTATTTAAGGTTACAACTGAAGTAACATACATATAAGTTCGGGTTTTAGCTTAATACATTACAAAAAAACATTGCTCCTATGACCAATAAAGGTTTCAGAAATAAAATCCAACCAATAATCAATACTCAACCATAAATAAAATCACAATACTAAAACCCCTAAGTAAGCTACAACAATGAAAGTCGTTCAGAAAAATAGAACCCGAAAGGCTTTATAAAAGGTAGCAAAACTTTTCTAGCAAGAAGAAGCTCTCAACTAATAGCTGTGAGTGAACAATGTGAGTTGGTATTGATGAATGATCCTTCTTTTAAAATAATTTCCTTCCTTCTGGTTTTTAAATCCCTCTCTCTCTTTCTTTTTTGTGGGTATATATTCTCTTTAATAATCTTGTTGTGAATTCCTAAAATCAATATTTAATTTTTTTATTTATTTCTCTAATTTTTTTATTTTCCCCAAAAAAATTCATTTAGTTGTAGTAACGGATAAAATTTAGTCCCTAAAAAATGACCAAATTTTACTTTTTATACTTATAATATTTTTTCATAAAATGTCCTCTCAATACTTTTGTAAATTATCTTTTTTGTATCACACACTCTTTCTTACTCACTATTGCAAACTTGGCATTGATTTTTTTTTAACAAAAATTTACACAGTGAACAAAAAAACTAACCCTAATTTAGAAACAGAAGAATAGATGAAGGGGATGGGTATCTAAACCAAACGCAGGGGATGGGAAGGTTGCGACTGGGGGAGGGGGAAGACAGCGGCGGTGCAAGTCACGCTAGTGATAAGAGAGAATGTGACGGCGAATCTGCACAGGGAGGGGACGGCGGTCGTTGTCCGCGGCTGAAAGACGTGTATGGCACCTATAGAGGCACGCGGTGGTGATTGGGTTTGCAACAAAGAGAACGCACCTCCGGGAGACAGCGTTCGACACCGACAAGTGAGCTTCTTCCACTTTAGTCTCGGAGTGGTGTTGATTGGTTATGAAAATTTGTCTGGTGATTCTTTCGCACCTTCAGGTGATACAGATCATGGACGTCACTGTCTTTCACGGGCAGCGCTAGTGCATCAGTCTTCTTCATCATCATCGAGCACCATATTCGCTTCTGGTGGCTTCTCCAGAACTGTGGGGGTTAATAATGGTGGCTGCTGCACAAAAGGCGGCTGTTGGAGAGTTCTGCTGGTTTGAAATCACTCCTGGCGGATAACAGTGACAGTAGGGAGGTGGTGGTTGTTACTGCGAAAGGGGGCTGATTCTGGATTGAGTGGTCAACAGTGACAGAATGAAGTGTTTTGAACCATTATTTGCAGGGAATGAAGCTTGGTCCTTCAAAAACTCTTGTAATGTCTCCACAAGTTCTCCAGAAAACTCGTCCCTAGCTGTAAACGACGTGTTGTGCGCTGACCATCGCCTGAGACGGTGGCGATGATGCAGCGAGGAAGGTAACACATTATCTTCTCACCTCACCTCACAGATGTCAATTGAAGGAAGGATCAATTGTAAAAAAATAAAAATTATAAGGACATTTGAATATAAAATTATAGGAATCCAAAATAAAATTCATTAATTTTATTGAAATTGAAAACATATTTTATTCTTATATTAATTATTGCAATGGTACGCATACATCACAAAACTCATCCCACATATGTACCACATGGTCCGGAATGCGCAAAACACTCACTTTCTCTTGTTTTTTTTGTACTATTTATTGTATCGATTGTGTTATGTACATTTATACTTTTCCTATTAATTATTCGGTTGGAATTTTTAATATATCATATCCATGAATCCTCTCGACTTGACAGCAGAATCCTCACAAAATTATCATGTCCTCATTGTCCTGCAATCCATTTTAGTTGAGGAAAATTATTGGTGGGAATTTTTTCTATTAATAAAAGAAATTCTTAATCAAAATTTGATACCTTAAACATTTTTTTTATAGAAAATCAATTGTCTTGATTATTTAAGATAAAAGATCCAGATATTAAGACAAAGCGCTCCTTTATAAAATGTGACACCATCATTTCCCTCTTTCTTTAATTTTTACTTTTACATTTTTTTCTTAATTTTTTTTCTCAATTCTCATTGTTTCAAATAATAAAATAGAATGATCAAAATTAGATGTTGATAATGTTACTACTTGTAGAAGGAGGAGATCAATAAGACTAATTAATTTGAAATAAAATTTGTATTAATAATGTACTCTTGTGCATTTAAAAATACTGGAATGTAACTAAATATATATGAACATCATGGTGCAAAGTTTTTTCGTGTGGTAAAAAAAGATAAAAATGTACTTGATGAAGAGAATTTTGTGTTCAGAAAATATATAGTTGACTATCCTTATTGTCATGTCATTGGACCTGATATTCTTCACAATATAAAGTAAAGATATTTTCACATTATTAAACTTTAGAAGTATTTAAAAAAAATGAACAAAACATAAAAAAAAATAACTTATGTTATATTATAATTGAGTATATGTTTTATGGGGTGGAACCATTAACCATTCTTTAAGAAATAGTATAGTTTGAATTATTGTGTTCCTTTATAAAAGGTAAGTCCCTCCCTAATTTCTTTATAAATATATGTCTTAAGATATATAGCAATGATCGAAACTTTATGTTATTGCATCTATAAACAGGGTCGGCCCAAGGGTAAGACTGCTCAAGCCCTTGCTTTAGGCCCTCAATTATTAATAACATCATTTATACAAAAAATTAAAAATATTATTATAATTAGGCCTAATTCATTTGTTTAGAAATTGATTTTCTCCTCAAGGGTTAATGGTCCAATCCTTGTTAAATGAATCTTAACTTTTAAGACCCATTTCTTTCACCTCATGTATTTAAAAAGGCCCCAAAATAAAGATTTGTTTGAGACCTCACTCCATGTTGGGTCCACCTGTCTATAAATATTTGTTTTGATACATACAACAATGATTGAAACTTTATGTTATTGCACCTAAATTTTATCAAACTCTGAGAAAAGAAATGGAGGGGAAAATCCTATCTTGCTATAAAAGATATTTAAAGAGCATTCAAGGGTATTAAATCAAAATTAAAATTAATGGTTAATTAATTTCAAGAGGTATGGAATTCTCTTATTTTTTAATATATAATACTCTAAATACTTGGTTTTGTAATAAATTTATTCATATTATTGATTTTAAAAGGATGTGAAACATGACCTCTCCCGGGTTCGATCCCCACTAAATACATTTTTCGGGAAGGGTGAGGAGCTTTAATTGTGACTAAGCTCCGAATAGGATTGCCTCTTGTAATAGGGGATACCTATGGTTTACACAAAAAAAAATTGTGCTGACCTTTGTTCAAATTGTTTTCTTTCTTGACATAAGTGCCAAGAACTCATCCCACGAAAAAATTAATGCGCGAGTGTTATTAGGGCTGTAAATGAGCAGAGCTATTCGTGAATTATTTGAGCTCGGCTTGTTAAATGCTCGATCAAGCTCGTTTGTTTAATTAAACAACTATTATAATTAATTTCTCTTTTATCTCTCTCCTATTTTTCTAATACCAAACAACCTCTATATCTACTTAATTTCTCTATTATTTCTGTCTTTCTTATCTCTTTTTTTCCTATTTCTCTCTTTCCTATTTTTTTTAAACCAAACAAAGGTAAGTGTTATTTCCCTTATGTGGAGATGTGATGTTACGAATAACAAATACTCGTAGACATACCTGTGAATTCAAACCCCTACATTTTACGGATAATGTATAAATATTATGAAATTTAATCAAGGAACAAATAATGTCTGTGTTCAAGTGTATAATGATTAACCACTGCTTGAAACAAGTACAGATAAGATAATGTTATTATTGCAATATGGATAGTCACTATCTCACTCTTGCAGAAATCCCTATTCCCCGATCGGCGTTCCCTAATAGTCCATCATGATTAGGTTCGGAGTGGTGTCCTTTTTTTTATACTCTGTACCATGGATTCGGATCCTATGCAGAGCCGCAGGAGCTTACAGCAGGATCAACTACGGAATAACTAGGAAATAGTTACGGAAATATTCCGTAGTTAAAATCCGTAATTATTCCCTAGTTATTCCGCAGCTAATCTGCTGCAAGATCCTACAGCGCTGCAAAGGATCTACACACCTGTCGCATCTCAATCAAAGTTGAAATTTAACTAAAAAGTATTATTTTTTTGAAAAAATAAAAAATATATTATATTCATTTTAAGCAGCAAGAACAACAAAATTAAAAATTCTATAACTCCTTGATAGTTGATACGACGGAGCCACTTTGTTATCGCCTTATTGGTGCATGATAGCGGAGAAAAAATGCAACATTTTTTTTTTTGACGCCTGCATTTTATGTGGAAACTAGCAATATAATGCTAAACACACTTAAATTGAGTCATCTCTTTAACCCTGTGTCTGGAAGTGTTGGGGAGAGAGTTTGAGTGAATTGTAGAGGTGGCCCCACATTAAAAACAATCTCTCATGATTTGATGAGAAATAGGGGGAGAAGGAAGGTTGATCAATGCAAAGTCTTTTTTACCCCTATATATTATCCTATTGACAAAAAGGAATAATTAATTTTTTTATTTTAAGGGTAGTTTAGTCTTTTTATCTTTTTACACATTTCTCTCCCTCTAATTTCTCCACAACCAAACAATTATCATAATTAATTTCTCTGCTATCTCTCTCATATTTCTCTAATACCAAACAACATACATTTCTACTCTATTTCTCCAATATTTATCTCTTTCCTATTTCTCTCTTCCCTATTTCTTAACATAAACCAAACCGAGGGTAAGAGTGAGAATTTCTGTAATTTGTTATCCCCTTTTTCAATACATTACATTATTTTTTATATGCAATTGAGCCATACCTTCTATTTTTTTATTTTTAGTTAATTATAAAAGTCTTATCTTTTTAATATATGCATAATTTTTTATACTTTTAGTTTTTTATCTCTTAAATATTATCTTATAGATTTATATGTGTTATATACTAGTTATTTTTATTATGAGAAATATTAATTACTAGTTATTTTTATATACGTTTTATCATAAGAAAAATTTCAATTTTTTAAAAAAGAGAATAATGCCCCGTTTGGAAATACAACTTATTTAAGTGTTTATAACATAAGCTCTTATTCAATAAGCACTTAATGAATAAGTTCTTGAAAAAATTGATGAAAATTGAAAAGGGTACGGTGTACTTAAATTCTCTATAAGCTCTTTCATAAGCTATTCTCAGGAGCTTATTGAAATAAGCTGAAAATAGCTTATGAGCATGTCATAAGCTCTTTTCAGAAGTTTATCCAAACAGTTATATAAGTGCTTATATCATAAGATAAGCTCAAATAAGTTCTTCCAAACAGCGCTAAGTCTAAATTATTTAACTATATTTACATAAACTTCAATCAATAGTAAGGATTATAATAATGTATTGCTAACTTTTTATGTATTAATTGTTCTTATTAAATTCCAATGGGCTATCCAGAGTAGTATGATAGGGTTTCGCACATGATAGATCGTATTTGAGGTTCCATTCGTCTCTTTGAGATTATATAATTGTAAATCTTTCCCTATTTTAAATTGAAACACCGTCCAATCACCTTAAAATTTTTACCCCATTAAATATAAAAAATAATTGTTTTTTATTTGAAATTCATAGTTATGCCACATACAAAGTCATATTAAAGGTGAATTTAGATGATGGGGGATGAAATGATGGATAAGTGGGTTTCGCCTACTTGACAAAAACAAACCAAACTAATACAAGACTAGCACCATAATAAATATACGTATTAGCTGATATATAATTCAAGACATTACAAGGAACATAGCTAATAGGTTAGTCTTGTGATATGGTGTAGGGCAGTGGGGCCTTATTGGTATTTTATAATTTTCTTTTATCAGAAATCGGTATATCACTACAAGTTGTGTTAAATATTTAACTAGCCATTGCAATTGGGCCCGAGCCTTAAGGGTCCCCGTAATGGGTACGTGAGATAAAAATCCACAAAACGAGTATGAGGGCGGATATGGGTAATAACTCGCATTTTTTAACGTGTACGAGCGCAGGTACGGGTACTATGATGCCCAGGTGTATGGATCCTCTCTTGTAACCTTGCCTCTCCAACAGGTTTAGCTACAGAATAGCTAGGAAACAACTATGAATCACTAGGGAATTTTTTGTAGCTATTCGGTAACTAAACTTGCTGGAGATAGCTACACGTCTGGAAGGGATCCAGATCCTGATGCCCAGCCCGCCCTATACTCACACTCATATATATATATATATTAAATTATTTAATAAATAATACCATATATAATTATATATAATAATTTTATTAAAATAACTAATATATTTATACATATATTTAAAATTGATATATATATAATACTACAGATTAAAAATATATTTTTAAAACTCCTTTGTGCTTTTTTACTTTATATATATGATTAATTATTGTTAATAATAATTTTTTGCACATCACAGATAATGCTAACACATGATATTCAAGTATATAAAATAGTGTGATGTGAAAATATATAGTAATATTTAATAAAATTTTGAACATTAATCACGTGTTGTGTTTTAGAATATTAACGTATTGTGTTTCGATTTAATTAAATTGTTATGTCATTGATATTTAATAAATATGTTTAGATGATTTTGAAGCAATTTTTCAATTGAGTTAAAGTTTTCTTTAATTAATATTTTTTAATGAATTATTAATTTTTCACTTAACTAAATAGGGTAACGGGCGCGGGTATTGGCATATAGTTGCCCAACGGGTACGAGGACAGACATTAAAGTTGTTGCCCACGCGGGTATAAGTGTGGGTACGGTCGTACGGGCGTTTTCTAAAGTGTGGGTACGGGGACAAGGACGGACACTATGGTACCCTGGCCAGAGTTACCCATTGTGATCCCTATATTAAACTAACTATTAATCCTATTCAAGAGGCATGTAAGTATTTACTATGGAAGGTTTTTTTTAACTTATATCTATGCACACATTTTAATTTAATTACCTAAAGCAATAAATTTATATAAAAATTGGTATATTTATAAATAATTTAACGTATATACACT
This sequence comes from Sesbania bispinosa, assembly GCA_026901365.1. Lineage (NCBI taxonomy): Eukaryota > Viridiplantae > Streptophyta > Magnoliopsida > Fabales > Fabaceae > Sesbania > Sesbania bispinosa. The sequence continues at coordinate 742,749 of QLOH01000358.1, read as the reverse complement.
GACTGTTATTTAATGATGTGTTGTCATATCATTTAATGAGTTTAATAACACACAAGATGTCATACTCATTAAATGATGTGACAACATATATGTCACTAAATGATAGTGTAAATCTCTTTTACACTATCAATATATATTAATTAAACTCTTTATAAATTTAATGTGCATTAATAAATGTATATTCAATTTTTATGCAAATTAACTTACCTATTTCAGGTAAGTTAAAATGTGACCATATATGGACACAAGTTAGAAAAACCCTATTATAAAATGAATGTTTAATAAACCAATATTTAATCTTTCTTCAATCGTTACTAAAAGTATTGTAGTTCAACATTTATCTATAATTTAAGTTATATCTATGATTGTTTACAAGAAAAGTCATCTATACGTAAAACAATGCTACTTAACTAGGGTACTCATTCCTTTTCAATTCTTCATATTAAATCAATCTTAGACCTTTCCTTATAAAAAATTAAACACAATATACTACGTGTTAGTGTCAATTTTATTATTGTAAAATATATCTATATATTAAATATTAGAGTGTAACGAGTAAACTTAAAAAAAATACACATATATATATATTATAATTTAATAATATAGTTATAAATTCACAAATAATTTTTTATGCAATCGAGGTTGGTTGACATGTGTTTGATTTCCCTTAATCAAGATTTCGAGTTTGAATCCTATAAAAGATAGATGTTTCAGGGTCGAGTAGAATTAGCTCCCATGGAAACTAATGTAGTTTAAAATAAAAAAAAAAAATTCTATCAAGTTTATAAAGTTAGTAGTCACACCAATAAGCATTAGAAACGTAGATATTTCAAATTAACTGATACTATTTCCCAAAAACTTTATAAAACACAATAAAGCTTTTAATAATTTCACCACTAATATTTAAAAACGATCACCATAAAAGACAATGTTCTGTCCTAATTAAGTGTTGGGCTTTTGGCCTTTTGTGCCCCATCTATCATGATGCTAGCTTAAGAAAATCACCGCAAACGATAATTTTATTATGGCAAGTTTAAAGGTGTCAACTAAACTGAAACATGAATTTATGCAAAAGCTACTTTATGTAACGGTTACCCAAATTCACGTTTAAAATGTGATTTTAGGATAAACTAAACACATACTAAAAAACACCGATGAGAAGTGTGTCTATACACTATTAGCCAACATATATTGAATTATTTAGAATGCGCGTTTGGCGTGTTTAGATTAGTGTCAGTTTAATTACCAATTAAAAATAATGAGAATCAATTCTATTGAAAATGATTTTAAATTATTTTTATTTAACATGTCATAAATTGCGTATCATTTATTTTTTATTATTGATTTTATAAATCTATTAAAATCAGTTACACCTAACTGTAAATTAGACGTACTCTTGATTTATGTATAAAGATAACTACTCTTTTACACTGTGTTTGGTTTATATAGAGAAATAAAGAAGAGAGAGATACGGAAGAGAGATAGTAGAGAAATTAAGTAGAAATAGAAGTTGTTTGGTATTAGAGAAATATGAGAGAGATAGAAGAGAAATTATTTTTTATAGTTGTTTTGTTGTGGAGAAATGAGAAAAAGAGAGATTTATAAAAAGTTAAAAAGACTAAACTACCCTTACAAATAACAATTAATTTTTATTAACACCAAATCGATTTCACTATAAACTAAATCAATTTAAGATGAAGAACACACATGGGACACACAGCAAAAATCACTTCTATCTCTCTCTCCACGTTAACCAATGACCAAACACGGTGGGTACATTACTTATCTCTCTCCTATTTCACTCTATGTTAACTCTCTCTTCAACATTTTTACTTAAACTAACAAATGGTTAATTAGTAATTTTTTAAAAAAAAAACTCAATTAATAATTTTTTAAATTAATATCAATTAAAATAATATTTTTAACATTGAAAATGATCATTTTGAAAAAAAATAGTAATATTTTAAAAAATACCGAGCATAGAAGAAAATAAATGTAAAAGGATTTATGCCTACATGAAAAATAAATAAAATTACCGAGAGCGTGTGAATCAGCTAAAGAGACGGTTAAGTTCATACTTAACCAGTTGTGGTACCGGTTTTAGTCATGAGTATGCAAATACATTGAATATTTGAAAAGAGAGTTTTACTATCCATAGAAATTATATCGGCTTAAGAAAAATTGTCTCTCTTGATTTTTTCACTTGTAACAAAAAAAAATCTCTATTGAATGATACATGTGATTTTCAAGAAAAAAAATCCTTTACATGCAGTTTGTTAATTAAAACTGCAAGAAATTAAATATATTAGTGAAAATGATTACAGTTTTTAATTCTGGGATAAAGGACTGCACTTCAAATAATTGCAGATCGAGCATCTGAATCTACAAAGATATCCTAATTAAGTCCACTGGCATCGATCATACCACTTCCCTACCATCCACCCTCCCTAGTGATAACGCACTTTACAATATCATTAAGCCTTTCTTCCTCCACCCACCTATCACCTATCACCAATGACCATTGTGATTTGAGGGGCTAATAAAAAGAGGTACTCCACTTTTCCTCCCTCCTTTGATTTTTTTTCCCTAAATAATAATTCCTCATCACCCCACCAGTCAAATAAATAAAGCAATCCTCGTTATAGTTCTTATAGATATATAATTGATGAAAAGTTTACAATAATATTTAAATAAACAAATATCTTGTGTATTTTATATTTTTTAAAATTTTAAAATAATATTAAAAGAATATTTAAGGTATAATAGTTAAAATTATAAAAATACATTTTTAAATTTATGAAAAAATTATATATAAAAGTAAATTATGTGAATCAAAACAATTCATCACTTTAATTTATTAATTTGATATGGTATGTCAAAACTTCAATTTATGAATTTTAAACATTTTTTTTATATTTTTGACATTAACAGTAAAATTTTTTATGTAATTGACTAAATTGAAGTAATAGGAGAAATAAAAACATAAAGAAATTTAAAAAAATGAGATGTGTAATGTAGAACAAGCCATATGATTTTTCGTTTTTAATAGGGAAGTTATATGGTTGAATAAGAAAGCTATATATAGTAAATTGAGAGAAGTTTTTTTTTGGTAAGCAAAATTCATTAAATAACAGAGTACAATGGGTACTCTAACCCTTTACATAACCACAGTACAAGAAAACCCTACAGGAACTATAATCATATCCTCTAAAAAATCATCAAACATAAGAGGAACACCTTATACCACACCCTATGACAATAAATACACCAGCATAATACAGCTTAAGAAAAATTAAGACATACACAAGGTTGCTCGGACCAAGAAGAGAACTGATATGAAAAGGTATGGTCTTTCGTTTTTAACCATTTCCAAGAACGAAGTTTTATCTGCTCTAGCACATCCGATGTATTTATTGAGAGAAGTTGAATGTCATATTTAAAAATAAAAATCAAATTTAATATATAAGAATTCGTAATTTTATTTAAGATTAATTTAAATTGGGTCAAGTATGTTGTTCATTCTTATAAAGTTAACAAATTTAATATATAAAGATTTTTTTTAGTTATTAAAAAAGCTATCCAAGTGATATAAATAGGATACAATAATAGTCGTGCAAAACTAAGAACATTTATATCGAGCTAGTTGTTCGAACAAGGATTTTTTCATACAGGAGATTTGAATCAACTACGTACCCATTGATAAAATTATGTGCTTTTAGTCCCTAGTAAGAGACTAATTAAAAACACATTGTTTTTGTTAAATATAAAGACTAAAAGCATATAAAATCCAAATAAATACCATAATCAAAAGTATTCAGTTTATATAAGGAGAAAATGTGGCGCGGTTCTAGGGTTATAAGTTAGTGTAAATTGTAACATTCCAAATTTGATCATTTTACTAAGTATAAATAATAATAGATCTGAGTTTTTATAAAAGGAATTAGGGAAATTGGGTATAAGAGTGAAAAAAACAAAAAACTGAATTCTGGTGTTCTCGCTCAAGCAAGACTTTCGCTTGAGCGAGCACCCCAGTAAAATTGAGTTTTGGCGCTCTCGCTCAAGCAAGAAGGTCTCACTTGAGCGAGCATATCAGTAAAGACCAGAAGGTTTGGTTATTGATGTAGTCGCTTGGGCGAGATTCTCTCACCCAAGCGCAATTCAATTCATAAAATTGAGTTTTCTTTCTGACTTGCGCTCGCTCAAGCGGGCCGCTTGAGCAAGGCAAAGTCAGAGAGATTTGGATTTTTGTGGTACGAATTTTGCTTAAGCGAGGAAACTCTCGCTTGAGCGAGAACCCGCGAATTAGCTTTTAATGCTGATTTCAGTTTAAGGTTTTCCATTTAATGTTTTTCCCCTTTTTAGAGAGAGAGAAGTATAGAGATTTTGAAGAAGAGAAGAACCCTAGGAGCTTGGATTGGAGCCTCCCTACTCTACTAGAGCTTGGAATCACCATCCCCAACCTCTTAATCATCTCCATTTTCCTACCTGTGAGGTGAGTGTGGTCACCCACTCACTACCATGTTTTTTAATCTCTTATATGTCCCCTATTTCCTTCTTCACATGCTTATTGACCCCATTTATGTGTGTTACTGATTGTTTGTGTGGTTGGGAATTCCTATTTGAATGGCATGTGTGAATTTCTCTCAAACCCTAGAGTATGCCTAGGTTTTAAAGTAGCTATCTGTATGATAATGTCATTAGTGACTACCATGCCATTCATATTCACAGAAAAGCATATATTCTAAGCATTCAAGGGCCATTGGCCAAGAAAATACATTTGTCACAGGGTCTCCGGACCATCACAGTCTTTGGACCATCATAGGCCTTCGAGCAATCATGGTTAAGAAAGAACGAGGTAACCTTATCGACCTCTCAGCCAAGAGGAAGATGGGGTCCTCAGGTTAAAATGAAAAGCAAGCATTGTTCATTGATTTATAATAAAACTCAATCATAGGTGATCCTGGACGACGATCCTTAGTCACATGGTCGAGCGCTCAATCACAACCACAACTAGAAAATAGAACCCCGGGTGTCGGGTAAAAACACATCACAGTCATGTTTTACTGGTTTCCATGTATTGTACTCTTGATGGAATTATGTATGATGTTATTTGATGCATTCCATTTGCCTGGCCACCTACACTGCATGTTTTACTACACTCACTGGGACGTTAGTCTCACCCCACGTTGTGGAATTATATTCAGATGTGCAAGGTCCCTGCTCGGATGCTTGATCGGGAGTGGGTGCTGTTTGTTGGGTCATGTGGTGGCCCAACCCTTTTGATTAATGTTGTACCTTTTTACTGTATTATTTTGTATAGGCATGACATTCCTTATTTTGATGGGATAGGTTGGTACATGTGGGACTCTCATGGATATCTCGATTATTTCTTTTACATGTATTTTCATATCCCATTGTGCCTATTTATGGATGATGTATATTCTAGCCCTTGTTGGAAACAATGTGTATTTATGTAATGATAATCACTATTTGGACTTCCGCTTAAGTAACGGTTGGATTACTTAAGCCTTGTAATGTTTCTGAATGTTGGTATCAATATTAATGCGCGAAATAACTTCATGAATTTAATTTGAAAATAGTGCTTCCAACAGGCATTATTTTCAAATTAAGTAATTAGAACGTTACATAAATTATAGGTTATAGGTTCTTCGAATTATCATCGTATTTATATCAATTCCTTCAAACACATAAGAAAAACTCTATAATGTGCATGGACTTAGGTCGTGTTGGCCGAACCATGCACATAAATTTGTGGAGTAAAGCCCCAAATTTATCCTTAACAAAAATATATTGAGACAATTAGTCCCTAATAAATAAAAATTCGTTATGACATTTTTTACAATTATCTCTATGCTACGTGGCAAAGACATTCACCACATGATTATCATACGTGGCTTATGTGTTATAACTAATGTCTATAATAGTCTCAGACAAAAACCTTTTTGGGACACATTAGTCCTTACGCACTTATGTGAACTTTTTCCTTGAACCCACAAAATCACACATTTGATCGCTACTCTTAAGATACAACCCTATATTCATGCATGAAGAGTTGCATGCTACTCCAACTTACAATCGTAGTCGAGCCTCTTTTGAATCCTCTCTACCTCCCCTACCATTGTCAAGAAATTTCAGCAAATGAAAGAAAATGATTCCCGAAGCTAGAATGAAGAAATGCAATCTGTAACAAAGATTTGGGATTGAGGAAAACCCTAGGCTTAAATTCCTTTTGTTTTAGGTGCCTAAGGACTAATGTGTCCTAAAATGTTTTTGTCAAGGACTAATATAGGCGTTAATTATAATAAAGGCCATGTTGGATGACCATATGTGAATGTCTTTACCACATAGACCATTTAACGCGTCAGATGTGCATATGCATGCATTAATCGTAATAGACACAAGTTAACAGAAGAATGAACATGTCTCAGAGATAATTGTCAAGGATGTCGTAACGAATTTTTATTTAAAGAACTGATGTGTCTTAACGTGTTTTTGTCAGAGATGAGTTTGGGGCTTTTATTTTGAATTTGTGTGCGTTCTTCTTTTTTCTCTTTTATATTCTTGTTTGCGCCATAAACACGTAGATCTTTGTTGTGCTTCAACCCATATGAAAGCAACTGCATAATAATTCTCTTGAATCTCTCTTTTATTGGAAAATAAAATCCCAACTCAAATATAAATAAGAAATTAAAAAATAAAAGTAGATATAAAAGTTAACTTTTGATTAATTTAAACCTTCTGGATAAGTAAATTTAAAAGTTAACTTTTGATTAATTTAAACCTTTTGGATAAATTATACTAATCTACTAAGTCTAACATGTTTGCACAAAAGTTACATTCTCAATCACAATTTTATAAAAGGAATACACCCAATTCCATCTCTCACAAAAGACACCCTTAGTTGATGAAGTCATCTTCTATGTGACCTATACAGTTTTCTTTGTTGTTCTTGTTGAGATTCCCCTTCTTTCACGTGAGAACAAGACAAATTAATCACACTTTCAAAAATGGCCATCATTTAGCAAAGGAAGAGGACACTGATTGGCGGTAGATTATTATACTAAAATAGTAAAACTTTTTAACGGATATCACTCTTTACATTATATATCCATATTAATAAAATACAATCATTAATAAATATATATATTCCATATAATCTGTGATTTCTGTAATTTATAGTCAATGGATAGTATAGTTTTATTGCGAATTATTATTTTCTTCTCAAAACAAATTCCACTTTGAATCATTTGCTAATAAAGATTATTCACAGAATAAGTACACTTTTCAATTATTATGCAATAAAGTGATTTACTATAGAAACAATAGTTTAAAAATGTAATAAAATCTAAAGTGTTCAAATATTTTAATTAAAGTACACATAAACTCATCAATTATATGGTAACAAAAAAACTCATCAATTATATTAATATTTTAATTTTTTTAATAGATAATAAAATTAAATAATAAAATATGTATTTCATCTCTATATTTTTTATTAATTTTGATCTTCATTCCGGACTTTTAAAATATTTATTTTATATATTCCTATACTTTTAAATATCATATTAATTAGTAGGAAGAAACAAATACCACCTAAAAGATTAAATTATTTATTTTTGGGAAAAGAGTATAAAACCACATTGAACTTTTGCCCTTTTGCAAATAGGCACCATGAATTTTTAATTTGTCCCAATTAACCCTTAAATTATTATCATTATTACAATAGGTCTATTAATTAATATCAAGTTAAATAATTATCATAATTAATCTCAATCTTTCGAGATTTTGTGTTTCAAATATTAAAAAGACATAAAAGAGTAAAATTTACATTTTTCATTCTTGAATTATGTCAAATATCAAGCATATTTGCAATTTTATAAGTGAAATATGACCATGTGTTCTTTTAATTCAGAGTTTTTTTTTTCTATTTTGTTAATTTTTGGAACTTTATTTTATATTATTTCAATATTTTAAACACAATTTTGAATGGTTGAGATTATATTTGTTAATTTTTTAACTTCACGCTAATGAAATGATATATTGCAACAATAATGAAAGTTTAAGGATTAATTAGGATAAAATAAAAGTTCATGGTACCTATTTGCAAAAGGGTAAAAGTTAAAGGTGTTTGTATACTCTTTTCCCTTTATTTTTTGGCTATTAAGTTTAGATGAGCAAATAATGAGTGGCTATTATAATTAAGTATATGTGTACATTTAGTAAATAACGAGTGTTTTTTACATTAATATAATAATTTAATAATGACATGACATATGTTGAAGTACTTATGTGCTCTTGAGAGTTTGTTTAAAAATTTTCTACAGTGTCTCAATAAAATTTTAAGGCCCCGTTTGAAGTAGCGGGAAGTTTTAGCTGTTAGCTTTTAAAAGTTTTAATCAAATTTTTATAACTTAATAAAAAATTTTAAAACTCATAATCACTTCAAACGTTTTATTTCTAAAACTTTTGTATTAGGAAATAAAGAAATATAAGAACATAATAGGTTAAATGTATTACTAAATGATAGGAATTAGGCATCAAATTACACTAAGAAAAGTTACATTGTTACGCAATAAAATAAATTTTTAACTGATTATTATTTGTATTCCAAAATCTATCATTAATTGGAAGTTATTATCATATAAATCATATCTCTAAATTTATACCAAATTATTTAATACATCATAAGATATGCTTAAAATAACATTATAACCCTAAACCCTAAACTTGTCATCATTAAATAATTTAATACTTGACATTGATAAAAATTATATTTAATAATGTAATGTAATTATTTCCAAGCATTTCTCTCGAGTTATTGTCAATTCATGTATTTAATAATATAAAATTTTATTAGCATAATAATATTTACTATTATATATATATATATATATATATATATAGTATTTGATACCAAAAAAAGTATATCCAGTTTTTTAACTCAAATAATAATTAGTGTTCCCTTAAGTGAAATTTGATTATTAGTATTATTATTAATGTTTAAACTATATGATCTATAGACCAAAGAGTTGTGGCTCAGTTGGCAACACAGACTGAGATTGTGAGAAGAGCTCCCGGGTTCGATCCCCACTAAACACATTCTTCGGGAGGGGTGGGGAGCCTTAACTGTGACTAAGCCCGAACTATATGATCTATATGATGATAGCTTTCAATTTAACGATGGATTACTTAATACAATGATCCATTAAAAAAGTATTCAACGGTGTAATACTTGGTGTAACTTACACCGGTGTAATTTGATCACTCCTCATATATATATATATAAATGGTTTTGATAACATCAGCATTAAGGGTTGAGGATAAAACTTTAAAAAATGGCATGTTTTTGTTCAAATAGAAAATATTAATTATATCAAAAACATAAATGAACAATAAGTACTTTCTATTTTAATTAAAAAAATTCATTATTAAAAGTCTTATCCTCCACGGGTTGATGTTAGTAAAATTGTTATATATAGTATATTTATATTTAATAATATCAAATATTATTAAATGTATTGAAAGTTTTTTAACTGAAATAATATTAAATATTATCATTAATGTTTCCTTAGTAAATTTTACTAATATAGTATATTTATATTTAATAATGAATTTATTTTAATAATATAGGATATTATTAAACATATTTGAAGTTTTTTTAGCTCAAATAATAATTAATATTATCATTAATGTTTCCTTAAGTGAATTTTACTAATGTAGTATATTTATATTTGATAATTAATATATTTAATAATATACAATAATATTAAACGTATTTAAAGTTTTTTAACTCAAATAATAATTAGTACGGTTTTGATAATATCATGCATAGAATACTTTTATTAAAATAAAAATTATTAATTACATTAAAATTATAAATGAATAATAAATACTTTCTATTTTAATAAAAATATTTCATTTTTAGAAATTTTATCTTCTGCCCTCTAGATATTATCAAAATCGTAATTAATATTATCATTGATTTTTCCTTAAGTGAATTTTACTAGTAGGTATTGATTGATGATTGATAAATAAATATATAGATATATATAGATATATACTTCAAAACTTCTTAATTGAAAGAACGCGTTTCCAATAATTAAAAAAAAAAAACATTCTATCTATTTTCAAATAAAATCTTACGTATATAATAATGTTACTTTTTCCTCCCACTTTGCTTTACATTTTAGAAAAATAAAAAATGAGTTTAATATATATATATATTGTCCGTGTAAAGAAGTTTCACACAGACATCTAATGATGTACTGTCAGTCTACCACATCATATATTGAATTTAATAACACATGGGGTGTAACATTCATTAAATGATGTGGCGGCATACCATTGCATGTCTGTGCAAAATTTCATTACATAGTGTATACTAATTAAATCCATAAATAATTTTATTCTCATTATACAATTTCAAAAAACATTAAATAATATTTTACCAAATATATCCTTTACATATAATAAATGAGTCAAAATGTAATTAATAAATGATATTCTCTTGGTCCTATTTATCAGCTAATTTAGACCAAATCACATATATTAAGAAAATTAATTAATGCATTGATTTTCAAAAAATTACTCTATAATATTATGTGTTTACTCTTATTTAAAATTAAAATTACCTTTGACGATCAAAGGTAATTTTCTTAATATAATCTGTTATTAAAAACTATAATCTGTTATTAAAAACTGAAAACTGAAAAATATGTTTAATAGCCGGTTTTTAAAAACGATTTTGAAAAGTGACTGTTTTTTATTTTTTTAAAATTAAAATCCTGAAACGACTTTTAAATATTTTGGAAAAATATTTTTTAATTTTCTGCTTTTATGTTGAAAGTAATGCAAATAAATCTTTTCATTTATAAAAAATAATTTCTAAAAAGTAAAAAATAAAAGTGAATCAAACACATTTTAAATGTTTCTAAATTTATGCGTTTTATCTTATGAACAGGATCATAAAAAATTTCAAATATTATTTTATAAATAGTATCGGATGGAGTAAAAGGCATAATAACAAATTAATTAACATTTTCAATAAAACTTAAAGAATTAGTTATATTAAATAACAAAAATGGGACGGAGATTGACCAAAAAAAATGTTGGTAAAAAATAATAATTAATGCCCGGAAATACTTGCATTTACTTTTGTTGGAAAACGACAACGGTTTCTTTTGAGGTACTATAAGAATCAAGAGAGACAGAGTCGCTTGTACTCATCGCGCACTGTGAAGTGAGTGGGAAAAGAAGGATGACCAACAACACGATGGTAGAAGAAGCAGAGAATAACAAAGTGGTGGAGAGAAAAGAAGTGATACCCCTCCTCACACCATTCAACATGGGAAAATTTAATCTATCCCACAGGTAATTAAACATGCTTTCTTCTATTGTGATTCCACAATACTCAATGGAGAAGAAGAATGGATTAATGGTTAATTATATCGCTTAATTCACCCATAGTCACAGACACAGACACAGTTGTTTGTTCACTTAATTTTGATCTTTATTATGTTTGTTTATATACACATTTGCAGGATAGTTCTGGCACCGTTAACAAGAACGAGGTCTTACAACTTTGTGGCTCAGTCTCATGCTGCTCTCTATTATTCTCAAAGAACATCAAAGGGTGGCTTACTGATTGGAGAAGCCTCAGGGGTGTCAGAAACTGCACAAGGGTAATCTTCCATTATTCCATCCCTTCCTATTTTCTTTTTCCCATGTCCTCTTATCCGGGCCCATAATCCCTCTTTTGTTTCACTATCTTAACAATTCCAAATTAAGACTCCCGGAGCATATATAATACTACTAATTTTTTTTTGTCTTACATTCATTTAATTATTATTAGAGTCCCACATTGTCTAGAGATAAGGCCAGATAAAAGTTTATAAGCTTTGGGTAGTCCTCACCCTACAAGCTAGCTTTTGGGGTTGAGTTAGACTCAAGTCCAAGTTTATTGTGTAGCTTCATAAATATGGTTAGCTATAATAATTAAAGGTTTGTTTATTTAAAATTTTCTAAAAAATAATACTGTGATCTGTGATATAATTATTTTTTTAATATTTTTCAAACACTGTTATTTTTAGTTTTCGAGAAAGAGAACTTATTAAAATATTTCATTTATTTTTTCAAAAATATATATTTATTATAAATTCTTCAAACACATCTATCCTTTTCTTAATTTTAGTGAGAAAGGTCATTAAATTTTGTTAATTTGTTATTATTATTTGTGTTAATTGATTAATAATTGTTTTTTTGTTGAAAATTAACAATAAATAAAAAAATATAAACAAGAAGTAAATGACCCTAAGTGTGTGGATCAACTGGTACAAGACTGTTCCAACTTAATTGAGATGGGAGTTTAAGATACTACATGTTATTTTTAAGTTTCTAATATACTAAATATTGTTCTTTTTATTAAATGATTTACTTTTAATAACAAATATATTTATAGTTATCATAAACAAGATTTTTTTAAAGAAAAAAATTTCACAATAAATTAATTAATATATTAGTTTTTAAAATTTATTATTAAAAAAATACTAAATTCCTTGTTTTCATTTTTAAAACTCTTTTTCATTTCTTCCTTTGAGAAAAATGTAACTTGATAAGAGATCTAAACAAACTTCATTACCAAATTAACATCTAACTAGTTAATGGATTTAATTTATATATACCGTCAATGTAAAAAAATCATAGCATAAATATGACTCTCATGTGTTATTAAACTCAGTAAATAATGTAGCACCACATTATTGAATGTGTGCATAAAACTTATTTTTTATTGAATAATTTTTTAAATCTTTAATAATTTTCTAAAAGTACATAGCATTTGTAAAATATATTCATACTTTCCATTATTCCTCTATTTTTTTGTTATCCTCTCGTCAATGCAGGTACCCAAATACACCTGGAATTTGGACAAGAGAACAGGTGGAAGCATGGAAACCAATTGTGAGAGTCGTTCATGAGAAAGGGGGCATATTCTTTTGTCAACTCTGGCATGCTGGAAGAGTATCCAACTATGGTATATATATTTATGTTTAGCAATATAAAATAATATTTAGCTTATATTTTCCACTTGCTAAATTGTTTTTTTATGCATAATTAGGAAAGTATTTATTATATTTAAAAAAATATAATAAATACTTTCCTTTTCAATAAAAAAGTTTTCATTTTTTTCACAATTTTTTCTAGACTCTTAAATTTCTGTCACATATTGATAGCATGTTTAACAGCTTACCAACCAGGTGGGCAACCCCCAATATCAAGCACAAACAAACCGGTTCAAAAGGAAGGTAGCAGCACTAAATACCCACCTCCTCGTCGTCTTAGAACGGATGAAATCCCAAAAATTGTCAATGACTTCATAATGGCAGCAAAAAATGCCATTGAAGCAGGTAATCTTTGCCACATACACATGATATAATTCTAATACATATTTTACTTTGTTACATGAATATCAAAGCAAAACTTTACAGGTTTTGATGGAGTGGAGATACATGGAGCTAATGGATACTTACTTGATCAGTTCCTAAAGGACAAAGTCAATGATAGAGATGATAAGTATGGAGGTAGCTTAGAAAATCGTTGTCGCTTCCCACTAAAGGTAGTGAAGGCTGTAGCTGATGAGATTGGAGCTAACAAAGTTGGTGTTCGACTCTCCCCTTTTGCTGATTATTGTGATTGTGGAGACTCTGACCCTCAAGGATTGGGCATTTACATGGCTCAATCCTTGAATAAATTGGGCATTCTGTATTGTCATGTCATTGAACCTAGGATGCACACCATGTTTGACCAGTCTGAGACCAATTCATCCCTCTTACCCATGCGAAAGGCCTTTAATGGAACCTTTATTGTTGCTGGTGGATACAATAGGAGTGAAGGAAACAGAGTAATAGTTAGTGGTGGTGCGGATTTGGTGGCTTATGGGCGCTTGTTTTTGGCAAATCCAGATTTGCCTAAGAGATTCGAGTTGAATGCAGAATTAAACAAGGCTGATCGAAGCACTTTCTACAGCAATGACCCTGTTGTCGGATATACGGATTATCCGTTTCTTGAAAATGATAGTTAAAAATATCAATTAATTTGTAGTGGTCTAAAACTACTATTTGGGTTTATTTGAATAATTTATGGAGTTTTATACATACTACTTTATGTCATTCATCAATATTATTTCTTTAGGTACGTTATATCTTTAATGTTTAATGCATTATATTCATGTCATGATAGCAAAATAAGGTTACGAGAAGTCCATAAAATTAGTTTAATATAACAATGTATCATGCGAGTGTATGGATTCAAAGTCTATAATGCACTTGTTCCTTTCTTTTCCTTATTTCCTGCCTGTCAGACCTCTGTCTAGATAAAAAATTATGAGTTTTATTAACGTTTTTCTATAAGAGATCTAGTCATTTTGGAGAGAAAAAGATAATAAGTGAAGAAAAACACTTGAATCGAATGAATAGCCCCTGTGTAAATCAAAAGGGTGGAAATACCGGTGGAGAAAGAAAAACATTCCTCTCGATGCATGAAAATATTCATCTATGTTAGGTTAGATTACTTCTTATTGATGTATGTTTAGCAATCTTGATGATATGTTTTCTTGATTTTTTATTTGGTATATTAGGTATGATCAATGTGTATTCCATTATGTTTAAATCTGATTGTAAGGTGAAGAAAAGGTTATTCATGATAAATATGTAAAAAGATGAATTTTGATACCATTCTTATCATAAAAGCACAAAAATACAAAGAAGAAGAAAAAACAAACTTGAAAGGTTTTGTAATCATTAAACAAGAATAAGGTGATAGGTTTTGTAATCATTAAACAAGTTTAGAAGTTGATGGAAAGATAAAAAAAGTAAATTGAGCATTTGAAATAAAAGGTAACTAAAGTTACTAAAAGTAAATACTAAGGGTGTGTTTGCAAGTTTAGAGAGGAAAGAAAGGAAAGGATTGGAGGGAGAAGGGAGGGAGAGAAGAGGAGGGAAAGACTTTGTAAAATACTCAAACTCACAAACACAAAGGGGGAAGGACTTCCAATAAACCCTTCCCTTCCCTCCCTTCCCCTCCAAAATTCAACTCACAAACATACCCTAAGTGAAATTTGGTTAGAAACTTGGTTTAAACTATAATAATATTTTTAACTAAAAGACTTAGAAATAAACTTAACCAAGCGAATATACATGCCATGGTTTATTACTCAAAACTAATGCAAAATATCACTTTTCAAATAAAATGCATAACAATTATAGTTAAAGACTAAAGATTGAAAGTTTAGTTGACTAAATTAGATCAATTAAGCAACATAGGTTCGTTTACTTGGTGAAACCGAAAGAAAATATTAGAAAAATAAAAATTAAGAATTTAAGGAAACAAAGCTTGATTAATTACATTATAAAGATTTAATGATCATAAGACACTCCTTGAGACTTGTAGGCCACGCTTTTAAGGAAGGAAAGTAGTGAAAATTATTCCATAAAATTTAGTAATTAGATTTAAATTTATCCATGGATGATGGAATTTGTTATATATGAATAATTTGGAAAAGTCAAGTGATTGAACTAGAAAGACAATAAAGTATGGAGTTAAGGCTAAAACATTAGTTGAAAAAAATGAAAAAAAAATTGTGTACATTGATAAAGGTTATGCCTTGGGGTTTCACTATGAGAGTGGATATTTTTTATGATAAAGTTTTGTAATTTGACTTGGTGGTTGAAATTTCCAATGAGACCAATTGAGTTGTTATAATTATGAATGAAACTCTGTCGAAGTAAGGCAAGAACTGTAAAACCTTTAAAAATGAGAAAACACAAATGAATTTATATGGATTGTTAAATGCATCATACTTACATGATTTCTAAGGGCTTTCGGCCTAATAATGGACTAGGATAATTGTTGCGGTGATGGCAAGCGTACCAATGTCGTAATAGTATAATAGTTTTTATAAGTATGAGTATCAAACCTACGAGGAACGGATTCAGTCAAAATTCTAAGTTTAGCTCACTAAGTATATATACAAAAGCAACAAATTAGTTCATGGTAAGTTTTTGGTACAACTAACACTACTAGAAAATTGCGTATTAGAGACCGAAAAATCGGTCACTAACGGGGTAAAATCGGTCACTAAACTACGTAGCGACCGATTTTGTGACCAAAGTTGTTTGGTGGCTAAACCCTTGATCGCTAATGTATAGTGACCGACTTTGTGACCGATTTTTGGTGACTGACTTTGTGACCGATTTTTGGTGACTGACTTTGTGACGGATTTCTGCGACCGATTTTGTGACGGATTTATGCGACCGACTTTGTGACCGATTTCTTGCGACAGATCTTGTGATTGATTTTAAAAAATTATTAAAAATTTTCGGTTCCTATTTTTTACTTTATTTAATTAAAAATAATTAAAAAAACATTTAAATATTATTTGCCTAACTAATTCTATTGGCTTAACTTTTGATATTTTTTTTGTTTATCTCATTTTTTACATTGTTAAGTTTTAGAAACATACTTTCTAATTGGGACGTTTCATCTTTCCAGATCCACATCCAGAGTTTTAAGAATTGTTTTAATAGTGTTTGTCTAAATTTTATATTTACTTATTTCATGCTTATTATAATTTGCACATATATGTATATAAGAAATTTACTAATTAAAAAAGAATATAATAGATTTACAATTTTATGTATATATGGTATTACATAGGAATATAAAAAATAGCAAAATACAAAGTATCAGAAATGGCAAAGAGAACAAAAATCCAAATAAATCAAAATATGCAAATACAAATCCATAAAAATCCAAACAAACAAAATCGCAAAGGCTTCCTATATTCCATCAGTGACTTCCACCATCTCACAATCACTTGAAAATCAAAAGAAAAGAGCATTCACAGAGAAAAAAAATAGGCAAAATCAAAAAAGAAAAGGAAAGACGTTCCTCCAGCCACCGTGGCTCATGGCTGTGCACGCCGCTCTACTTCTGTCGCTGTCTTTCGCGCACCACCGCGTCTCGCCAGCAAACTGATCCGCCATCCTAGCCGCAGCGACGCGCGCTGTCGCTTACCTCCCAGCTAGCCGCCGCGAAGCCCAGATCAACCACCGCGTCTTCCTTCCCTGTCACCGTACAAGGCCACTGTCGCGCGAGCCTTCCCCTGAACAGCGTCGTCCTCGCGCGCGCCACCTCGCCACACCACCGCGGCAGTCACCATGGCCTCCCTTTTTCTCTTTACCTTCTTTTGAGTGGGACTAGCAGAGAGGTGGGTTACTAGGGCTGGGTATGGAGAAGGAAAACTAGAGAAAGGAAAGAAAGAGAGCGGTTGTGTGTGTTTCTGAGCTGATGAAGGGTTTCTAAAAGTTAAATATATATGAGAGGTTTAGGGTTAGTGAGTGAGTGGGCTTGGTCAAGACTGTGCACGACCCATTAGAATGTATATATACTTAGACAAAAAAAAATGCAGATAGTCCAATATATTTTATTTTCAAATTTAATTTACTAGATTTGAACAATTTAAATATAAAAGTAAATATTTGATTTTAATTAAAATAAATTCATCATGACATTTAAAAATAGAAAGGGTGAAAATTAAAATGTAACAAATTCATTTAATTCATAAAATAATTAATGATAGCGTAAAAAAATAATTAATGATAAATTTATTTCAAAAATCTATAAAATTAAATTTAAGAATAAAAATTCTATTTAGAATAATAAATAAATATATTCAAATAAGTAGTTTAAATTAGATTTAAAATAAATAATATAAACTTTATATGTAAATATTATAATATAATAATAGTTTAAAATATATATATATATGAGGAGTGTTATAATTACACCGGTGTAAGTTACACCAAATGTTACACCGCTGAATAATTTTTTAATGGATCATTGAATTAAATAATCCGAAAAAATTGGGCCTAGACCGAATTTATATAAAATCAAATTTATATTTTCATGTGAATATAAAGGATGTGGGTAGGGATGACAATTGGGCCTAGACCGAGTGGGTACCCGAAAAAATTATCCGCAATGGGTAGGGTAATTACCCACCAAATAGGTATAAACATATCAATTAAGATTTAAATCCTTCTAATTAAAAATAATAAGGGAAAATAATAAAAATAAACAATAAGGTTGTGATTCTCAAGATTTTATATTAGAATCATAATCATATGAATTTTACAAGAAATTTTAAATAAAAAATACGGGTTCTAATTTTTAAATTTTACAAGTTATTTCGGGTATGCAATATGATGTTTAAAAATAACAATCAAATCTCCCTTATTGAATAAATCCCCCTTATTGAATAAACCTTTTTAATATGTGTTTTATAGGAATAATAATGGCTTAATTCTCAATATTTTGGACTTCAAACTTTTGAGATGTGAATCATGTTCAAACTTTTGTATATATAATTTATTGTTTGAGCATATCAATTAATATTATGAGTTGATTTTTTAAAAAATATCTAATCATAAGAAAGTTCGTACATTCATAATAAATTATTTTAGTATGTTTAATTTAACATTTGTTTCAGTAATACTATTATGAGATAAATTCCCATAATTATAAAAACAAATAAGATTTAAAACTTTTTAAATTATTATCATTATTATTATTATGAATTGGTTATTATATACAAATTCAAATAAAATATTTTTATATTTATAGTTATTGAATTCTTTGAAAAAATATAATAAAATGATATTAGTTTATATAATTAAATGTTCACATATAAAGAATATTTTTCCATGTATATTGAAGGAAAAAACTTATGAAAATTAAAAAACATAATTATGAAAAAAGAATTAAATTTTTTTATAAAAATAAAATTTTATACTAAAACTTATTTTTGCTTAATTTAAAATATTTTTGTGAATAAAAACTTAATTATTTATTTATATGGGGTATACCTTTAAAAAATCATATGTTTAGTGACCGATTTTTTCGGTCACTAACACTTCAAAAAAAATTAGAAATCACAAATATAATGACCGTTTTTTGGGTCATTACTTTTCTCACAGTTAGTGACTGAAAAATCGGTCACTAACACTTTAAAAAATTTAGAAATCACAAATTAGTAACCGATTTGATGGTCAGTACTTTTCTCACTGTTAGTGACCGATTTTTCGGTCACTAAACTTTTTATCCATTAGTGACTGGTTTTTCCGTCACTAAGTCCTTTTTAAGATAATAAAAAATCATAAATTTACTAACTTAGTGACCGACTTTTCAGTCACTAGTGTTCTTAGCAGATAGTGACTGATTTTTCGGTCACGAATATTCTCTGCAATTAGTGACCGATATTTCAGTCACTAATTTCTTCTGAAAAAAAATTAAAAGTAACAAATTTAGTTATTAGTGACTGATTTTTTGGTCACAATTTTTTCACCAATTCGGTCTCCAATCCGGTCACAAAATCATATTTAGTGACCAAAAACTCGGTCTCTAATAGTTAGTGACCGATTTAGTGACTGAAAATTTTTTGGTCACTAATTTTTCATCTATTGGTGTATTTGGTCACTAAATCGGTCTCTATTAGTGACTGAAAAATTTTGGTCACTAAACGCTAAGATTTTAGTAGTGTAAATTAAAACTGCATAAAAGTAATAAAATGCAAGGTAAAAATTAAGGAAAGTTCAAGTGGGAGAAGCTGGGATTGAACTTCATCTATCGCACTCTTCTGTATTTTGGGAATCAAAAACCTATAGTATTCGAGCTAAACAATATTGAAGCACAAGCTAAAATCATTCACACTGATTCCTCTAATGTGAAATCCTTAGAACAATCTCCTAAACACCGATCCCTCAGATGTTTAACAGATTGTCTGGTATTAAGAAAAGATGCTTGAAAGCTATCGATAAATCGAGACCTATTCCTAGCATTTCGACCTATCGAGCATTCTCGTCCAAATCGGATTTCCAAAATACTTTCCAGCTACTTCAAGAAATCAAAATCAAGATTGCTACTGAGTTACTAGAATCAAGCATTAAGAGTAGAACGAAAATGCCAATATTCAAAAGAAACGAAATTTCTATAGATAAATGAAATCAAAATACATCTGAGTTTGAATCGATTACATTCAATCCCACAATAAAAGCCTAGCTACTCATGGTAGCACTTACAACCCAAAGATAAGAGAAGGAAATGGTGGAGGCGCAAACCATAGCAGAGGAAACTTGGATAAGAGGAGAAAATCTGTCCAAAAGATTGAGCCCCTTAAATAGCTTCTGTTCTCCTGTTTTAAGCACATTCAACAAGTTGTCTGAAATTTGGACACTCAAACCTCCAGAATGGAGGTTTGAGCGCCCTGTACTCACTTTCAGAAAAGGGACGCGCGTTTAAATCTCCAAAATGGAGGTTTGAGCGCCCAAACTTGCTTTCAGACAAAGCTTTGCGCGCTCAAACGCGCGTTTGGGCACTCAAGCGCCCAAACTTGCTGCCAAAGCTATCTTTTTCTCCTCTTTTGACTCTATTTGCTTCTTAACTTTCTCTCCAAGTCATAATACCTACAAAATATATACATTCCTCATTAAAATAGCATCAAACTCCGAATTTAATTTAAAAACTACATAAAACTAAAATCAAAGCAATAAAAGGGCAATTGGGGCCAAATTAAGAACAATTATCATCTCAAAGTGCTAAAATCACACCTAAAAACTACTAATTATATACAGTTATCAACTCCACCCCAACTTAGCATCTTGCTTGCCCTCAAGTGAGATAAATCAATCAAAATGGAGCAAGCAAACTGAGATCAAGTCTTTGTTTAAACAAAATCAACTTTCAATCATCAAAACAGCTAGAACAATCACAACAACATTTTTAGCTCACCACAATCAGAATTTTCAGCCAAGTAAGATCTAGATATGAGTACATTTCAGTTACTATAGCAAATAGAAGAAGTAAGGGAATTACTCTCACAAAGAACCACTCTCAGTGTTTGACTCTCCTAGGTGAGTGTTTCACTCATTCCCCAAAGTGATTGATCAACACAGTCTTGCCAGTTGATGAAATTCTGGCAAGCGTACCAAAAGTTCAACAGTATAATAGTAAGTATAAAGTATCGTATCCACAGAGAGCGGTTCACTTAGTAAGTTTTTAGTGATCGAATTGTCAAGTAAGAAACTTTTTAAGAGAATAATTGTTATGTAGAATGTAAATGGCAAGAAAATAGAATAAGCAATAAAATAAGGGAAGATAGATTTACTTGGATTAGAATTGGACTTCGCTTCTTCGCACCCCTTATGTATGTGAATCCCTTCTTTAATTATAAATTTATTATTAATATACCTTAGCCAACTCTGTTGTCTTACCTCGAGTCACCAGAAGTAATCCACTCGACGGTAGCCCATGCGAGTTCTCCCATGCGACAAATTACCACGGCTTGATCGTTCTATTAGTCCATTTATAAACTATCAATTAATTATATTTTCCTATAGATACTCCTATGAATGGGCTGTCACTCACCAAAACATTTCAATCATCATACTCCACCTATATTCCCATAGAATTAATGGATACTTTTAGCAATCGGAGATTGAGTTTCCTATTCCTAGGTTCCCCCAAACTCTAATACTAGCCGGAAATCTCATTCTCGCTGTTATTCTGATCACTAGCCTACGACTCTGGCGCACGCGCGGAAGTAATGCATTAAGAACAACATAAAAGTACCGATATAATTAAAAACAGGGATTTATAATTAAAACAAGAGAATTCACATACACTTTGGGGATTGAATCCACTACATCCAATCCTACTGGAGAGCTTAGCTACTCATGGTAGCCATTACAAACCACTAAAGAATCTCTCACCTTCTTCAATCCTTGTGCGTCTATCTTCTATTCTATGCTTCTCTCCGTCTCCCCCTTTGGGGTCTCGGCGACCTCCTCTGATCTTTACAAAAGGTCCTATTTATAGACTAAGGAAAACCTAATCTAAATCTGGAAGAGATCAATCTGTATTTGATTTCAAAAAGCTGGTGCGTAACTTGCGCTTCACCTGCGCTAAGCACAGGTGAAGCGTGTCCTCTCTGGAAGTTGCGCTCCACCTGCGCTAAGCGCAGGTGCAGCGTGAAACACACTGCAGACTTTCTTTAATTCTTCATTTATCAACTTGATCTCTTTCTGATCTTGCCTCTGCTTGATTGGCTTTCCTTGTTTCCCCTTTCTGACTTGATCTTGTGATTTATTTGTTTGAATTCAAATTGGGAAAGTTATCCACATAATCCTTGTTTAAATGGCTGTTGATCTTATCTTTATTTTGTCCTCATTTAAACTTCAAATCTGCAAATAATCTCCTCATTTAATGCCATTTTCTTTTCTAATTCAAATCTTCCACAAATCTGCACAAATTAGCAGATTTCTAATCAAAATAGCATCAAATTCAAATTCAAACCAAATAATTACAATTATTTACAAAAAAGGGATTATTTTGGTATAAATTACTATTTTAACCTTGATAAATGAAATAAAAACCTAGGAAAATATCACATAATTTACACTTATCACTAGTCATTTTCCATCAAATCACAGACACAATATTAGCATGGATCCTAAGGTCTTTGAAGGTTGTAATGAGGCCGGGTTTCCAAGAATCATTATTTTTTGGATATTCAAATTCACACTTTTGGGAATATAGAGCTTTTATACAAGTTATGCATATTTTGCACTACCCCCCAATTCTTCAAACTTGGAATCCCTCTTTTCTGGATCAACAACCATCATTCTTTTCTTCTTTTTATTTCATTTCCATATACAACCCTTTTTCTTTCTTCTCTCTCTCAATTTTTTTCACTCAAGGGTTGTTTTTGACTTTTCAGCTCTTCTCTTGCATGGCCATAATCATCAAAGCAATTCAATGCCCATTTAATTACATAACTTGCACCTAAGCTCTCTTTCCCAAAGCATGGAGGGAAGATTGATTCGATTTTATGTAGGGTGCAGGTTTTAAAAACAAACATTCAACTCAAATGGGTTATCAAAGAAAATTTCTTACTCATGATGCAAGGTTGGCTATTTGGAACTAAGTTTAAAGAAGAATTTCAACAAATTTTCCAAAGTCATTTTCATGCTTCTAATGATAAGTAACAATGGAAAGTTAAGGCAAGACAAGCTTCACAAATCACAGTGAGACTCTCAATTCTCTTTTGGTTTCACTTACTCACTTGGTTTAAAAGAATAAGGTTCCTTAATCAAACCACTCAATTGCTTCAAAAATTTGCCTTCTTCACCATCATGCACCAAATCTCATGCCTACCAATCTGAAAAATTCTGCTTCTTTCAAGTTCTCATTTCTTCAACATTTTTGAAATTTTCTGTTCTAGGCTAAAAAGATGAAATTGAAACAATTGATTTACTTTTCAAACAAAACTTTTCAAAAAGAAAAATTTTCTGTGATTTCCAAATATTGCTATACTGCTGAATCAAGAATAGTGGTTTAAATGAAGGAATCACAAAATGACATTCAAACAGACAATGTATCCATTATCCAGAACAGTACCAAACTACCAAATATGTTCAAACTTCAAACAGAAAATAAACTATTCTACCACAGATTACTGAAGCTCCTAATTACTGAAATTTTACAAACTGAAATGGAAAAGGGTAAAAACAAGTAAAACACTCCCTTAATGCATGGTGCCATCCCTATCATCACCATCAACTGCCTGGTCCTGAGCTCCAGCATCTGATGGTCCTGCTCGCCCCGAAAAATAAGGCCTGTCCTAGGGCCATGAAACATAAGTAGAAAATTTCTCCGTGAAGGCCAATTGCAAGATCTAGGGATATGAGCAAACTGAGACAAGTAAGCATGGTGGCAGGACTCATTTAGGAGCACTTATCCTCAGCGAATGACATTTAGTTGGCTCTGGGTGTGCTACTGAGAAGTTCTACAATAAAACAATTCTCCTTTGGTTAGTTGACACAATTAGAAACCAAAATCTTCTTGCATGAATCAAGTGGATGGGGTGATATGCCAAAGTAGAAACAATAAATTCCATTGTAGCACGATCACAATTAAAGTTGTCACTTGAGTACTAGGTGCCTATTACAAACAAAGATGAAGTTCAACTCAAACAATTAAGCACTAAGTACACGATTCAAGCAATTGATCAAACACCGGGAGGGCTTTAAATTTTTCACAACAAGAGCTATTTGAGCAAGCACAAGTAATTGGGTCATTTTACCAAACACTTGGTGGGCATACAATTTTGTAATAAAAAAAGACATGCAAACATAACCCACCATTTCCAAAATTGAAAAATTAGACAAAAAATCCAAGCATTCACACATTGTAAAAATTTAATTCAACAAGTAGCTAAGCTAAGAAATTCTAAAAAGCAAAATCTAACCTAAACCTAGCCTAATGGGTGTCCATGGAAGAAGTGGAATAGAGAAGGAAAATTGAAGCAAAGGGGCTCACCTTAGTTGCACAATGATGGCGGAGGAAGAAGAATGGAGTGTGAAAGCTTGAGTGTAGAAGAAATTTGAAGGAGAATGGGAGATAAAGCAAAAGGACTCCTTGCATTGATTGAGGAATTGCCCAAATGCTGCTAGATTTGGGATAAACTTGGCTTCACTTCTCATATTCAGTTTATCACTTGTAACTGCAGTTTTGATTGGCTGTCTTGGTCCTATAACAACTTAGGAGCATCATTCTTGGCTGGTTTATGGGAGATTGGGTTAGCTTGGAATCAAAGAGTTTTTGAAGGGAAAGTAGTTTCTACTAATCAGCTTACTTGGAAGGTTGAATCACTTGCTCACATCTTCAATACATTTTTTAGCCCTTCAACTGTTACCAATGTACAACAACCTAGATTGATTAGCTGGATTTCACCTCCCTCAGATTTTGTTGTCTTAAATGTGGATGGTAGCTCACTTGGAAACTCAGGTGCTGTTAGATATGGTGGCTTAATCCATGATAGCAATGGTTCTTGGTTAAAGGGATTCTATGCCTTCTTAGGCCATTCAGACATCATTCATGTTGAACTCAAGGGGCTCTTAGTTAGATTACAACTTGCTTGGGATTGTGGTTTTAGAGCAGTCAAGTGATGGACTGATTCTCAACTTGCCATGTCCCTTGTTATTGGTCCTTGCCCTAAGTATCATAAATATGCCTCAATTGTTAATGAAATCCAGAGGATGATGAGGAAGGATTGGCTCTTGCATATGAATCATATTCCAAAGAGAGGGGAACCAATGTGTTGATGCTCTTGCCAAGCTTAGAGCCACTTGTCATTCTACCTCAATTATAACTCTTGACTCTCATGTAGGGATGGCAATGGGTACCTTATGGGCAGGGTACCACAGTGCCTGTCCCCGTACCCACTTTTCCGAAAAAAGTCCGAACCCGCGTGGGCAGTAACTTTAGTGCCCGTCCCCATATCCGCTGGGCACCTATATGCCCGTACTCGCACCCGTTACCCGCACTTTTATTAAGTAAAAAAATTTATAACTTACTAAAAAATATTAATTTAAGAAAATTATATCTCAATTGAAAAATTACTCGAAGATCGTCTAAACATAATTTTTAAATATCAGTGACACGACAATTTAATTACATTGAAATACAATATGTTAATGTTCTAAAACATAACACATGACCTAAAGTTCAAAATTTTTATTAAATATTAAAATATATTTTCACGTCACACTATTTTATAAACTTGGATATCATGTGTTAGAATTCTCTAAGATCTGTAAAAAATGATTATTAACACTAATTAGTCATATATTATAAAGTAAAAAAACACAAATAGATATTTTTAAAAATATATTTTTAATTTGTAACATATTATATATATATCAATTTTAAAAATATGTATAAATATATTATATATTTTAATAAAATTACTATATCCCTATATATAACTATATATGGTATTATTTATTAAATAATTATATTTATGAGTGCAGGTATGAGGCGGGCTGGGCATCATAGTGCCCGTACCCCGCGTCCGTCCCCATGAAAAAATGCGGGCTATTGCCCGTACCCGCGTCCATATCCGCTTTGCGGGTTTTTACCCATCCCATTGCAAGCAATTTTTACGGGTACCCATAGGGCTTGAGCTCAATTGCCATCCCTACTCTCATGATGGGTTTCAAGAACTAATTTCTGCTGATGCTAGAGGATTCTCATTCCTCAGGGGATGGAATCCAAGTTCTTAGTTTCTTAGTTTCTTTTTTCTTTTGATGCTTGTTCCCTTCTGATGTAACAAAAAAAATATTATTAAATGTATTGAAAGTTTTTTAACTGAAATAATAGTAAATATTGTGGAAACACAGGGAAATACTAGAAGGGGGGTTGAATAGTGTTTCTTAATATTTTTGAAAGCTTTTTCAAAGCACAAGTATAAAACTGTTTCAGACAGGTTTTTGAGGGCTGTCTGAAGTTTTTAAGACAACTTCTGAAAATGTATTTTAAAAGGTTTCTTAGCTTTTAAAAAATTCATAATTGCTTTTCAACACCCTTAAATTAGTATAAACAAATTGACAAGAGTTAAGTGATAGAAAACTTAGCCAAGGAATTTATCCTGGTTCACTCACTACCACTGTGAGCTACGTCCAGTCCCAATGCCAACTAGCACTTGGATTTTCTCTTAATCTTTCATAAAGATTACAAGTATTCTTTTACAGTCAAGCCTCTTCAGGCTCTACAACCAAGTATTCTTTACAGCCAAGCCTCTCCAGGCTCTTACAGACAAGTATTCTTTAGACAACAAGCCTCTCCAGGCTCAAGAACAATTTTAAAGAGAAAGAAAAGTTTAAGCTTTTAAACTAAACCAGTTTTTAAGCTCAAACAAATACAATGTACAAAGATAACTGAGGTATACTCATGATATACAAATGTGTGTACAAAGAATATTATCAGAGAGTTTTTACAGAGTAAAAACTGGCAGCGATTTGTTTCTATTTGATTTTCTTGAATATGAAATCCTTAGCCCTTGTGATGGTCTTCATGAGGGGTATTTATACCCAGACTTCAGTCCGTTGAAAGCCACCATTTAGAGATAACATTAAATGCTATTTAATCCGTTGTGAGACATGCTTCTGAGAGTCCTGACATTTCTGACACAGTACAAGGTTGCACTTGCCAAAAAAGCTGCTTCAAATGCTGCTGCAGAGGCTGCGTTGCAGGAATTTCCCCAGTGGTGTATGAATTTCAAAAACACCAGGAAAGACCTCTGTGTTCCTTGCCATAAATATGCTTGAAAAGGTACGTGCAGCAGAGACTTAGAAAACGTCTTCACAAAACTTCAGCAAAGGTGCCACGTCATTATTGAGACTTCAGACAGCTTCAACACTTAAGACGGGTTGGGCACTTCAGACGGCTTCAACACTTCAGACGGGTTGAACCTTCAGAAGGCTTGATCCCCCAGACAGGTTGAAATACTTCAAAGTCTTTTTGTAGGATCATGGTGGCTTGCTGAAATCATAGATAAATCATTAAAAACATATATGTATCTATGATAAATTATTTTAACCCAAATTTGTTAGTCATTAAAACTTGGGAATTATATTGTCTTAAAACATCATAATTTACTTATGATATTTTTTAGACTCAACATTCTCCCCCTTTTTAATGATGACAAGTTTGCTTAAAAATATACAAATCTGAAAGGAGTTTTTAATATAAAGAGATGATAACTCCCCCTCAGATGATGAACACTTAAACTGATTTACGCTTTTCAGTTTTATCAGTTTTGATATACTCCCCCTGGGTCTTGTATACACTTCAGATATTGTTAGTTTTATACTCCCCCTTTTGTCATCAATCAAAAGGGATTCCAGAGCACTACAACAACAGTATTGAAAAGTTAAATCTTGAAGTATAAACTTAAAGAAAAGAGCAGTATTCGAAGAAATTCTGATATATATATATATATATATGTCAAGAAATGTTCAGACACACATGAAATTAATGCACATATCAGAAATAGAAATTAGAACATGGCTACATCATTGACTACCCATTCTTCTTCAACAAAGCATCCTTCATGAAGGAGATGAGCTCATCCTTTGCCTTGTCAATCTGGGAGAGAAAAGCAGTCTTCATATCTTCTTGGCCATTTCTAATCAGCTGTTGCTCATGCAGAATCTGGTCTTGCTTGGCAATGAGATCAGCATTGTGCTTTTCCAGTTTCTGTATCTTCTTCCTCAACCTCATATTCTCTTCTTCAGAGTCAGGGTCTGTTTCATAGAACATGATTTGAATGTGCCTACATACAAATCTCATCACTTCAAAACCTGGAAACAACCCATACTCATGAGGATGATAGACAGGATGAAAGAAGGTGCCAATGGGGTTGATCAACTCCCATTCTTCATGAAATGGTGCAGTCAGAGGGGGAAAGGGTTGTCTGATAAACATATACTGCATATTCATGTACTTCCCATGGCCAACTAGTGAATCTTCATCAGGTCTAGATGACCCAGAAGAGGATCCAACATCCTCTCTTATCTTCCAATAAGAAGCCCAAACCCTGTCTCTAAGACTGTGATCCATGCCTCCTCCTTGCTTCTTTACATTGGCAGGTAGCTCTCTCCACTCCCTTGGAGTCAAAGGATTGAAGGGGGCTGAGTAAACTTTAGGTTCTTTAAACTTATCTTCAGAACCCTCCTTCAAAGGATACCTAGGCACAATCCTATCAGGTTGCACCAGAATTTTGGTGGTTGGCCTGATTGAGAAAGTCCTAGGAGGCCTGTAGCCTCTCATACCTATGCCCTTGATACAGTCTCTTTCAAACAGCTCTCCCTCTATGTAAAGCTGCCTTGCAAAACTCCATTCATCATTGGATAGCTTCATGCAGTCTTCATCTAAGAAGGGATTTAGTGATGCCCACCTATGAGCAGGGGTTACCACTCCCTTTCTGATCTTTTCCAGCTGCCCAGAGTATTGTTGATCTAGACTTCCCTTGTACTTCTCCCTTTCAGCTTCAGCCGTGTGCTTGATCAAACCTTGATGCAGAGAGATGGGAGGTGCATCTCTGAAGTACAATAATTCTTCACAGAGGTTTGGGAATTTTGGCACTCTCTCCCTTTCAAAGAAGGGTCCCTCATATCTTCTATGTGGTACTTCAGCTTCTTGAGCATACTGAAAATCAGTTGATGGGAAAGCATATGGATCAAAAGTGGGTTCTGTGAAGAAATCCCTACTCTTGGGTCCAAGTCTGATGTGCTCAGGTAGTATGCTTCCTTTCCACACCTTTGAGCCTGATGGTTGTTGAAGTTCTACAACTGGCTCTTCAGAATGAGCTGAGTCTGAAGATGATGTTGATGATGGTGAGGATGGGGGTGATGATGGAGATGATGGTGATGGTGGTGCTGGTTCTTTTTCTTCAGTAACCATAGGTTGCTCAACAACCTCCTTTTCTTTTTCTTGCCTTTCTTGTTCTACTTTCTTCTCTTCATCCTTTTCCTTTTCAGCAGGCCTCTTTTCAAGTGAAGAGGGTGGTGAAGGGGTCACATTGTCAAACCTGACTCTAAGCCTCTTTACTGGAGTCTTAGCTTTTTCAGGTTCAGACACTTGCTGGTTTTCTCTTTCAGCTTGCTTAGCTTCTCTAAGCTTCTTGAAATAGAGATTGGCCTTGACAAACTTCTGGTATTTGTCAGCCATATCCACAGCTTCTTGTTGACTAGCCACACTCCTTGTAACCCTAGCAGTAGGTTCAGGAGCCATCTTAAGAAATCTACTTCTCTTCTTCTTCTTCTGAACAGCACTGGATCTTTTTCTTTTCTTAGAACCTTGAGCCAAGGTTTCTTGCCTTTCATCCTCAGCTAAGGCAAGCTGTGCAGCCACAACAAGTGCATGATCAGTATTTTCTTGTTCTTCTTTTTGTTCCAGCTCCTCTTGCTCCAAAGTAGTAGCTATGGCAACCACTTGGATCAGAGGGTACCATTGGAAGTTGTAGAGAAAAGCTTTGAAGAAAACCGGTTGCAAGAGAGATGAAGAAGTTCAAACAATAGCTGAGAGAAAGTGTAAGGCTTCTCCAACACACTAACTCCTGCATTTATAGACACCCACGATGCAATGATGACATGTACTGGCTGCACAGACATTGAGTAACGTGCGAAGTGGAAGAGACAAAATAAATGTAATTCAACCGTCTCAGATAGCCACGTCATCAAGTTATTTCAGACAAGTGAGAAATTTCAGACACACATATAAAATTTCAGATACCCTAAAATTTCAGACATGTCACAATTTCATACACCCTGAGATTTCAGATGCTCTTTTCAGACAACATACATAATCAATTAGAAAATGCATGTATGTTCAAGTTATTGCATATGAACTTAAATCTATCTTCAGCCAGGGGTTTTGTGAATATATCTGCCCATTGATGCTCTGTTTCAATGAACTTTATATCAAAAACACCTTTCTGAACATAGTCTCTAATGAAATGATGCTTGATTTCTATATGTTTAGCCCTAGAATGTTGGATAGGATTCTTAGACAAATTAATGGCACTTGTATTATCACACAACACAGGTATAATAGATATAGGAATGTTAAAATCCTCAAGCTGATACTTCACCCATAGAAGTTGTGAACAACAACTGGCTGCTGAGATGTATTCTGCTTCTACTGTTGATAATGCAATGGTGCTTTGCCTTTTGCTTGACCAGGTGATCATGTTGCTTCCAAAGAAGTGACATCCTCCACTGGTACTCTTTCTTTCTATTCTATCTCCAGCAAAGTCAGCATCACAGTATCCTATTAACCTGCAATCCTTGTCTTTCTTATAGCATAGACCAAGATTAGTAGTACCTTTAAGATATCTAAAAATTCTCTTAACAGCTTTGTAATGAGTAGTTCTTGGATCTGATTGAAATCTAGCACAAAGACATACACTGAACATAATGTCAGGTCTGCTTGCTGTTAGATACAATAAAGAGCCAATCATTCCTGTATACAAAGTTTGATTCACTGGTTCTTCATTTTCATCCTTGCTTAAAGATGAAGAGGGATGCATAGGAGTTGACATGGGTTTGCAATCACTTAAATTAAACTTCTTAAGCATTTCTTTTGTATATTTCTCTTGATGGATCCATATACAATCAGAATCTTGCTTAATCTGAAGTCCTAAGAAAAATTTTAGTTCACCCATTAAACTCATTTCAAACTCTGATTGCATTAACTCAGAAAACTCTTTGCATAGTGAAGAATCAGTTGAACCAAATATAATGTCATCAACATATATTTGGACAAGCATAAGATTTTTGTTAGACTGTTTTCTAAAAAGGGTTGTATCAACTTTTCCTCTTTCAAAACCATTTTTTATAAGAAAACTGCTCAATTTGTCATACCAAGCTCTTGGGGCTTGTTTCAGACCGTAAAGAGCCCTTTTCAATTTGAAAACATGATCAGGAAAAGCAACATCCTCAAAACCAGGGGGTTGTCTAACAGAAACTTCTTCTTCAATGAATCCATTGAGAAAAGCACTTTTGACATCCATTTGATATAGTTTGATGCCATTATTTATAGCATAAGAGAGAAGAATTCTAATTGCTTCTAACCTGGCAACAGGGGCAAAGGTTTCAGTAAAGTCAATGCCTTCTTGTTGATTGTACCCTTGAGCCACCAATCTTGCCTTGTTTCTGACCACTTTTCCTTCTTCAAACAACTTGTTTCTGAACACCCATTTGGTTCCAATAATTGTTTTCCCATGGGGTTTAGGAACAAGGGTCCAGACATCACTCCTCACAAATTGATTCAGCTCCTCTTGCATGGCTAGGATCCACCCTTCATCATGCAGAGCTTCATCAATGTTCTTTGGCTCAATTTCAGACAAGAGAGCAAGAGAATTCAGATTCTTAAATTTTGATCTTGTCTTAACTCCTTCTGAAGTACTGCCAATGATTTGCTCTTTAGGATGATGTGACTTATATCTCCAGTCAGGTTTGTGAGGTGATACTAAGTCAGTCTGAGACTCAACATTTGTCTGAGGAGGTTCTGATAGATCTTCAAACACCTGTTCATCCTTGGTGTTGTTGTGTGTGTTTAGCTCCATTCCTGCAAAATCATCTTCTAGATCTGATAGTTCCCTATCAGTCTCTTTCATGTCATTGAATTTAACATGGATTGATTCTTCTACAATTAAAGTTCTAGATTTATAAACTCTGTAGGCTTTTGATGTTTCAGAATAACCTATGAAGAATCCTTTGTCAGACTTTGCATCAAATTTTCCAAGATCATCCTTTGTGTTAAGTATAAAACACTCATAGCCAAAGGGATGGAAATATGATATGTTGGGTTTTCTTCCTTTCCATAATTCATAAGGAGTCCTTTTCAGAATTGGTCTTACCAATATTCTGTTTTGAAGGTAACAGGCTGTGTTAATAGCCTCTGCCCAGAAGGTCCTTGGTAGATTGCATGAGTTGAGCATGGTTCTTCCCATCTCTTGCAAACTTCTGTTCTTTCTCTCAACAACCCCATTTTGTTGAGGTGTTCTAGCCACAGAGAAATTGTGTGAGGTCCCATTCTCATCACAGAACAGCTGAAAGTTTACATTCTCAAACTCTCCACCATGATCACTTCTAATGACAGATATACAGAATCCTTTTTCATTCTGTACCTTCTTGCAGAATATTGTGAAATTCTTAAAGGTCTCATCCTTGCTTCTAAGGAATATCACCCATGTATATCTAGAATAGTCATCAACAATGACCAAATCTGTTTTTCATCTTCAACAGAGATAAAACATTTTACATTTTGACTTGCTAACTCCTCTAGATCAATTTTGTACACATTGCTGTGCCTCTTAGCAGTAAAAAGGATTTGATCATGAGAGTCTTTGACTATACATCCTTCCTTAGTGAAGGAAACTACATATCCACTGTCACACAATTGACTTATACTCAATAGATTGTGTTGAAGTCCTTCTACTAGGAGAACATTCTTAATAAGGGATAGAGGAGGCATACCTACAGTCCCTATACCAGTGATCTTCCCTTGCTGATTTCCACCAAAGGTGACCACTCCTCCTGCTCTGGGTCTAAGGTTTTGGAACAAAGACCTTTCTCCTGTTATGTATCGCGAGCAGCCACTGTCCAGGTACCATTTGTGGGGTTTCCTTTGTCCTGTTAAACACATCTGCAACAGGAATAATCAAGTTCTTAGGTACCCATATTCTTTTGGGTCCTTTCTTGTTAGACTTGGGTTTAGGTCTCCCTTTGTGTTTGCACTGAGCCACATTGTGTCCAGCTTTGCCACAGTGAGAACACCCAATAACTTTCTTTCTGCCTTTAGCAACATTGAAAATATGAGGTTCAGAGACACCATAATCACAAAAGCCTAAACCACTTTTGTCAAGGGAATGCCTTTGATTGCCAAGTAATCTGTTAAGATTATCAGTTCCTTTGACAAATTTAGCCAAGTCTTTTGTCAGTTCCTCAACTTGTTTCTGAAGTTTTTTATTTTCTTCAGACACAGATTGTGAACTGCTGACTTCAGACACAAGAATCTTTTCCTTGATCATAATATTTTCTATCTCAATAGCTTCATATTTACTACACATTTTTGTGTGAGCTTTGGATAGATTCTTATACTCTTGGAAGAGCTCCTTGGAACTTTCCATGAGGTCATCATACATCTCTTGAAGAGTTAAGGGAAATACCTCAGCTTCAGAGTTGTCTGATGAGGGCAGACTGGCCATGAGACATAGGTTGGCCTCTTCTGAAGTGTCCTCCTCTTCTTCTGAAGTGGGCTCATCAAGATCCTCCCATGTTGCCATCAGACCTTTCTTTTTCTTGAAGAACTTCTTCTTTTTGAAGGTATTCTTCTTCAGCTTTGGGCATTCTGCCTTCATGTGACCTGGTTGTTTACACTCAAAACAAATAATCTTGTCATTTTGAGAGTCTTTACCTAACTTACCTCCTTTAGAGGTTGAAGGTTGGTTCCTTCTGAACTTCCCTCTCTTTTGCAGCATTCTTTTGATCTTTCTACTTAAAAGAGCAAGATCATCATCTTCTGAGCTATCTCCAGAATCTTCATCTGCTTCTGAAGTTTCTTCAGCTTGCATAGCCTTCATCTTGCCATGCTTAGGCTGACTGGCCTTGGAGTTTAGTGCTAGAGACTTCTTCTTGTTGTCATCTTCACCAAGCTCAAGCTCATGAACCTTAAGAGATCCCAACAGTTCTTCCATTCTAAGAGAGTTCAAATCTCTTGCCTCTTGAATGGCAGTAACTTTGGGTCTCCAGGACTTAGGCAAACTTCTTAGAATCTTTATGTTATTATATCCAGATTCATAAGTTCTACCTAAAGACCTGAGTCCATTGGTTATGGTCTGAAACCTTCCAAACATTTGATCAATGGTTTCAGTTTCTTCCATCTTAAACATCTCATATTGATGTATAAGCATGCTGATCTTGGATTGCTTGACAGTCTTAGTCCCTTCATGGGCTGCTGCAAGTGTATCCCAGATCTCCTTGGCAGATGTACAACCATGAACCTTCTCATATTCTGATTTATTCAAAGAACATATCAGATAGAGCTTGGCTTTGGCATTCATCTGGACTCTAGCCTTCTGCTCCAGGGTCCATTCAGCCTTAGGTATAGGCAAGCCATTATGCATAGGCACATAGTCTCCATCAGTGACCACATCCCAAACATCAATGTTGTTGCTCTCAATTAACAACTTCATACGATCCCTCCAATAGTGGTAATCCACACCATTGAATGTTGGGGGTCTTGTGATAAAGGCTCCTTCAGTGATATATTGCCTGTTGTTGTTGGAAGCTTCCATCTGGATCTTTAATCCTCAACACTTGTTAGGTGCTCAACCTTGAGTTGAGCTCTGATACCAACTGTAGAAACACAGGGAAACACTAGAAGGGGGTTAAATAGTGTTTCTTAATATTTTTGAAAGCTTTTTCAAAGCAACAAGTATAAAACTGTTTCAGACAGATTTTTGAGGGTTGTCTGAAGTTTTTAAGACAACTTCTGAAAATGTATTTTAAAAGGTTTCTTAGCTTTTAAAAAATTCAGAATTGCTTTTCAACACCCTTAAATTAGTATAAACGAATTGACAAGAGTTAAGGGATAGAAAACTTAGCCAAGGAATTTATCCTGGTTCACTCACTACCACTGTGAGCTACGTCCAGTCCCAATGCCAACTAGCACTTGGATTTTCTCTTAATCTTTCACAAAGATTACAAGTATTCTTTTACAGTCAAGCCTCTTCAGGCTCTACAACCAAGTATTCTTTACAGCCAAGCCTCTCCAGGCTCTTACAGACAAGTATTCTTTAGACAACAAGCCTCTCCAGGCTCAAGAACAATTTTACAAAGAAATATAAGTTTAAGCTTTTAAACTAAACCAGTTTTTAAGCTCAAACAAATACAATTTACAAAGATAACCGAGGTATACTCAGGATATACAAATGTGTGTACAAAGAATATTATCAGAGAGTTTTTACAGAGTAAAAACTGGCAGCGATTTGTTTCTCTTTGATTTTCTTGAATATGAAATCCTTAGCCCTTGTGATGATCTTCATGAGGGGTATTTATACCCAGACTTCAGTCTGTTGAAAAACCACCGTTTAGATATAGCATTAAATGCTATTTAATCTGTTGTGAGACATGCTTCTGAGAGTCCTGACATTTCTGACACAGTACAAGGTTGCACCTGCCAAAAAAGCTGCTTCAAATGCTGCTGCAGAGGCTGCGTTGCAGGAATTTCCCCAGTGGTGTATGAATTTCAAAAACACCAGGAAAGACCTCTGTGTTCCTTGCCATAAATATGCTTGAAAAGGTACGTGCAGCAGAGACTCAGAAAACGTCTTCACAAAACTTCAGCAAAGGTGCCACATCATTATTGAGACTTCAGACAGCTTCAGCACTTCAGACGGGTTGGGCACTTCAGACGGCTTCAACACTTCAGACGGGTTGAACCTTCAGAAGGCTTGATCCCTCAGACAGGTTGAAATACTTCAAAGACTTTTTGTAGGATCATGGTGGCTTGCTGAAATCATAGATAAATCATTAAAAACATATGTGTATCTATGATAAATTATTTTAACCCAAATTTGTTAGTCATTAAAACTTGGGAATTATATTGTCTTAAAACATCATAATTTACTTATGATATTTTTGAGACTCAACAAATATTATCATTAATGTTTCCTTAGTAAATTTTACTAATATAGTATATTTATATTTAATAATATAGAATATTATTAAATATATTTAAAATTTTTTAGCTCAAATAATAATTAATATTATCATTTATATTTCCTTAAGTGATTTTACTAATGTAGTATGTTTATATTTTTGGTATAAACCAAAGGTATCCCCTATTACCAGGGGCAATCCTGTTCGGGGCTTAGTCACAGTTAAGGCTATTCATCCCTACCGAAGAATGTATTTAGTGGGGATCGAATCCGGGAGCTCTTCCCATAATCTCAGCATGCGTTGTCAACTTGCCAAGAGCCACAACTTTATATTTGATAATTAATATATTTAATATTATATAATAATATCAAACGTATTTAAAGTTGTTTAACTCAAATAATAAAAAGAGTTTAATTAGTATGCACTGACAGTGTAAAAAAGTTTTAAACTGACGTTTAATCATGATCCTTCATTTATATGACTTTTAAAATATTAATTAGTAAATTCAACAAACTTACCATAAATCAAGAGTTGTGATTAACCGTTTGTGTAAAACTTTTTACACTGTCAGTACACAATCCTTTTTCTCTAATAAAAAATACGGTTTTGATAATATCATCCTCAGGATAACACTATTAAAAATAGAATATTTTTATTAAAATAAAAATTAAAATTACATTAAAAGTATAAATAAAAAATAAATACATTCTATTTTAATAAAATATTTTTTTTTTAGAAATTTTATCCTCTGCTCTGTAGATATTATCAAAACCATAATTAATATTATCATTGATGTTTCCTTAAGTGAATTTTACTAATAGGTATTGATTGATTGGTTGATAAATAAATATATAGACATATATAGATATATACTTCAAAACTTCTTAATTGAAAGAACGCGTTTCCAATAATTAAAAAAAGAGAGAGATTTTAACTATTTTCAAATAAAATCTTACGTATATAATAATGTTACTTATTCGTCCCACTTTACATGACAATTGACACTTTAGAAATAGAAAAAATTGGCTCATTTTACTTCTCATTATACAATTTCAAAAAACATTAAATAATTTTTTTACCAAATATATCCTTTACATATAATAAATGAGTCAAAATGTAATTAATTTAAATGATATTTTCTTGGTTCTATTTATAAGATAATTCAGACAAAATCACATATATTAAGGAAAGTAATTAATACATTGATTTTCAAAAAATTACTCTACAACATTATAAGTTTTCCCATATTTAAAATAAAAATTTACCTTTAATGGTCAATAAAGACAAATATGAGAAAAATATAAAGGATATGTTTGTTTACGGTTTTTAAAAACTGTAATATATTTTTAGAAACAGAAAACTGAAAAATATGCTGGATAGATAAATTTTAAAAATGATTTTAAGAAGTGTGACTGTTTTTCAGTTTTAAAAAATTTAAATCCTGAAACTACTTTTAAATATTTTGAAAAAATATTTTTTAATTTTTATGCTTTTATGTTGAAAGTGCTGTAAATAAACCATTTCATTTATAAAAAAATTGTTTCAAAAAATTTAAAAATAAAATTGAATCAAGCATACCTTAAATGTTTCTAAATTTATGCATTTTATCTTGTAAATAGAATCATAAATAAAAAAATTTTAAGCATTGTTTTATAAATAGCACCGGATGGAGTAAAAGACATAATAATAAATTACTTAACATTTTTAATGAAATTTAAAGAATTAATTTTATTTCCTAATTCTGGTGTAATAGTATTAACTAAGAAAAATGGGACGGAAATACTTGGCATTTATTTTTGTTGGAAAACGACACGAGTTTTTTTTGAGGTACTATAAGAATCAAGAGAGACAGAGTTGCCTGTACGCATTGCGCACTGTGAAGTGAGTGGAAAAAGAAGGATGACCAACAACACGATGGTAGAAGAAGCAGAGAATAACAAAGTGGTGGAGAGAAAAGAAGTGATACCCCTCCTCACACCATTCAACATGGGAAAATTTAATCTATCCCACAGGTAATTAAACATGCTTTCTTCTACTGTGATTCCACAATACTCAATGGAGAAGAAGAATGGATTAATGGTTAATTATATCGCTTAATTCACCCACAGTCACAGACACAGACACAGTTGTTTGTTCACTTAATTTTGATCTTTATTATGTTTGTTTATATACACATTTGCAGGATAGTTCTGGCACCGTTAACAAGAACGAGGTCTTACAACTTTGTGGCTCAGTCTCATGCTGCTCTCTATTATTCTCAAAGAACATCAAAGGGTGGCTTACTGATTGGAGAAGCCTCAGGGGTGTCAGAAACTGCACAAGGGTAATCTTCCATTATTCCATCCCTTCCTATTTTCTTTTTCCCATGTCCTCTTATCCGGGCCCATAATCCCTCTTTTGTTTCACTATCTTAACAATTCCAAATTAAGACTCCCGGAGCATATATAATACTACTAATTTTTTTTTGTCTTACATTCATTTAATTATTATTAGAGTCCCACATTGTCTAGAGATAAGGCCAGATAAAAGTTTATAAGCTTTGGGTAGTCCTCACCCTACAAGCTAGCTTTTGGGGTTGAGTCAGACTCAAGTCCAAGTTTATTGTGTAGCTTCATAAATATGGTTAGCTATAATAATTAAAGGTTTGTTTATTTAAAATTTTCTAAAAAATAATACTGTGATCTGTGATATAATTATTTTTTTTAATGTTTTTCAAACA
Organism: Sesbania bispinosa; assembly: GCA_026901365.1. NCBI lineage: Eukaryota > Viridiplantae > Streptophyta > Magnoliopsida > Fabales > Fabaceae > Sesbania > Sesbania bispinosa. The sequence continues at coordinate 703,890 of QLOH01000358.1, read as the reverse complement.
CTGTTATTTTTAGTTTTCGAGAAAGAGAACTTATTAAAATATTTCATTTATTTTTTCAAAAATATATATTTATTATAAATTATTCAAACACATCTATTCTTTTCTTAATTTTAGTGAGAAAGGTCATTAAATTTTGTTAATTTGTTATTATTATTTGTGTTAATTGATTAATAATTGTTTTTTTGTTGAAAATTAACAATAAATAAAAAAATATAAACAAGAAGTAAATGACCCTAAGTGTGTGGATCAACTGGTACAAGACTGTTCCAACTTAATTGAGATGGGAGTTTAATATACTACATGTTATTTTTAAGTTTCTAATATACTAAATATTGTTCTTTTTATTAAATGATTTACTTTTAATAACAAATATATTTATAGTTATCATAAACAAGATTTTTTTAAAGAAAAAAATTTCACAATAAATTAATTAATATATTAGTTTTTAAAATTTATTATTAAAAAAATACTAAATTCCTTGTTTTCATTTTTAAAACTCTTTTTCATTTCTTCCTTTGAGAAAAATGTAACTTGATAAGAGATCCAAACAAACTTCATTACCAAATTAACATCTAACTAGTTAATGGATTTAATTTATATATACCGTCAATGTAAAAAAATCATAGCATAAATATGACTCTCATGTGTTATTAAACTCAGTAAATAATGTAGCACCACATTATTGAATGTGTGCATAAAACTTATTTTTTATTGAATAATTTTTTAAATCTTTAATAATTTTCTAAAAGTACATAGCATTTGTAAAATATATTCATACTTTCCATTATTCCTCTATTTTTTTGTTATCCTCTCGTCAATGCAGGTACCCAAATACACCTGGAATTTGGACAAGAGAACAGGTGGAAGCATGGAAACCAATTGTGAGAGTCGTTCATGAGAAAGGGGGCATATTCTTTTGTCAACTCTGGCATGCTGGAAGAGTATCCAACTATGGTATATATATTTATGTTTAGCAATATAAAATAATATTTAGCTTATATTTTCCACTTGCTAAATTTTTTTATGCATAATTAGGAAAGTATTTATTATATTTAAAAAAATATAATAAATACTTTCCTTTTCAATAAAAAAGTTTTCATTTTTTTCACAATTTTTTCTAGACTCTTAAATTTCTGTCACATACTGATAGCATGTTTAACAGCTTACCAACCAGGTGGGCAACCCCCAATATCAAGCACAAACAAACCGGTTCAAAAGGAAGGTAGCAGCACTAAATACCCACCTCCTCGCCGTCTTAGAACGGATGAAATCCCAAAAATTGTCAATGACTTCATAATGGCAGCAAAAAATGCCATTGAAGCAGGTAATCTTTGCCACATACACATGATATAATTCTAATACATATTTTACTTTGTTACATGAATATCAAAGCAAAACTTTACAGGTTTTGATGGAGTGGAGATACATGGAGCTAATGGATACTTACTTGATCAGTTCCTAAAGGACAAAGTCAATGATAGAGATGATAAGTATGGAGGTAGCTTAGAAAATCGTTGTCGCTTCCCACTAAAGGTAGTGAAGGCTGTAGCTGATGAGATTGGAGCTAACAAAGTTGGTGTTCGACTCTCCCCTTTTGCTGATTATTGTGATTGTGGAGACTCTGACCCTCAAGGATTGGGCATTTACATGGCTCAATCCTTGAATAAATTGGGCATTCTGTATTGTCATGTCATTGAACCTAGGATGCACACCATGTTTGACCAGTCTAAGACCAATTCATCCCTCTTACCCATGCGAAAGGCCTTTAATGGAACCTTTATTGTTGCTGGTGGATACAATAGGAGTGAAGGAAACAGAGTAATAGCTAGTGGTGGTGCGGATTTGGTGGCTTATGGGCGCTTGTTTTTGGCAAATCCAGATTTGCCTAAGAGATTCGAGTTGAATGCAGAATTAAACAAGGTTGATCGAAGCACTTTCTACAACAATGACCCTGTTGTCGGATATACGGATTATCCGTTTCTTGAAAATGATAGTTAAAAATATCGATTAATTTGTAGTGGTCTAAAACTACTATTTGGGTTTATTTGAATAATTTATGGAGTTTTATACATACTACTTTATGTCATTCATCAATATTATTTCTTTAGGTACGTTATATCTTTAATGTTTAATGCGTTTGGCGTGTTTAGATTAGTGTCAGTTTAATTACCAATTAAAAATAATGAGAATCAATTCTACTGAAAATGATTTTAAATTATTTTTATTTAACATGTCATAAATTGCGTATCATTTATTTTTTATTATTGATTTTATAAATCTATTAAAATCAGTTACACCTAACTGTAAACTAGACATACTCCTAATTTATGTATAAAGATAACTACTCTTTTACACTGTGTTTGGTTTATATAGAGAAATAGAGAAGATAGAGATAAGGAAGAGAGAGATAGTAGAGAAATTAAGTAGAAATAGAAGTTGTTTGATATTAGAGAAATATGAGAGAGATAGAAGAGAAATTATTTTTTATAGTTGTTTTGTTGTGGAGAAATTAGAAAAAGAGAGATTTATAAAAAGTTAAAAAGACTAAACTACCCTTACAAATAACAATTAATTTTCATTAACACCAAATCGATTTCACTATAAACTAAATCGATTAAAGATGAAGAACACACATGAGACACACGGCAAAAATCACTTCTATCTCTCTCTCCACGTTAACCAATGACCAAACACGGTGGGTACATTACTTATCTCTCTCCTATTTCACTCTATGCTAACTCTCTCTTCAACATTTTTACTTAAACTAACAAATGGTTAATTAGTAATTTTTTTAAAAAAAAACTCAATTAATAATTTTTTAAATTAATATCAATTAAAATAATATTTTTAACATTGAAAATGATCATTTTGAAAAAAAATAGTAATATTTTAAAAAATACCAAGCATAGAAGAAAATAAATGTAAAAGGATTTATGCCTACATGAAAAATAAATAAAATTACCAAGAGCGTGTGAATCAGCTAAAGAGACGGTTAAGTTCATACTTAACCAGTTGTGGTACCGGTTTTAGTCATGAGTATGCAAATACATTGAATATTTGAAAAGAGAGTTTTACTATCCATAGAAATTATATCGGCTTAAGAAAAATTGTCTCTCTTGATTTTTTCACTTGTAACAAAAAAAAAAATCTCTATTGAATGATACATGTGATTTTCAAGAAAAAAAATCCTTTACATGCAGTTTGTTAATTAAAACTGCAAGAAATTAAATATATTAGTGAAAATGATTACAGTTTTTAATTCTGGGATAAAGGACTGCACTTCAAATAATTGCAGATCGAGCATCTGAATCTACAAAGATATCCTAATTAAGTCCACTGGCATCGATCATACCACTTCCCTACCATCCACCCTCCCTAGTGATAACGCACTTTACAATATCATTAAGCCTTTCTTCCTCCACCCACCTATCACCTATCACCAATGACCATTGTGATTTGAGGGGCTAATAAAAAGAGGTACTCCACTTTTCCTCCCTCCTTTGATTTTTTTTCCCTAAATAATAATTCCTCATCACCCCACCAGTCAAATAAATAAAGCAATCCTCGTTATAGTTCTTATAGATATATAATTGATGAAAAGTTTACAATAATATTTAAATAAACAAATATCTTGTGTATTTTATATTTTTTAAAATTTTAAAATAATATTAAAAGAATATTTAAGGTATAATAGTTAAAATTATAAAAATACATTTTTAAATTTATGAAAAAATTATATATAAAAGTAAATTATGTGAATCAAAACAATTCATCACTTTAATTTATTAATTTGATATGGTATGTCAAAACTTCAATTTATGAATTTTAAACATTTTTTTTATATTTTTGACATTAACAGTAAAATTTTTTATGTAATTGACTAAATTGAAGTAATAGGAGAAATAAAAACATAAAGAAATTTAAAAAATGAGATGTGTAATGTAGAACAAGCCATATGATTTTTCGTTTTTAATAGGGAAGTTATATGGTTGAATAAGAAAGCTATATATAGTAAATTGAGAGAAGTTTTTTTTTGGTAAGCAAAATTCATTAAATAACAGAGTACAATGGGTACTCTAACCCTTTACATAACCACAGTACAAGAAAACCCTACAGGAACTATAATCATATCCTCTAAAAAATCATCAAACATAAGAGGAACACCTTATACCACACCCTATGACAATAAATACACCAGCATAATACAGCTTAAGAAAAATTAAGACATACACAAGGTTGCTCGGACCAAGAAGAGAACTGATATGAAAAGGTATGGTCTTTCGTTTTTAACCATTTTCAAGAACGAAGTTTTATCTGCTCTAGCACATCCGATGCATTTATTGAGAGAAGTTGAATGTCATATTTAAAAATAAAAATCAAATTTAATATATAAGAATTCGTAATTTTATTTAAGATTAATTTAAATTGGGTCAAGTATGTTGTTCATTCTTATAAAGTTAACAAATTTAATATATAAAGATTTTTTTAGTTATTAAAAAAGCTATCCAAGTGATATAAATAGGATACAATAATAGTCGTGCAAAACTAAGAACATTTATATCGAGCTAGTTGTTCGAACAAGGATTTTTTCATACAGGAGATTTGAATCAACTACATACCCATTGATAAAATTATGTGCTTTTAGTCCCTAGTAAGAGACTAATTAAAAACACATTGTTTTTGTTAAATATAAAGACTAAAAGCATATAAAATCCAAATAAATACCATAATCAAAAGTATTCAGTTTATATAAGGAGAAAATGTGGCGCGGTTCTAGGGTTATAAGTTAGTGTAAATTGTAACATTCCAAATTTGATCATTTTACTAAGTATAAATAATAATAGATCTGAGTTTTTATAAAAGGAATTAGGGAAATTGGGTATAAGAGTGAAAAAAATAAAAAACTGAATTCTGGTGTTCTCGCTCAAGCAAGACTTTCGCTTGAGCGAGCACCCCAGTAAAATTGAGTTTTGGCGCTCTCGCTCAAGCAAGAAGGTCTCACTTGAGCGAGCATATCAGTAAAGACCAGAAGGTTTGGTTATTGATGTAGTCGCTTGGGCGAGATTCTCTCACCCAAGCGCAATTCAATTCATAGAATTGAGTTTTCTCTCTGACTTGCGCTCGCTCAAGCGGGCCGCTTGAGCAAGGCAAAGTCAGAGAGATTTGGATTTTTGTGGTACGAATTTTGCTCAAGCGAGGAAACTCTCGCTTGAGCGAGAACCCGCGAATTAGCTTTTAATGCTGATTTCAGTTTAAGGTTTTCCATTTAATGTTTTTCCCCTTTTTAGAGAGAGAGAAGTATAGAGATTTTGAAGAAGAGAAGAACCCTAGGAGCTTGGATTGGAGCCTCCCTACTCTACTAGAGCTTGGAATCACCATCCCCAACCTCTTAATCATCTCCATTTTCCTACCTGTGAGGTGAGTGTGGTCACCCACTCACTACCATGTTTTTTAATCTCTTGTATGTCCCCTATTTCCTTCTTCACATGCTTATTGACCCCATTTATGTGTGTTACTGATTGTTTGTGTGGTTGGGAATTCCTATTTGAATGGCATGTGTGAATTTCTCTCAAACCCTAGAGTATGCCTAGGTTTTAAAGTAGCTATCTGTATGATAATGTCATTAGTGACTACCATGCCATTCATATTCACAGAAAAGCATATATTCTAAGCATTCAAGGGCCATTGGCCAAGAAAATACATTTGTCACAGGGTCTCCGGACCATCACAGTCTTTGGACCATCATAGGCCTTCGAGCAATCATGGTTAAGAAAGAACGAGGTAACCTTATCGACCTCTCAGCCAAGAGGAAGATGGGGTCCTCAGGTTAAAATGAAAAGCAAGCATTGTTCATTGATTTATAATAAAACTCAATCATAGGTGATCCTGGACGACGATCCTTAGTCACATGGTCGAGCGCTCAATCACAACCACAACTAGAAAATAGAACCCCGGGTGTCGGGTAAAAACACATCACAGTCATGTTTTACTGGTTTCCATGTATTGTACTCTTGATGGAATTATGTATGATGTTATTTGATGCATTCCATTTGCCTGGCCACCTACACTGCATGTTTTACTACACTCACTGGGACGTTAGTCTCACCCCACGTTGTGGAATTATATTCAGATGTGCAAGGTCCCTGCTCGGATGCTTGATCGGGAGTGGGTGCTGTTTGTTGGGTCATGTGGTGGCCCAACCCTTTTGATTAATGTTGTACCTTTTTACTGTATTATTTTGTATAGGCATGACATTCCTTATTTTGATGGGATAGGTTGGTACATGTGGGACTCTCATGGATATCTCGATTATTTCTTTTACATGTATTTTCATATCCCATTGTGCCTATTTATGGATGATGTATATTCTAGCCCTTGTTGGAAACAATGTGTATTTATGTAATGATAATCACTATTTGGACTTCCGCTTAAGTAACGGTTGGATTACCTAAGCCTTGTAATGTTTCTGAATGTTGGTATCAATATTAATGCGCGAAATAACTTCATGAATTTAATTTGAAAATAGTGCTTCCAACAGGCATTATTTTCAAATTAAGTAATTAGAACGTTACATAAATTATAGGTTATAGGTTCTTCGAATTATCATCGTATTTATATCAATTCCTTCAAACACATAAGAAAAACTCTATAATGTGCATGGACTTAGGTCGTGTTGGCCGAACCATGCACATAAATTTATGGAGTAAAGCCCCAAATTTATCCTTAACAAAAATATATTGAGACAATTAGTCCCTAATAAATAAAAATTCGTTATGACATTTTTTACAATTATCTCTATGCTACGTGGCAAAGACATTCACCACATGATTATCATACGTGGCTTATGTGTTATAACTAATGTCTATAATAGTCTCAGACAAAAACCTTTTTGGGACACATTAGTCCTTACACACTTATGTGAACTTTTTCCTTGAACCCACAAAATCACACATTTGATCGCTACTCTTAAGATACAACCCTATATTCATGCATGAAGAGTTGCATGCTACTCCAACTTACAATCGTAGTCGAGCCTCTTTTGAATCCTCTCTACCTCCCCTACCATTGTCAAGAAATTTCAGCAAATGAAAGAAAATGATTCCCGAAGCTAGAATGAAGAAATGCAATCTGTAACAAAGATTTGGGATTGAGGAAAACCCTAGGCTTAAATTCCTTTTGTTTTAGGTGCCTAAGGACTAATGTGTCCTAAAATGTTTTTGTCAAGGACTAATATAGGCGTTAGTTATAATAAAGGCCATGTTGGATGACCATATGTGAATGTCTTTGCCACATAGACCATTTAACGCGTCAGATGTGCATATGCATGCATTAATCGTAATAGACACAAGTTAACAGAAGAATGAACATGTCTCAGAGATAATTGTCAAGGATGTCGTAACGAATTTTTATTTAAAGAACTGATGTGTCTTAACGTGTTTTTGTCAGAGATGAGTTTGGGGCTTTTATTTTGAATTTGTGTGCGTTCTTCTTTTTTCTCTTTTATATTCTTGTTTGCGCCATAAACACGTAGATCTTTGTTGTGCTTCAACCCATATGAAAGCAACTTCATAATAATTCTCTTGAATCTCTCTTTTATTGGAAAATAAAATCCCAACTCAAATATAAATAAGAAATTAAAAAATAAAAATAGATATAAAAGTTAACTTTTGATTAATTTAAACCTTCTGGATAAGTAAATTTAAAAGTTAACTTTTGATTAATTTAAACCTTTTGGATAAATTATACTGATCTACTAAGTCTAACATGTTTGCACAAAAGGTACATTCTCAATCACAATTTTATAAAAGGAATACACCCAATTCCATCTCTCACAAGAGACACCCTTAGTTGATGAAGTCATCTTCTATGTGACCTATACAGTTTTCTTTGATGTTCTTGTTGAGATTCCCCTTCTTTCACGTGAGAACAAGACAAATTAATCACACTTTCAAGAATGGCCATCATTTAGCAAAGGAAGAGGACACTGATTGGCGGTAGATTATTATACTAAAATAGTAAAACTTTTTAACGGATATCACTCTTTACATTATATATCCATATTAATAAAATACAATCATTAATAAATATATATATTCCATATAATCTGTGATTTCTGTAATTTATAGTCAATGGATAGTATAGTTTTATTGCGAATTATTATTTTCTTCTCAAAACAAATTCCACTTTGAGTCATTTGCTAATAAAGATTATTCACAGAATAAGTACACTTTTCAATTATTATGCAATAAAGTGATTTACTATAGAAACAATAGTTTAAAAATGTAATAAAATCTAAAGTGTTCAAATATTTTAATTAAAGTACACATAAACTCATCAATTATATTGTAACAAAAAAACTCATCAATTATATTAATATTTTAATTTTTTAATAGATAATAAAATTAAATAATAAAATATGTATTTCATCTCTATATTTTTTATTAATTTTGATCTTCATTCCGGACTTTTAAAATATTTATTTTATATATTCCTATACTTTTAAATATCATATTAATTAGTAGGAAGAAACAAATACCACCTAAAAGATTAAATTATTTATTTTTGGGAAAAGAGTATAAAACCACATTGAACTTTTGCCCTTTTGCAAGTAGGCACCATGAATTTTTAATTTGTCCCAATTAACCCTTAAATTATTATCATTATTACAATAGGTCTATTAATTAATATCAAGTTAAATAATTATCATAATTAATCTCAATCTTTCGAGATTTTGTGTTTCAAATATTAAAAAGACATAAAAAGTAAAATTTACATTTTTCATTCTTGAATTATGTCAAATATCAAGCATATTTGCAATTTTATAAGTGAAATATGACCATGTGTTCTTTTAATTCAGAGTTTTTTTTTTCTATTTTGTTAATTTTTGGAACTTTATTTTATATAATTTCAATATTTTAAACACAATTTTGAAGGGTTGAGATTATATTTGTTAATTTTTTAACTTCACGCTAATGAAAAGATATATTGCAACAATAATGAAAGTTTAAGGATTAATTAGGATAAAATAAAAGTTCATGGTACCTATTTGCAAAAGGGTAAAAGTTAAAGGTGTTTATATACTCTTTTCACTTTATTTTTTGGCTATTAAGTTTAGATGAGCAAATAATGAGTGGCTATTATAATTAAGTATATGTGTACATTTAGTAAATAACGAGTGTTTTTTACATTAATATAATAATTTAATAATGACATGACATATGTTGAAGTACTTATGTGCTCTTGAGAGTTTGTTTAAAAATTTTCTACAGTGTCTCAATAAAATTTTAAGGCCCCGTTTGAAGTAGTGGGAAGTTTTAGTTGTTAGCTTTTAAAAGTTTTAATCAAATTTTTATAACTTAATAAAAAATTTTAAAACTCATAATCACTTCAAACGTTTTATTTCTAAAACTTTTGTATTAGGAAATAAAGAAATATAAGAACATAATAGGTTAAATGTATTACTAAATGATAGGAATTAGGCATCAAATTACACTAAGAAAAGTTACATTGTTACGCAATAAAATAAATTTTTAACTGATTATTATTTGTATTCCAAAATCTATCATTAATTGGAAGTTATTATCATATAAATCATATCTCTAAATTTATACAAAATTATTTAATACATCATAAGGTATGCTTAAAATAACATTATAACCCTAAACCCTAAACTTGTCATCATTAAATAATTTAATACTTGACATTGATAAAAATTATATTTAATAATGTAATGTAATTATTTCCAAGCACTTCTCTCGAGTTATTGTCAATTCATGTATTTAATAATATAAAATTTTATTAGCATAATAATATTTACTATTATATATATATATATATATATATATATATAGTATTTGATACCAAAAAAAGTATATCCAGTTTTTTAACTCAAATAATAATTAATGTTCCCTTAAATGAAATTTGATAATTAGTATTATTATTAATGTTTAAACTATATGATCTATAGACCAAAGAGTTGTGGCTCAGTTGGCAACACAGACTGAGATTGTGAGAAGAGCTCCCGGGTTCGATCCCCACTAAACACATTCTTCGGGAGGGGTGGGGAGCCTTAACTGTGACTAAGCCCGAACTATATGATCTATATGATGATAGCTTTCAATTTAACGATGGATTACTTAATACAATGATCCATTAAAAAAGTATTCAACGGTGTAATACTTGGTGTAACTTACACCGGTGTAATTTGATCACTCCTCATATATATATATATAAATGGTTTTGATAACATCAGCATTAAGGGTTGAGGATAAAACTTTAAAAAATGGCATGTTTTTGTTCAAATAGAAAATATTAATTATATCAAAAACATAAATGAACAATAAGTACTTTCTATTTTAATTAAAAAAATTCATTATTAAAAGTCTTATCCTCCACGGGTTGATGTTAGTAAAATTGTTATATATAGTATATTTATATTTAATAATATCAAATATTATTAAATGTATTGAAAGTTTTTTAACTGAAATAATATTAAATATTATCATTAATGTTTCCTTAGTAAATTTTACTAATATAGTATATTTATATTTAATAATGAATTTATTTTAATAATATAGGATATTATTAAACATATTTGAAGTTTTTTTAGCTCAAATAATAATTAATATTATCATTAATGTTTCCTTAAGTGAATTTTACTAATGTAGTATATTTATATTTGATAATTAATATATTTAATAATATACAATAATATTAAACGTATTTAAAGTTTTTTAACTCAAATAATAATTAGTACGGTTTTGATAATATCATGCATAGAATACTTTTATTAAAATAAAATTATTAATTACATTAAAATTATAAATGAATAATAAATACTTTCTATTTTAATAAAAATATTTCATTTTTAGAAATTTTATCTTCTGCCCTCTAGATATTATCAAAATCGTAATTAATATTATCATTGATTTTTCCTTAAGTGAATTTTACTAGTAGGTATTGATTGATGATTGATAAATAAATATATAGATATATATAGATATATACTTCAAAACTTCTTAATTGAAAGAACGCGTTTCCAATAATTAAAAAAAAAAAACATTCTATCTATTTTCAAATAAAATCTTACGTATATAATAATGTTACTTTTTCCTCCCACTTTGCTTTACATTTTAGAAAAATAAAAAATGAGTTTAATATATATATATATTGTCCGTGTAAAGAAGTTTCACACAGACATCTAATGATGTACTGTCAGTCTACCACATCATATATTGAATTTAATAACACATGGGGTGTAACATTCATTAAATGATGTGGCGGCATACCATTGCATGTCTGTGCAAAATTTCATTACATAGTGTATACTAATTAAATCCATAAATAATTTTATTCTCATTATACAATTTCAAAAAACATTAAATAATATTTTACCAAATATATCCTTTACATATAATAAATGAGTCAAAATGTAATTAATAAATGATATTCTCTTGGTCCTATTTATCAGCTAATTTAGACCAAATCACATATATTAAGAAAATTAATTAATGCATTGATTTTCAAAAAATTACTCTATAATATTATGTGTTTACTCTTATTTAAAATTAAAATTACCTTTGACGATCAAAGGTAATTTTCTTAATATAATCTGTTATTAAAAACTATAATCTGTTATTAAAAACTGAAAACTGAAAAATATGTTTAATAGCCGGTTTTTAAAAACGATTTTGAAAAGTGACTGTTTTTTATTTTTTTAAAATTAAAATCCTGAAACGACTTTTAAATATTTTGGAAAAATATTTTTTAATTTTCTGCTTTTATGTTGAAAGTAATGCAAATAAATCTTTTCATTTATAAAAAATAATTTCTAAAAAGTAAAAAATAAAAGTGAATCAAACACATTTTAAATGTTTCTAAATTTATGCGTTTTATCTTATGAACAGGATCATAAAAAATTTCAAATATTATTTTATAAATAGTATCGGATGGAGTAAAAGGCATAATAACAAATTAATTAACATTTTCAATAAAACTTAAAGAATTAGTTATATTAAATAACAAAAATGGGACGGAGATTGACCAAAAAAAATGTTGGTAAAAAATAATAATTAATGCCCGGAAATACTTGCATTTACTTTTGTTGGAAAACGACAACGGTTTCTTTTGAGGTACTATAAGAATCAAGAGAGACAGAGTCGCTTGTACTCATCGCGCACTGTGAAGTGAGTGGGAAAAGAAGGATGACCAACAACACGATGGTAGAAGAAGCAGAGAATAACAAAGTGGTGGAGAGAAAAGAAGTGATACCCCTCCTCACACCATTCAACATGGGAAAATTTAATCTATCCCACAGGTAATTAAACATGCTTTCTTCTATTGTGATTCCACAATACTCAATGGAGAAGAAGAATGGATTAATGGTTAATTATATCGCTTAATTCACCCATAGTCACAGACACAGACACAGTTGTTTGTTCACTTAATTTTGATCTTTATTATGTTTGTTTATATACACATTTGCAGGATAGTTCTGGCACCGTTAACAAGAACGAGGTCTTACAACTTTGTGGCTCAGTCTCATGCTGCTCTCTATTATTCTCAAAGAACATCAAAGGGTGGCTTACTGATTGGAGAAGCCTCAGGGGTGTCAGAAACTGCACAAGGGTAATCTTCCATTATTCCATCCCTTCCTATTTTCTTTTTCCCATGTCCTCTTATCCGGGCCCATAATCCCTCTTTTGTTTCACTATCTTAACAATTCCAAATTAAGACTCCCGGAGCATATATAATACTACTAATTTTTTTTTGTCTTACATTCATTTAATTATTATTAGAGTCCCACATTGTCTAGAGATAAGGCCAGATAAAAGTTTATAAGCTTTGGGTAGTCCTCACCCTACAAGCTAGCTTTTGGGGTTGAGTTAGACTCAAGTCCAAGTTTATTGTGTAGCTTCATAAATATGGTTAGCTATAATAATTAAAGGTTTGTTTATTTAAAATTTTCTAAAAAATAATACTGTGATCTGTGATATAATTATTTTTTTAATATTTTTCAAACACTGTTATTTTTAGTTTTCGAGAAAGAGAACTTATTAAAATATTTCATTTATTTTTTCAAAAATATATATTTATTATAAATTCTTCAAACACATCTATCCTTTTCTTAATTTTAGTGAGAAAGGTCATTAAATTTTGTTAATTTGTTATTATTATTTGTGTTAATTGATTAATAATTGTTTTTTTGTTGAAAATTAACAATAAATAAAAAAATATAAACAAGAAGTAAATGACCCTAAGTGTGTGGATCAACTGGTACAAGACTGTTCTAACTTAATCAATGATCTTAGGTTATGGGTATGCAACTATTAAAAAGTAATTGAGATGGGAGTTTAAGATACTACATGTTATTTTTAAGTTTCTAATATACTAAATATTGTTCTTTTTATTAAATGATTTACTTTTAATAACAAATATATTTATAGTTATCATAAACAAGATTTTTTTAAAGAAAAAAATTTCACAATAAATTAATTAATATATTAGTTTTTAAAATTTATTATTAAAAAAATACTAAATTCCTTGTTTTCATTTTTAAAACTCTTTTTCATTTCTTCCTTTGAGAAAAATGTAACTTGATAAGAGATCTAAACAAACTTCATTACCAAATTAACATCTAACTAGTTAATGGATTTAATTTATATATACCGTCAATGTAAAAAAATCATAGCATAAATATGACTCTCATGTGTTATTAAACTCAGTAAATAATGTAGCACCACATTATTGAATGTGTGCATAAAACTTATTTTTTATTGAATAATTTTTTAAATCTTTAATAATTTTCTAAAAGTACATAGCATTTGTAAAATATATTCATACTTTCCATTATTCCTCTATTTTTTTGTTATCCTCTCGTCAATGCAGGTACCCAAATACACCTGGAATTTGGACAAGAGAACAGGTGGAAGCATGGAAACCAATTGTGAGAGTCGTTCATGAGAAAGGGGGCATATTCTTTTGTCAACTCTGGCATGCTGGAAGAGTATCCAACTATGGTATATATATTTATGTTTAGCAATATAAAATAATATTTAGCTTATATTTTCCACTTGCTAAATTGTTTTTTTATGCATAATTAGGAAAGTATTTATTATATTTAAAAAAATATAATAAATACTTTCCTTTTCAATAAAAAAGTTTTCATTTTTTTCACAATTTTTTCTAGACTCTTAAATTTCTGTCACATATTGATAGCATGTTTAACAGCTTACCAACCAGGTGGGCAACCCCCAATATCAAGCACAAACAAACCGGTTCAAAAGGAAGGTAGCAGCACTAAATACCCACCTCCTCGTCGTCTTAGAACGGATGAAATCCCAAAAATTGTCAATGACTTCATAATGGCAGCAAAAAATGCCATTGAAGCAGGTAATCTTTGCCACATACACATGATATAATTCTAATACATATTTTACTTTGTTACATGAATATCAAAGCAAAACTTTACAGGTTTTGATGGAGTGGAGATACATGGAGCTAATGGATACTTACTTGATCAGTTCCTAAAGGACAAAGTCAATGATAGAGATGATAAGTATGGAGGTAGCTTAGAAAATCGTTGTCGCTTCCCACTAAAGGTAGTGAAGGCTGTAGCTGATGAGATTGGAGCTAACAAAGTTGGTGTTCGACTCTCCCCTTTTGCTGATTATTGTGATTGTGGAGACTCTGACCCTCAAGGATTGGGCATTTACATGGCTCAATCCTTGAATAAATTGGGCATTCTGTATTGTCATGTCATTGAACCTAGGATGCACACCATGTTTGACCAGTCTGAGACCAATTCATCCCTCTTACCCATGCGAAAGGCCTTTAATGGAACCTTTATTGTTGCTGGTGGATACAATAGGAGTGAAGGAAACAGAGTAATAGTTAGTGGTGGTGCGGATTTGGTGGCTTATGGGCGCTTGTTTTTGGCAAATCCAGATTTGCCTAAGAGATTCGAGTTGAATGCAGAATTAAACAAGGCTGATCGAAGCACTTTCTACAGCAATGACCCTGTTGTCGGATATACGGATTATCCGTTTCTTGAAAATGATAGTTAAAAATATCAATTAATTTGTAGTGGTCTAAAACTACTATTTGGGTTTATTTGAATAATTTATGGAGTTTTATACATACTACTTTATGTCATTCATCAATATTATTTCTTTAGGTACGTTATATCTTTAATGTTTAATGCATTATATTCATGTCATGATAGCAAAATAAGGTTACGAGAAGTCCATAAAATTAGTTTAATATAACAATGTATCATGCGAGTGTATGGATTCAAAGTCTATAATGCACTTGTTCCTTTCTTTTCCTTATTTCCTGCCTGTCAGACCTCTGTCTAGATAAAAAATTATGAGTTTTATTAACGTTTTTCTATAAGAGATCTAGTCATTTTGGAGAGAAAAAGATAATAAGTGAAGAAAAACACTTGAATCGAATGAATAGCCCCTGTGTAAATCAAAAGGGTGGAAATACCGGTGGAGAAAGAAAAACATTCCTCTCGATGCATGAAAATATTCATCTATGTTAGGTTAGATTACTTCTTATTGATGTATGTTTAGCAATCTTGATGATATGTTTTCTTGATTTTTTATTTGGTATATTAGGTATGATCAATGTGTATTCCATTATGTTTAAATCTGATTGTAAGGTGAAGAAAAGGTTATTCATGATAAATATGTAAAAAGATGAATTTTGATACCATTCTTATCATAAAAGCACAAAAATACAAAGAAGAAGAAAAAACAAACTTGAAAGGTTTTGTAATCATTAAACAAGAATAAGGTGATAGGTTTTGTAATCATTAAACAAGTTTAGAAGTTGATGGAAAGATAAAAAAAGTAAATTGAGCATTTGAAATAAAAGGTAACTAAAGTTACTAAAAGTAAATACTAAGGGTGTGTTTGCAAGTTTAGAGAGGAAAGAAAGGAAAGGATTGGAGGGAGAAGGGAGGGAGAGAAGAGGAGGGAAAGACTTTGTAAAATACTCAAACTCACAAACACAAAGGGGGAAGGACTTCCAATAAACCCTTCCCTTCCCTCCCTTCCCCTCCAAAATTCAACTCACAAACATACCCTAAGTGAAATTTGGTTAGAAACTTGGTTTAAACTATAATAATATTTTTAACTAAAAGACTTAGAAATAAACTTAACCAAGCGAATATACATGCCATGGTTTATTACTCAAAACTAATGCAAAATATCACTTTTCAAATAAAATGCATAACAATTATAGTTAAAGACTAAAGATTGAAAGTTTAGTTGACTAAATTAGATCAATTAAGCAACATAGGTTCGTTTACTTGGTGAAACCGAAAGAAAATATTAGAAAAATAAAAATTAAGAATTTAAGGAAACAAAGCTTGATTAATTACATTATAAAGATTTAATGATCATAAGACACTCCTTGAGACTTGTAGGCCACGCTTTTAAGGAAGGAAAGTAGTGAAAATTATTCCATAAAATTTAGTAATTAGATTTAAATTTATCCATGGATGATGGAATTTGTTATATATGAATAATTTGGAAAAGTCAAGTGATTGAACTAGAAAGACAATAAAGTATGGAGTTAAGGCTAAAACATTAGTTGAAAAAAATGAAAAAAAAATTGTGTACATTGATAAAGGTTATGCCTTGGGGTTTCACTATGAGAGTGGATATTTTTTATGATAAAGTTTTGTAATTTGACTTGGTGGTTGAAATTTCCAATGAGACCAATTGAGTTGTTATAATTATGAATGAAACTCTGTCGAAGTAAGGCAAGAACTGTAAAACCTTTAAAAATGAGAAAACACAAATGAATTTATATGGATTGTTACATGCATCATACTTGCATGATTTCTAAGGGCTTTCGGCCTAATAATGGACTAGGATAATTGTTGCGGTGATGGCAAGCGTACCAATGTCGTAATAGTATAATAGTTTTTATAAGTATGAGTATCAAACCTACGAGGAACGGATTCAGTCAAAATTCTAAGTTTAGCTCACTAAGTATATATACAAAAGTAACAAATTAGTTCATGGTAAGTTTTTGGTACAACTAAATTAAAACTGCATAAAAGTAATAAAATGCAAGGTAAAAATTAAGGAAAGTTCAAGTGGGAGAAGCTGGGATTGAACTTCATCTATCACACTCTTCTGTATTTTGGGAATCAAAAACCTATAGTATTCGAGCTAAACAATATTGAAGCACAAGCTAAAATCATTCACACTGATTCCTCTAATGTGAAATCCTTAGAACAATCTCCTAAACACCGATCCCTCAGATGTTTAACAGATTGCCTGGTATTAAGAAAAGATGCTTGAAAGCTATCGATAAATCGAGACCTATTCCTAGCATTTCGACCTATCGAGCATTCTCGTCCAAATCGGATTTCCAAAATACTTTCCAGCTACTTCAAGAAATCAAAATCAAGATTGCTACTGAGTTAATAGAATCAAGCATTAAGAGTAGAACGAAAATGCCAATATTGAAAAGAAACGAAATTTCTATAGATAAATGAAATCAAAATACATTTGAGTTTGAATCGATTACATTCAATCCCACAATAAAATCCTAGCTACTCATGGTAGCACTTACAACCCAAAGATAAGAGAAGGAAATGGTGGAGGCGCAAACCATAGCAGAGGAAACTTGGATAAGAGGATAAAATCTGTCCAAAAGATTGAGCCCCTTAAATAGCTTCTGTTCTCCTGTTTTAAGCACATTCAACAAGCTGTCTGAAATTTGGGCACTCAAACCTCCAGAATGGAGGTTTGAGCGCCCTGTACTCACTTTCAGAAAAGGGACGCGCGTTTAAATCTCCAAAATGGAGGTTTGAGCGCCCAAACTTGCTTTCAGACAAAGCTTTGCGCGCTCAAACGCGCGTTTGGGCACTCAAGCGCCCAAACTTGCTGCCAAAGCTATCTTTTTCTCCTCTTTTGACTCTATTTGCTTCTTAACTTTCTCTCCAAGTCATAATACCTACAAAATATATACATTCCTCATTAAAATAGCATCAAACTCCGAATTTAATTTAAAAACTACATAAAACTAAAATCAAAGCAATAAAAGGGCAATTGGGGCCAAATTAAGAACAATTATCATCTCAAAGTGCTAAAATCACACCTAAAAACTACTAATTATATACAGTTATCAACTCCACCCCAACTTAGCATCTCGCTTGCCCTCAAGTGAGATAAATCAATCAAAATGGAGCAAGCAAACTGAGATCAAGTCTTTGTTTAAACAAAATCAACTTTCAATCATCAAAACAGCTAGAACAATCACAACAACATTTTCAGCTCACCACAATCAGAATTTTCAGCCAAGTAAGATCTAGATATGAGTACATTTCAGTTACTATAGCAAATAGAAGAAGTAAGGGAATTACTCTCACAAAGAACCACTCTCAGTGTTTGACTCTCCTAGGTGAGTGTTTCACTCAATCCCCAAAGTGATTGATCAACACAGTCTTGCCAGTTGATGAAATTCTGGCAAGCGTACCAAAAGTTCAACAGTATAATAGTAAGTATAAAGTATCGTATCCACAGGGAGCGGTTCACTTAGTAAGTTTTTAGTGATCGAATTGTCAAGTAAGAAACTTTTTAAGAGAATAATTGTTATGTAGAATGTAAATGGCAAGAAAATAGAATAAGCAATAAAATAAGGGAAGATAGATTTACTTGGATTAGAATTGGACTTCGCTTCTTCGCACCCCTTATGTATGTGAATCTCTTCTTTAATTATAAATTTATTATTAATATACCTTAGCCAACTCTGTTGTCTTACCCCGAGTCACCAGAAGTAATCCACTCGACGGTAGCCCATGCGAGTTCTCCCATGCGACAAACTACCACGGCTTGATCGTTCTATTAGTCCATTTATAAACTATCAATTAATTATATTTTCCTATAGATACTCCTATGAATGGGCTGTCACTCACCAAAACATTTCAATCATCATACTCCACCTATATTCCCATAGAATTAATGGATACTTTTAGCAATCGGAGATTGAGTTTCCTATTCCTAGGTTCCCCCAAACTCTAATACTAGCCGAAAATCTCATTCTCGCTGTTATTCTGATCACTAGCCTACGACTCTGGCGCACGCGCGAAAGTAATGCATTAAGAACAACATAAAAGTACCGATATAATTAAAAACAGGGATTTATAATTAAAACAAGAGAATTCACATACACTTTGGGGATTGAATCCACTACATCCAATCCTACTGGAGAGCTTAGCTACTCATGGTAGCCATTACAAACCACTAAAGAATCTGTCACCTTCTTCAATCCTTGTGCGTCTATCTTCTATTCTATGCTTCTCTCCGTCTCCCCCTTTGGGGTCTCGGCGACCTCCTCTGATCTTTACAAAAGGTCCTATTTATAGACTAAGGAAAACCTAATCTAAATCTGGAAGAGATCAATCTGTATTTGATTTCAAAAAGCTGGTGCGTAACTTGCGCTTCACCTGCGCTAAGCACAGGTGAAGCGTGTCCTCTCTGGAAATTGCGCTCCACCTGCGCTAAGCGCAGGTGAAGCGTGAAACACACTGCAGACTTTCTTTAATTCTTCATTTATCAACTTGATCTCTTTCTGATCTTGCCTCTGCTTGATTGGCTTTCCTTGTTTCCCCTTTCTGACTTGATCTTGTGATTTATTTGTTTGAATTCAAATTGGGAAAGTTATCCACATAATCCTTGTTTAAATGGCTGTTGATCTTATCTTTATTTTGTCCTCATTTAAACTTCAAATCTGCAAATAATCTCCTCATTTAATGCCATTTTCTTTTCTAATTCAAATCTTCCACAAATCTGCACAAATTAGCAGATTTCTAATCAAAATAGCATCAAATTCAAATTCAAACCAAATAATTACAATTATTTACAAAAAAGGGATTATTTTGGGGCATAAATTACTATTTTAACCTTGATAAGTGAAATAAAAACCTAGGAAAATATCACATAATTTACACTTATCACTAGTCATTTTCCATCAAATCACAGACACAATATTAGCATGGATCCTAAGGTCTTTGAAGGTTGTAATGAGGCCGGGTTTCCAAGAATCATTATTTTTCTGGATATTCAAATTCACACTTTTGGGAATATAGAGCTTTTATACAAGTTATGCATATTTTGCACTACCCCCCAATTCTTCAAACTTGGAATCCCTCTTTTCTAGATCAACAACCATCATTCTTTTCTTCTTTTTATTTCATTTCCATATACAACCCTTTTTCTTTCTTCTCTCTCTCTCTCAATTTTTTTTCACTCAAGGGTTGTTTTTGACTTTTCAGCTCTTCTCTTGCATGCCCATAATCATCAAAGCAATTCAATGCCCATTTAATTACATAACTTGCACCTAAGCTCTCTTTCCCAAAGCATGGAGGGAAGATTGATTCGATTTTTTGTAGGGTGCAGGTTTTAAAAACAAACATTCAACTCAAATGGGTTATCAAAGAAAATTGCTTACTCATGATGCAAGGTTGGCTATTTGGAACTAAGTTTAAAGAAGAATTTCAAAAAATTTTCCAAAGTCATTTTCATGCTTCTAATGATAAGTAACAATGGAAAGTTAAGGCAAGACAAGCTTCACAAATCACAGTGAGACTCTCAATTCTCTTTTGGTTTCACTTACTCACTTGGTTTAAAAGAATATGGTTCCTTAATCAAACCACTCAATTGCTTCAAAAATTTGCCTTCTTCACCATCATGCACCAAATCTCATGCCTACCAATCTGAAAAATTCTGCTTCTTTCAAGTTCTCATTTCTTCAACATTTTTGAAATTTTCTGTTCTAGGCTAAAAAGATGAAATTGAAACAATTGATTTACTTTTCAAACAAAACTTTTCAAAAAGAAAAATTTTCTGTGATTTCCAAATATTGCTATACTCTTGAATCAAGAATAATGGTTTAAATGAAGAACTCACAAAATGACATTCAAACAGACAATGCATCCATTATCCAGAACAGTACCAAACTACCAAATATGTTCAAACTTCAAACAGAAAATAAACTATTCTACCACAGATTACTGAAGCTCCTAATTACTGAAATTTTACAAACTGAAATGGAAAAGGGTAAAAATAAGTAAAACACTCCCTTAATGCATGGTGCCATCCCTATCATCACCATCAGCTGCCTGGTCCTGAGCTCCAGCATCTGATGGTCCTGCTCGCCCCGAAAAAGAAGGCCTGTCCTAGGGCCATGAAACATAAGTAGAAAATTTCTCCGTGAAGGCCAATGGCAAGATCTAGGGATATGAGCAGACTGAGACAAGTAAGCATGGGGACAGGACTCATTTAGGAGCACTTGTCCTCAGCGAATGACATTTAGTTGGCTCTGGGTGTGCTACTGAGAAGTTCTACAATAAAACAATTCTCCTTTGGTTAGTTGACACAATTAGAAACCAAAATCTTCTTGCATGAATCAAGTGGATGGGGTGATATGCCAAAGTAGAAACAATAAATTCCATTGTAGCACGATCACAATTAAAGTTGTCACTTGAGTACTAGGTGCCTATTACAAACAAAGATGAAGTTCAACTCAAACAATTAAGCACTAAGTACACGATTCAAGCAATTGATCAAACACCGGGAGGGCTTTAAATTTTTAACAACAAGAGCTATTTGAGCAAGCACAAGTAATTGGGTCATTTTACCAAACACTTGGTGGGCATACAATTTTGTAATAAAAAAAGACATGCAAACATAACCCACCATTTCCAAAATTGAAAAATTAGACAAAAAATCCAAGCATTCACACATTGTAAAAATTTAATTCAACAAGTAGCTAAGCTAAGAAATTCTAAAAAGCAAAATCTAACCTAAACCTAGCCTAATGGGTGTCCATGGAAGAAGTGGAATAGAGAAGGAAAATTGAAGCAAAGGGGCTCACCTTAGTTGCACAATGATGGCGGAGGAAGAAGAATGGAGTGTGAAAGCTTGAGTGTAGAAGAAATTTGAAGGAGAATGGGAGATAAAGCAAAAAGACTCCTTGCATTGATTGAGGAATTGCCCAAATGCTGCTAGATTTGGGATAAACTTGGCTTCACTTCTCATATTCAGTTTATCACTTGTAACTGCAGTTTTGATTGGCTGTCTTGGTCCTATAACAACTTAGGAGCATCATTCTTGGCTGGTTTATGGGAGATTTGGCTAGCTTGGAATCAAAGAGTTTTTGAAGGGAAAGTAGTTTCTACTGATCAGCTTACTTGGAAGGTTGAATCACTTGCTCACATCTTCAATACATTTTTTAGCCCTTCAACTGTTACCAATGTACAACAACCTAGATTGATTAGCTGGATTTCACCTCCCTCAGACTTTGTTGTCTTAAATGTGGATGGTAGCTCACTTGGAAACTCAGGTGCTGCTAGATATGGTGGCTTAATCCATGATAGCAATGGTTCTTGGTTAAAGGGATTCTATGCCTTCTTAGGCCATTCAGACATCATTCATGTTGAACTCAAGGGGCTCTTAGTTAGATTACAACTTGCTTGGGATTGTGGTTTTAGAGCAGTCAAGTGATGGACTGATTCTCAACTTGCCATGTCCCTTGTTATTGGTCCTTGCCCTAAGTATCATAAATATGCCTCAATTGTTAATGAAATCCAGAGGATGATGAGGAAGGATTGGCTCTTGCATATGAATCATATTCCAAAGAGAGGGGAACCAATGTGTTGATGCTCTTGCCAAGCTTAGAGCCACTTGTCATTCTACCTCAATTATAACTCTTGACTCTCATGTAGGGATGGCAATGGGTACCTTATGGGCAGGGTACCACAGTGCCTGTCCCCGTACCCACTTTTCCGAAAAAAGTCCGAACCCGCGTGGGCAGTAACTTTAGTGCCCGTCCCCATATCCGCTGGGCACCTATATGCCCGTACTCGCACCCGTTACCCGCACTTTTATTAAGTAAAAAAATTTATAACTTACTAAAAAATATTAATTTAAGAAAATTATATCTCAATTGAAAAATTACTCGAAGATCGTCTAAACATAATTTTTAAATATCAGTGACACGACAAATTAATTACATTGAAACACAATATGTTAATGTTCTAAAACATAACACATGATCTAAAGTTCAAAATTTTTATTAAATATTACAATATACTTTCACGTCACACTATTTTATAAACTTGGATATCATGTGTTAGAATTCTCTAAGATCTGTAAAAAATGATTATTAACACTAATTAGTCATATATTATAAAGTAAAAAAACACAAATAGATATTTTTAAAAATATATTTTTAATTTGTAACATATTATATATATATATATCAATTTTAAAAATATGTATAAATATATTATATATTTTAATAAAATTACTATATCCCTATATATAACTATATATGGTATTATTTATTAAATAATTATATTTATGAGTGCGGGTATGAGGCGGGCTGGGCATCATAGTGCCCATACCCCGCGCCCGTCCCCATGAAAAAATGCGGGCTATTGCCCGTACCCGCGTCCATATCCGCTTTGCGGGTTTTTACCCATCCCATTGCAAGCAATTTTTACGGGGAACCCATAGGGCTTGAGCTCAATTGCCATCCCTACTCTCATGATGGGTTTCAAGAACTAATTTATGCTGATGCTAGAGGATTCTCATTCCTTAGGGGATGGAATCCAAGTTCTTAGTTTCTTAGTTTCTTTTTTCTTTTGATGCTTGTTCCCTTCTGATGTAACAAAAAAAATATTATTGAATGTATTGAAAGTTTTTTAACTGAAATAATAGTAAATATTGTGGAAACACAGGGAAATACCAGAAGGGGGGTTGAATAGTGTTTCTTAATATTTTTGAAAGCTTTTTCAAAGCAACAAGTATAAAACTGTTTCAGACAGGTTTTTGAGGGCTGTCTGAAGTTTTTAAGACAACTTCTGAAAATGTATTTTAAAAGGTTTCTTAGCTTTTAAAAAATTCATAATTGCTTTTCAACACCCTTAAATTAGTATAAACAAATTGACAAGAGTTAAGGGATAGAAAACTTAGCCAAGGAATTTATCCTGGTTCACTCACTACCACTGTGAGCTACGTCTAGTCCCAATGCCAACTAGCACTTGGATTTTCTCTTAATCTTTCATAAAGATTACAAGTATTCTTTTACAGTCAAGCCTCTTCAGGCTCTACAACCAAGTATTCTTTACAGCCAAGCCTCTCCAGGCTCTTACAGACAAGTATTCTTTAGACAACAAGCCTCTCCAGGCTCAAGAACAATTTTAAAGAAAAAGAAAAGTTTAAGCTTTTAAACTAAACCAGTTTTTAAGCTCAAACAAATACAATGTACAAAGATAACTGAGGTATACTCATGATATACAAATGTGTGTACAAAGAATATTATCGGAGAGTTTTTACAGAGTAAAAACAGGCAACGATTTGTTTCTCTTTGATTTTCTTGAATATGAAATCCTTAGCCCTTGTGATGGTCTTCATGAGGGGTATTTATACCCAGACTCCAGTCCGTTGAAAAACCACCATTTAGAGATAACATTAAATGCTATTTAATCCGTTGTGAGACATGCTTCTGAGAGTCCTGACATTTCTGACACAGTACAAGGTTGCACTTGCCAAAAAAGCTGCTTCAAATGCTGCTGCAGAGGCTGCGTTGCAGGAATTTCCCCAGTGGTGTATGAATTTCAAAAACACCAGGAAAGACCTCTGTGTTCCTTGCCATAAATATGCTTGAAAAGGTACGTGCAGCAGAGACTCAGAAAACGTCTTCACAAAACTTCAGCAAAGGTGTCACGTCATTATTGAGACTTCAGACAGCTTCAACACTTCAGACGGGTTGGGCACTTCAGACGGCTTCAACACTTCAGACGGGTTGAACCTTCAGAAGGCTTGATCCCCCAGACAGGTTGAAATACTTCAAAGTCTTTTTGTAGGATCATGGTGGCTTGCTGAAATCATAGATAAATCATTAAAAACATATATGTATCTATGATAAATTATTTTAACCCAAATTTGTTAGTCATTAAAACTTGGGAATTATATTGTCTTAAAACATCATAATTTACTTATGATATTTTTGAGACTCAACATTCTCCCCCTTTTTAATGATGACAAATTTGCTTAAAAATATACAAATCTGAAAGGAGTTTTTAATATAAAGAGATGATAACTCCCCCTCAGATGATGAACACTTAAACTGATTTACGCTTTTCAGTTTTATCAGTTTTCATATACTCCCCCTGGGTCTTGTATACACTTCAGATATTGTTAGTTTTATACTCCCCCTTTTGTCATCAATCAAAAGGGATTCCAGAGCACTACAACAACAGTATTGAAAAGTTAAATCATGAAGTATAAACTTAAAGAAAAGAGCAGTATTCGAAGAAATTCTGATATATATATATATATATGTGTCAAGAAATGTTCAGACACACATGAAATTAATGCACATATCAGAAATAGAAATTAGAACATGGCTACATCATTGACTACCCATTCTTCTTCAACAAAGCATCCTTCATGAAGGAGATGAGCTCATCCTTTGCCTTGTCAATCTGGGAGAGAAGAGCAGTCTTCATATCTTCTTGGCCATTTCTAATCAGCTGTTGCTCATGCAGAATCTGGTCTTGCTTGGCAATGAGATCAGCATTGTGCTTTTCCAGTTTCTGTATCTTCTTCCTCAACCTCATATTCTCTTCTTCAGGGTCAGGGTCTGTTTCATAGAAGATGATTTGAATGTGCCTACATACAAATCTCATCACTTCAAAACCTGGAAACAACCCATACTCATGAGGATGATAGACAGGATGAAAGAAGGTGCCAATGGGGTTGATCAACTCCCATTCTTCATGAAATGGTGCAGTCAGAGGGGGAAAGGGTTGTCTGATAAACATATACTGCATATTCATGTACTTCCCATGGCCAACTAGTGAATCTTCATCAGGTCTAGATGACCCAGAAGAGGATCCAGCATCCTCTCTTATCTTCCAATAAGAAGCCCAAACCCTGTCTCTAAGACTGTGATCCATGCCTCCTCCTTGCTTCTTTACATTGGCAGGTAGCTCTCTCCACTCCCTTGGAGTCAAAGGCTTGAAGGGGGCTGAGTAAACTTTAGGTTCTTTAAACTTATCTTCAGAACCCTCCTTCAAAGGATACCTAGGCACAATCCTATCAGGTTGCACCAAAATTTTGGTGGTTGGCCTGATTGAGAAAGTCCTAGGAGGCCTGTAGCCTCTCATACCTATGCCCTTGATACAGTCTCTTTCAAACAGCTCTCCCTCTGTGTAAAGCTGCCTTACAAAACTCCATTCATCATTGGATAGCTTCATGCAGTCTTCATCTAAGAAGGGATTTAGTGATGCCCACCTATGAGCAGGGGTTTCCACTCCCTTTCTGATCTTTTCCAGCTGCCCAGAGTATTGTTGATCTAGAATTCCCTTGTACCTTTCCCTTTCAGCTTCAGCCGTGTGCTTGATCAAACCTTGATGCAGAGAGATGGGAGGTGCATCTCTGAAGTACAATAATTCTTCATAGAGGTTTGAGAATTTTGGCACTCTCTCCCTTTCAAAGAAGGGTCCCTCATATCTTCTATGTGTTACTTCAGCTTCTTGAGCATACTGAAAATCATTTGATGGGAAAGCATATGGATCAAAAGTGGGTTCTATGAAGAAATCCCTACTCTTGGGTCCAAGTCTGATGTGCTCAGGTAGTATGCTTCCTTTCCACACCTTTGAGCATGATGGTTGTTGAAGTTCTACAACTGGCTCTTCAGAATGAGCTGAGTCTGAAGATGATGTTGATGATGGTGAGGATGGGGGTGATGGTGGAGATGATGGTGATGGTGGTGCTGGTTCTTTTTCTTCAGTAACCATAGGTTGCTCAACAACCTCCTTTTCTTTTTCTTGCCTTTCTTGTTCTACTTTCTTCTCTTCATCCTTTTCCTTTTCAGCAGGCCTCTTTTCAAGTGAAGAGGGTGGTGAAGGGGTCACATTGTCAAACCTGACTCTAAGCCTCTTTACTGGAGTCTTAGCTTTTTCAGGTTCAGACACCTGCTGGTTTTCTCTTTCAGCTTGCTTAGCTTCTCTAAGCTTCTTGAAATAGAGATTGGCCTTGACAAACTTCTGGTATTTGTCAGCCATATCCACAGCTTCTTGTTGACTAGCCACACTCCTTGTAACCCTAGCAGTAGGTTCAGGAGCCATCTCAAGAAATCTACTTCTCTTCTTCTTCCTCTGAACAACACTGGATCTTTTTGTTTACTTAGAACCTTGAGCCAAGGTTTCTTGCCTTTCATCCTCAGCTAAGGCAAGCTGTGCAGCCACAACAAGTGCATGATCAGTATTTTCTTGTTCTTCTTTTTGTTCCAGCTCCTCTTGCTCCAAAGCAGTAGCTATGGCAACCACTTGGATCAGTTCTGGATCAGAGGGGCAAGCAGCCAATGGTGGTGCTGCTATAGCATCAGTATCAGCAATCCTATCCTCATAAGCCTTTCCTTCTTTGTCTGAAGTATTTCAGACCCCTGACCCAATATTTCAGACGGCTTTTGCAAAGCCTTCTGAACAGGTTCAATTGTCTTAGAGTGCAAGTTAGGGTTTGCTGTAGACACTTTTGCTGCACTTCTTACTGGTAACTTCTGCAGCTTTGGTTGAGGGGAGGGCTTGGAGCCTTTGAACTCCTCCTTTCTGATGTTTCCCTGCAGCTCTCTTTCCAGTATCTCAATTGTGCTATTCCTCCTGGATGCTTTCTCCATCAGTACACTCTCCTTCAAAGTAGGAGATGGGTGCCTTGGAACTAGAGCATTCTTCAGATTCATGCTCTTAATGTTTGATTCTCCAAAGAAGACAGGACCCTTGTGATCAAATCTTCTTTCCAGAGGTACTTTGAAATGAAGAAGTACCTTGGTGATAAGCAGATTGTGGGGAAGGTTTGCACCTGAGTCTCTAATCTTCTTCTGCATATGGAACATCAGAATCCTTGGTAGATTTGCCTTCTTTTTCAGCACAAGGTGGATTAAGCAGAACCTTTCCAACTCAGAAACATGGTTCCTGCTTCCACTCTTAGGGATTATGGAACACCCTAAAATGGAGTGTAGAACCCTCACTTTGTCCAACAAATATTTGGAATCAGAACTTTGGGGTTCTTCAGACCCATACAACAATCTTGTATACATTTTCTGACCACCATTCTTCAGCTCCCATCCAGGGTAGAAGATTTCTCCTTCAGCCTTCACTTTTGTGATGTTAGAGAGGATCTCCACATCAACAAAAACAGGGACACCAAGCACAAATGACTTGATGCTCTCGTATTCACCTTTGGAGTTGGGAATACCTCTTGCTGAAGCCCAGAAATCCACTATGCTTTGTTTGTGCCATGAGCAGTAGATGCTCTCACAGAAAGGAGTCCAGCCAGCAACCTCAAACTCTTTAGTTAAATCCATACCCGGATTCCTGAGATCCTCAAGGTCAATACCCTGTGACCTGACCGCATTGCCTCCTGAGCTAGACTTCTTAGGTGCCATTGGAAGTTGCAGAGAAAAGCTTTGAAGAAAACCGGTTGCAAGAGAGATGAAGAAGTTCAAACAATAGCTGAGAGAAAGTGTAAGGCTTCTCCAACACACTAACTCCTGCATTTATAGACACCCACGATGCAATGATGACATGTACTGGCTGCGCAGACATTGAGTAACGTGCGAAGTGGAAGAGACAAAATAAATGTAATTCAACCGTCTCAGATAGCCACGTCATCAAGTTATTTCAGACAAGTGAGAAATTTCAGACACACATATAAAATTTCAGATACCCTAAAATTTCAGACATGTCACAATTTCATACACCCTGAGATTTCAGATGCTCTTTTCAGACAACATACATAATCAATTAGAAAATGCATGTATGTTCAAGTTATTGCATATGAACTTAAATCTATATTCAGCCAGGGGTTTTGTGAATATATCTGCCCATTGATGCTCTGTTTCAATGAACTTTATATCAAAAACACCTTTCTGAACATAGTCTCTAATGAAATGATGCTTGATTTCTATATGTTTAGCCCTAGAATGTTGGATAGGATTCTTAGACAAATTAATGGCACTTGTATTATCACACAACACAGGTATAATAGATATAGGAATGTTAAAATCCTCAAGCTGATACTTCACCCATAGCAGTTGTGAACAACAACTGGCTGCTGAGATGTATTCTGCTTCTGCTGTTGATAATGCAATGGTGCTTTGCCTTTTGCTTGACCAGGTGATCATGTTGCTTCCAAAGAAGTGACATCCTCCACTGGTACTCTTTCTTTCTATTCTATCTCCAGCAAAGTCAGCATCACAGTATCCTATTAACCTGCAATCCTTGTCTTTCTTATAGCATAGACCAAGATTAGTAGTACCTTTAAGATATCTAAAAATTCTCTTAACAGCTTTGTAATGAGTAGTTCTTGGATCTGATTGAAATCTAGCACAAAGACATACACTGAACATAATGTCAGGTCTGCTTGCTGTTAGATACAATAAAGAGCCAATCATTCCTATATACAAAGTTTGATTCACTGGTTCTTCATTTTCATCCTTGCTTAAAGATGAAGAGGGATGCATAGGAGTTGACATGGGTTTGCAATCACTTAAATTGAACTTCTTAAGCATTTCTTTTGTATATTTCTCTTGATGAATCCATATACAATCAGAATCTTGCTTAATCTAAAGTCCTAAGAAAAATTTTAGTTCACCCATTAAACTCTGATTGCATTAACTCAGAAAACTCTTTGCATAGTGAAGAATCAGTTGAACCAAATATAATGTCATCAACATATATCTGGACAAGCATAAGATTTTTGTTAGACTATTTTCTAAAAAGGGTTGTATCAACTTTTCCTCTTTCAAAACCATTTTTTATAAGAAAACTGCTCAATCTGTCATACCAAGCTCTTGGGGCTTGTTTCAGACCATAAAGAACCCTTTTCAATTTGAAAACATGATCAGGAAAAGCAACATCCTCAAAACCAGGGGGTTGTCTAACAGAAACTTCTTCTTCAACGAATCCATTGAGAAAAACACTTTTGACATCCATTTGATATAGTTTGATGCCATTATTTATAGCATAAGAGAGAAGAGTTCTAATTGCTTCTAACCTGGCAACAGGGGCAAAGGTTTCGGTAAAGTCAATGCCTTCTTGTTGATTGTACCCTTGAGCCACCAATCTTGCCTTGTTTCTGACCACTTTTCCTTCTTCAAACAACTTGTTTCTGAACACCCATTTGGTTCCAATAATTGTTTTCCCATGGGGTTTAGGAACAAGGGTCCAGACATCACTCCTCGCAAATTGATTCAGCTCCTCTTGCATGGCTAGGATCCACCCTTCATCATGCAGAGCTTCATCAATGTTCTTTGGCTCAATTTCAGACAAGAGAGCAAGAGAATTCAGATTCTTAAATTTTGATCTTGTCTTAACTTCTTCTGAAGTACTGCCAATGATTTGCTCTTTAGGATGATGTGACTTGTATCTCCAGTCAGGTTTGTGAGGTGATACTAAGTCAGTCTGAGACTCAACATTTGTCTGAGGAGGTTCTGATAGATCTTCAGACACCTGTTCATCCTTGGTGTTGTTGTGTGTGTTTAGCTCCATTCCTGCAAAATCATCTTCTAGATCTGATAGTTCCCTATCAGTCTCTTTCATGTCATTGAATTTAACATGGATTGATTCTTCTACAATTAAAGTTCTAGAGTTATAAACTTTGTAGGCTTTTGATGTTTCAGAATAACCTATGAAGAATCCTTTGTCAGACTTTGCATCAAATTTTCCAAGATCATCCTTTGTGTTAAGTATAAAACACTCACAGCCAAAGGGATGGAAATATGGTATGTTGGGTTTTCTTCCTTTCCATAATTCATAAGGAGTCCTTTTCAGAATTGGTCTTACCAATATTCTGTTTTGAAGGTAACAGGCTGTGTTAATAGCCTCTGCCCAGAAGGTCCTTGGTAGATTGCATGAGTTGAGCATGGTTCTTCCCATCTCTTGCAAACTTCTGTTCTTTCTCTCAACAACCCCATTTTGTTGAGGTGTTCTATCCACAGAGAAATTGTGTGAGGTCCCATTCTCATCACAGAACAGCTGAAAGTTTACATTCTCAAACTCTCCACCATGATCACTTCTAATGACAGATATATAGAATCCTTTTTCATTCTGTACCTTCTTGCAGAATATTGTGAAATTCTTAAAGGTCTCATCCTTGCTTCTAAGGAATATCACCCATGTATATCTAGAATAGTCATCAACAATGACCAAATCTGTTTTTCATCTTCAACAGAGATAAAACATTTTACATTTTGACTTGCTAACTCCTCTAGATCAATTTTGTACACATTGATGTGCCTCTTAGCAGTAAAAAGGATTTGATCATGAGAGTCTTTGACTATACATCCTTCCTTAGTGAAGGAAACTACATATCCACTGTCACACAATTGACTTATACTCAATAGATTGTGTTGAAGTCCTTCTACTAGGAGAACATTCTTAATAAGGGATAGAGGAGGCATACCTACAGTCCCTATACCAGTGATCTTCCCTTGCTGATTTCCACCAAAGGTGACCACTCCTCCTGCTCTGGGTCTAAGGTTTTGGAACAAAGACCTTTCTCCTGTTATGTATCGCGAGCAGCCACTGTCCATGTACCATTTATGGGGTTTCCTTTGTCCTGTTAAACACATCTGCAACAGGAATAATCAAGTTCTTAGGTACCCATATTCTTTTGGGTCCTTTCTTGTTAGACTTGGGTTTAGGTCTCCCTTTGTGTTTGCACTGAGCCACATTGTGTCCAGCTTTGCCACAGTGAGAACACCCAATAACTTTCTTTCTGCCTTTAGCAACATTGAAAATATGAGGTTCAGAGACACCATAATCACAAAAGCCTAAACCACTTTTGTCAAGGGAATGCCTTTGATTGCCAAGTAATCTGTTAAGATTATCAGTTCCTTTGACAAATTTAGCCAAGTCTTTTGTCAGTTCCTCAACTTGTTTCTGAAGTTTTTTATTTTCTTCAGACACAGATTGTGAACTGCTGACTTCAGACACAAGAATCTTTTCCTTGATCATAATATTTTCTATCTCAATAGCTTCATATTTACTACACATTTCTGTGTGAGCTTTGGATAGATTCTTATACTCTTGGAAGAGCTCCTTGGAACTTTCCATTAGGTCATCATACATCTCTTGAAGAGTTAAGGGAAATACCTCAGCTTCAGAGCTGTCTGATGAGGGCAGACTGGCCATGAGACATAGGTTGGCCTCTTCTGAAGTGTCCTCCTCTTCTTCTGAAGTGGACTCATCAAGATCCTCCCATGTTGCCATCAGACCTTTCTTTTTCTTGAAGAACTTCTTCTTTTTGAAGGTATTCTTCTTCAGCTTTGGGCATTCTGCCTTCATGTGACCTGGTTGTTTACACTCAAAACAAATAATCTTGTCATTTTGAGAGTCTTTACCTAACTTACCTCCTTTAGAGGTTGAAGGTTGGTTCCTTCTGAACTTCCCTCTCTTTTGCAGCATTCTTTTGATCTTTCTACTTAAAAGAGCAAGATCATCATCTTCTGAGCTATCTCCAGAATCTTCATCTGCTTCTGAAGTTTCTTCAGCTTGCATAGCCTTCATCTTGCCATGCCTAGGCTGACTGGCCTTGGAGTTTAGTGCTAGAGACTTCTTCTTGTTGTCATCTTCACCAAGCTCAAGCTCATGAACCTTAAGAGATCCCAACAGTTCTTCCATTCTAAGAGAGTTCAAATCTCTTGCCTCTTGAATGGCAGTAACTTTGGGTCTCCAGGATTTAGGCAAACTTCTTAGAATCTTTCTGTTATTATCTCCATATTCATAAGTTCTACCTAAAGACCTGAGTCCATTGGTTATGGTCTGAAACCTTCCAAACATTTGATCAATGGTTTCAGTTTCTTCCATCTTAAACATCTCATATTGATGTATAAGCATGCTGATCTTGGATTGCTTGACAGTCTCAGTCCCTTCATGGGCTGCTGCAAGTGTATCCCAGATCTCCTTGGCAGATGTACAACCATGAACCTTCTCATATTCTGATTTATTCAAAGAACATATCAGATAGAGCTTGGCTTTGGCATTCATCTGGACTCTAGCCTTCTGCTCCAGGGTCCATTCAGCCTTAGGTATAGGCAAGCCATTATGCATAGGCACATAGTCTCCATCAGTGACCACATCCCAAACATCAATGTTGTTGCTCTCAATTAACAACTTCATACGATCCCTCCAATAGTGGTAATCCACACCATTGAATGTTGGGGGTCTTGTGATAAAGGCTCCTTCAGTGATATATTGCATGTTGTTGTTGGAAGCTTCCATCTGGATCTTTAATCCTCAACACTTGTTAGGTGCTCAACCTTGAGTTGAACTCTGATACCAACTATAGAAACACAGGGAAACACTAGAAGGGGGTTGAATAGTGTTTCTTAATATTTTTGAAAGCTTTTTCAAAGCAACAAGTATAAAACTGTTTCAGACAGATTTTTGAGGGTTGTCTGAAGTTTTTAAGACAACTTCTGAAAATGTATTTTAAAAGGTTTCTTAGCTTTTAAAAAATTCAGAATTGCTTTTCAACACCCTTAAATTAGTATAAACGAATTGACAAGAGTTAAGGGATAGAAAACTTAGCCAAGGAATTTATCCTGGTTCACTCACTACCACTGTGAGCTACGTCCAGTCCCAATGTCAACTAGCACTTGGATTTTCTCTTAATCTTTCACAAAGATTACAAGTATTCTTTTACAGTCAAGCCTCTTCAGGCTCTACAACCAAGTATTCTTTACAGCCAAGCCTCTCCAGGCTCTTACAGACAAGTATTCTTTAGACAACAAGCCTCTCCAGGCTCAAGAACAATTTTACAAAGAAATATAAGTTTAAGCTTTTAAACTAAACCAGTTTTTAAGCTCAAACAAATACAATTTACAAAGATAACCGAGGTATACTCAGGATATACAAATGTGTGTACAAAGAATATTATCAGAGAGTTTTTACAGAGTAAAAATTGGCAGCGATTTGTTTCTCTTTGATTTTCTTGAATATGAAATCCTTATCCCTTGTGATGATCTTCATGAGGGGTATTTATACCCAGACTTCAGTCCGTTGAAAAACCACCGTTTAGAGATAGCATTAAATGCTATTTAATCTGTTGTGAGACATGCTTCTAAGAGTCCTGACATTTCTGACACAGTACAAGGTTGCACCTGCCAAAAAAGCTGCTTCAAATGCTGCTGCAGAGGCTGCGTTGCAGGAATTTCCCCAGTGGTGTATGAATTTCAAAAACACCAGGAAAGACCTATGTGTTCCTTGCCATAAATATGCTTGAAAAGGTACGTGCAGCAGAGACTCAGAAAACGTCTTCACAAAACTTCAGCAAAGGTGCCACATCATTATTGAGACTTCAGATAGCTTCAGCACTTCAGACGGGTTGGGCACTTCAGACGGCTTCAACACTTCAGACGGGTTGAACCTTCAGAAGGCTTGATCCCTCAGACAGGTTGAAATACTTCAAAGTCTTTTTGTAGGATCATGGTGGCTTGCTGAAATCATAGATAAATCATTAAAAACATATGTGTATCTATGATAAATTATTTTAACCCAAATTTGTTAGTCATTAAAACTTGGGAATTATATTGTCTTAAAACATCATAATTTACTTATGATATTTTTGAGACTCAACAAATATTATCATTAATGTTTCCTTAGTAAATTTTACTAATATAGTATATTTATATTTAATAATATAGAATATTATTAAATATATTTAAAAATTTTTAGCTCAAATAATAATTAATATTATCATTTATATTTCCTTAAGTGATTTTACTAATGTAGTATGTTTATATTTTTGGTATAAACCAAAGGTATCCCCTATTACCAGGGGCAATCCTGTTCGGGGCTTAGTCACAGTTAAGGCTATTCATCCCTACCGAAGAATGTATTTAGTGGGGATCGAATCCGGGAGTTCTTCCCATAATCTCAGCATGCGTTGCCAACTTGCCAAGAGCCACAACTTTATATTTGATAATTAATATATTTAATATTATATAATAATATCAAACGTATTTAAAGTTGTTTAACTCAAATAATAAAAGAGTTTAATTAGTATGCACTGACAGTGTAAAAAAGTTTTAAACTGACGTTTAATCATGATCCTTCATTTATATGACTTTTAAAATATTAATTAGTAAATTCAACAAACTTACCATAAATCAAGAGTTGTGATTAACCGTTTGTGTAAAACTTTTTACACTGTCAGTACACAATTCTTTTTCTCTAATAAAAAATACGGTTTTGATAATATCATCCTCAGGATAACACTATTAAAAATAGAATATTTTTATTAAAATAAAAATTATTAATTACATTAAAAGTATAAATAAAAAATAAATACATTCTATTTTAATAAAATATTTTTTTTAGAAATTTTATCCTCTGCTTTGTAGATATTATCAAAACCATAATTAATATTATCATTGATGTTTCCTTAAGTGAATTTTACTAATAGGTATTGATTGATTGGTTGATAAATAAATATATAGACATATATAGATATATACTTCAAAACTTCTTAATTGAAAGAACGCGTTTCCAATAATTAAAAAAAGAGAGAGATTTTAACTATTTTCAAATAAAATCTTACGTATATAATAATGTTACTTATTCGTCCCACTTTACATGACAATTGACACTTTTTTTTTTTTTGACGTCCAAATATATGAAATGCATTAACAACTCGGGCACTGAAAGGATTCCAGAGACACCGCATTCAAAATACATTGAGGAGTTTCTTCCAACCAAATAGATGACTGGTTAGAGCAAGCATACTTAGCTAAAGTATGAGCTACTACATTACAATGACGAACTGAATGAGAAAATGAAAGTGAAAAGAAATCTCTATGAAACGAAAAACAATCCGCAGCTAGAAGTTCAAACAAAGAGTGTCCTCTATTCGTGTGATTAATTGCTAGAATTAAAGGCAAGCAATCCGACTCAGCAGTAAGGTTCATAAAACCCATTTCTAAGGCAAATTGGAGTCCCAATCTCATCCCATGGGCCTCAGCTGTACAAGCATCTTGGCCACAAATGACATGCCAAGTAGCTGCTGCGAATAGTTCCCCATTATGGTCTCGGATGACAGCTGCTACACCCCATTGGTTTGCATTTATTTTGGCTGCATCTGTATTTAATTTGTAGTTGTCAACACTTGGAGGGCACCACCTCTGTTGCACTGGAATCGGGCGAACTGCAGGACATTGGTTTGGACTGAAATGAGCCTCACGGAATAGGGAAACTTGCCTTGAAGCCTTCTGAATAGTGACAGCCTTAGGAATGTCTATTTGATCAAAGACGAATTTATTTCTAGTGTGCCAAACACCATACACTAGAGCAGCAAAGTATGTTATCATCTCCGAATTGAATAGGGAGAGGGCCGCCTCAATCCAGTCAGATACAGTAGGGGATAACAGAAATTCTGGATTATAATTCAAAGAGGAAGAATTCCAAAATTCTTGGGACCATTGGCAGCCAAAAAAAGTGTGCTCTATTGTTTCTTCACGATCATTACAACGCGGGCACAGTGGGGAAATTTGCATACCTCTACGAACCAATTGGCTGTGAACAGGAAGGCAACCCTTTTTCATTCTCCAGAGAAGGTTTTTATGTCGTGGGGCAGCCTCAATACTCCAAAGTTTCTTCCACTGTCCCTGAGTAATAGGGTCCACACTACCAAGTGAATTGGAATTGTCTGCTAGTTGTTGTTGTATAAAATGATACCCGGATTTCACCGAGTAGATTCCATTCCTAGTACCTTCCCAACACAGGACATCTTCTCTTGGGTAGCGAGGAACAGGGATTGCTAGAATTTGCTCAGCTTCAAACTGCTCAAAGCTTTGATAGACTAGCTCCTCGTTCCAGCACTTTGACTCATGGTTCAAGAGACCAGAAACTGTGGAGAACTCTAACTGACCAGTATTTGGTGTCCATATATGGTGGCCCTCTTGTCTTGGAAGCCAACCATCTCTCCAAATATCAATGTTATAACCATTCCCTACTGACCAAAACGAACCAGAATGGAGAACCCACTGAGCTGAATGAATACTTCGCCATGTGTAGCTTGGACAAAAGCCAAGTTTAGCTTGAAGAAATTCAGTTCTTGGAAAGTACCTTGCCTTGATAGTCTGGGACATGAGGGAATCCTTCTGAGTGACCATTCTCCAACCTTGTTTTGTAAGCAACGCAAGGTTGAAGGAGTGAAAACTGCGAAAACCCATGCCACCTGAGTGTTTTGGTGCACTTAGTCTATTCCAAGATAACCAATGAATTTTCCTTTTGCTTTGTGAACTACCCCACCAAAACCGATTCACCATCTTTTCAATATCATCACATAAGCCTTGAGGAAGAAGAAAGCACCCCATTATGTAAGTGGGAATAGATTGGACTACTGCCTTGATAAAATCTCTCTGCCAGCTGCTGATAACAGGTGTTCTTTCCATCCTTTGAGTTTTTTCCATACCCTATCACGAACAAAATCAAAGATCTGGGTTTTTGATTTTCCAACAAAAGTGGGAATCCCCAAGTACTTCGAGTGGTTGTCAACAGCCTTAACGTTAATCCAACTCTGGAGCAAGATCTGTCTGTCTACAGGTACATTTCGGCTAAAGGACAACTCAGATTTGTCCAAGTTAACAAGTTGACCAGAGGCCACTTGGTATAACTCCAGGATATCCAGAACCATGCAAACTTCCTCATTGGTACTTCTGAAGAAGATGATGCTATCATCAGCAAAGAACAAGTGTGATATTTCAGGGGCATTTCGGGCTATTCTAATGCCATGGAGTGAGGCATCCACCTGAGCTTTAAGAAGGAGACCAGAGAAAACTTCAGCACAAAGAATAAAGAGATAAGGGGAGAGTGGGTCACCTTGGCGAAGTCCCCTCTCAGGGTGAAAGGACTCACATGGGTAACCATTGAGGAGCACAGAGAAGGAAACTGAAGAAACACATTTCATAATTAATTGCACTAAAGAGGATGGGAATCCCATAGAGAGGAGAGTTGCCTCAAGGAAACTCCATTCAATTCTGTCATATGCTTTGGCCATGTCCAACTTGAGTCCCGCATACCCTGTTCGTCCTGATCTCCTCTTCCTCATATAGTGGAACATATCAAACGCAAGGAGTGCATTATCTGTTATTAGTCTTCCCGGTACAAACGCACTTTGGTTGGGACCCACCACATTAGCAAGGATCAACTTAACTCTATTAGCAATAGTTTTAGTCACAATTTTCAAGAAAACATTGCATAGAGATATTGGTCTAAAGTCCCGAGTATGCTTCGGCTTTTTAATCTTGGGGATCATGCAAATATGAGTCTTATTGAATTCAGATGGATCAAGACCATTATTGAGGATATCCAAAATAACTTCCAAGCATTGAGGCCCAACCAAATCCCAATACCTTTGATAAAAGAAAGCGGGTATACCATCCGGATCAGGTGCTGCCCATGGCTTTAACTGCTTCAGGGTTGAAAGAATTTCCTCAGCAGTGAATGGGGCGGACAGAATCTGAAACATGTTTTGTGAGACAGGGCCTTGGACAACATTGACTGCCTCTTCAGTTCTGGACGGATGACTTGATGAGAACAGCTGATTAAAAAATTGAGTCATCACCTGCGCAATCTGTTCTTCCTCTTGAAAGCACTGACCATGATCATCAATAATTGAATCTACCCAATTCCTCTCCCTTCTCAGGCTAGCTTTTTGATGGAAAAACTTAGAGTTGCTGTCTCCATGTCAGTGCTTTTAAAAATGATTTTAAGAAGTGTGACTGTTTTTCAGTTTTAAAAAATTTAAATCCTGAAACTACTTTTAAATATTTTGAAAAAACATTTTTTAATTTTTATGCTTTTATGTTGAAAGTGCTGTAAATAAACCATTTCATTTATAAAAAAATTGTTTCAAAAAATTTAAAAATAA
Organism: Sesbania bispinosa; assembly: GCA_026901365.1. Taxonomy (NCBI): domain Eukaryota; kingdom Viridiplantae; phylum Streptophyta; class Magnoliopsida; order Fabales; family Fabaceae; genus Sesbania; species Sesbania bispinosa. The sequence goes on along the minus strand of QLOH01000358.1, from coordinate 664,927 downwards.
AATTGAATCAAGCATACCTTAAATGTTTCTAAATTTATGCATTTTATCTTGTAAATAGAATCATAAATAAAAAAATTTTAAGCATTGTTTTATAAATAGCACCGGATGGAGTAAAAGACATAATAATAAATTACTTAACATTTTTAATGAAATTTAAAGAATTAATTTTATTTCCTAATTCTGGTGTAATAGTATTAACTAAGAAAAATGGGACGGAAATACTTGGCATTTATTTTGTTGGAAAACGACACAAGTTTTTTTTGAGGTACTATAAGAATCAAGAGAGACAGAGTTGCCTGTACGCATTGCGCACTGTGAAGTGAGTGGAAAAAGAAGGATGACCAACAACACGATGGTAGAAGAAGCAGAGAATAACAAAGTGGTGGAGAGAAAATAAGTGATACCCCTCCTCACACCATTCAACATGGGAAAATTTAATCTATCCCACAGGTAATTAAACATGCTTTCTTCTATTGTGATTCCACAATACTCAATGGAGAAGAAGAATGGATTAATGGTTAATTATATCGCTTAATTCACCCACAGTCACAGACACAGACACAGTTGTTTGTTCACTTAATTTTGATCTTTATTATGTTTGTTTATATACACATTTGCAGGATAGTTCTGGCACCGTTAACAAGAACGAGGTCTTACAACTTTGTGGCTCAGTCTCATGCTGCTCTCTATTATTCTCAAAGAACATCAAAGGGTGGCTTACTGATTGGAGAAGCCTCAGGGGTGTCAGAAACTGCACAAGGGTAATCTTCCATTATTCCATCCCTTCCTATTTTCTTTTTCCCATGTCCTCTTATCCGGGCCCATAATCCCTCTTTTGTTTCACTATCTTAACAATTCCAAATTAAGACTCCCGGAGCATATATAATACTACTAATTTTTTTTTGTCTTACATTCATTTAATTATTATTAGAGTCCCACATTGTCTAGAGATAAGGCCAGATAAAAGTTTATAAGCTTTGGGTAGTCCTCACCCTACAAGCTAGCTTTTGGGGTTGAGTTAGACTCAAGTCCAAGTTTATTGTGTAACTTCATAAATATGGTTAGCTATAATAATTAAAGGTTTGTTTATTTAAAATTTTCTAAAAAATAATACTGTGATCTGTGATATAATTATTTTTTTTAATGTTTTTCAAACACTGTTATTTTTAGTTTTCGAGAAAGAGAACTTATTAAAATATTTCATTTATTTTTTCAAAAATATATATTTATTATAAATTCTTCAAACACATCTATTCTTTTCTTAATTTTAGTGAGAAAGGTCATTAAATTTTGTTAATTTGTTATTATTATTTGTGTTAATTGATTAATAATTGTTTTTTTGTTGAAAATTAACAGTAAATAAAAAAATATAAACAAGAAGTAAATGACCCTAAGTGTGTGGATCAACTGGTACAAGACTGTTCCAACTTAATCAATGATCTTAGGTTATGGGTATGCAACTATTAAAAAGTAATTGAGATGGGAGTTTAAGATACTACATGTTATTTTTAAGTTTCTAATATACTAAATATTGTTCTTTTTATTAAATGATTTACTTTTAATAACAAATATATTTATAGTTATCATAAACAAGATTTTTTTAAAGAAAAAAATTTCACAATAAATTAATTAATATATTAGTTTTTAAAATTTATTATTAAAAAAATACTAAATTCCTTGTTTTCATTTTTAAAACTCTTTTTCATTTCTTCCTTTGAGAAAAATGTAACTTGATAAGAGATCTAAACAAACTTCATTACCAAATTAACATCTAACTAGTTAATGGATTTAATTTATATATACCGTCAATGTAAAAAAATCATAGCATAAATATGACTCTCATGTGTTATTAAACTCAGTAAATAATGTAGCACCACATTATTGAATGTGTGCATAAAACTTATTTTTTATTGAATAATTTTTTAAATCTTTAATAATTTTCTAAAAGTACATAGCATTTGTAAAATATATTCATACTTTCCATTATTCCTCTATTTTTTTGTTATCCTCTCGTCAATGCAGGTACCCAAATACACCTGGAATTTGGACAAGAGAACAGGTGGAAGCATGGAAACCAATTGTGAGAGTCGTTCATGAGAAAGGGGGCATATTCTTTTGTCAACTCTGGCATGCTGGAAGAGTATCCAACTATGGTATATATATTTATGTTTAGCAATATAAAATAATATTTAGCTTATATTTTCCACTTGCTAAATTTTTTTTATGCATAATTAGGAAAGTATTTATTATATTTAAAAAAATATAATAAATACTTTCCTTTTCAATAAAAAAGTTTTCATTTTTTTCACAATTTTTTCTAGACTCTTAAATTTCTGTCACATACTGATAGCATGTTTAACAGCTTACCAACCAGGTGGGCAACCCCCAATATCAAGCACAAACAAACCGGTTCAAAAGGAAGGTAGCAGCACTAAATACCCACCTCCTCGCCGTCTTAGAACGGATGAAATCCCAAAAATTGTCAATGACTTCATAATGGCAGCAAAAAATGCCATTGAAGCAGGTAATCTTTGCCACATACACATGATATAATTCTAATACATATTTTACTTTGTTACATGAATATCAAAGCAAAACTTTACAGGTTTTGATGGAGTGGAGATACATGGAGCTAATGGATACTTACTTGATCAGTTCCTAAAGGACAAAGTCAATGATAGAGATGATAAGTATGGAGGTAGCTTAGAAAATCGTTGTCGCTTCCCACTAAAGGTAGTGAAGGCTGTAGCTGATGAGATTGGAGCTAACAAAGTTGGTGTTCGACTCTCCCCTTTTGCTGATTATTGTGATTGTGGAGACTCTGACCCTCAAGGATTGGGCATTTACATGGCTCAATCCTTGAATAAATTGGGCATTCTGTATTGTCATGTCATTGAACCTAGGATGCACACCATGTTTGACCAGTCTGAGACCAATTCATCCCTCTTACCCATGCGAAAGGCCTTTAATGGAACCTTTATTGTTGCTGGTGGATACAATAGGAGTGAAGGAAACAGAGTAATAGCTAGTGGTGGTGCGGATTTGGTGGCTTATGGGCGCTTGTTTTTGGCAAATCCAGATTTTCCTAAGAGATTCGAGTTGAATGCAGAATTAAACAAGGCTGATCGAAGCACTTTCTACAGCAATGACCCTGTTGTCGGATATACGGATTATCCGTTACTTGAAAATGATAGTTAAAAATATCGATTAATTTGTAGTGGTCTAAAACTACTATTTGGGTTTATTTGAATAATTTATGGAGTTTTATACATACTACTTTATGTCATTCATCAATATTATTTCATTAGGTACATTATATCTTTAATGTTTAATGCATTATATTCATGTCATGATAGCAAAATAAGGTTACGAGAAGTCCATAAAATTAGTTTAATATAACAATGTATCATGCGAGTGTATGGATTCAAAGTCTATAATGCACTTGTTCCTTTCTTTTCCTTATTTCCTGCCTGTCAGACCTCTGTCTAGATAAAAAATTATGAGTTTTATTAACGTTTTTCTATAAGAGATCTAGTCATTTTGGAGAGAAAAAGATAATAAGTGAAGAAAAACACTTGAATCGAATGAATAGCCCCTGTGTAAATCAAAAGGGTGGAAATACCGGTGGAGAAAGAAAAACATTCCTCTCGATGCATGAAAATATTCATCTATGTTAGGTTAGATTACTTCTTATTGATGTATGTTTAGCAATCTTGATGATATGTTTTCTTGATTTTTTATTTGGTATATTAGGTATGATCAATGTGTATTCCATTATGTTTAAATCTGATTGTAAGGTGAAGAAAAGGTTATTCATGATAAATATGTAAAAAGATGAATTTTGATACCATTCTTATCATAAAAGCACAAAAATACAAAGAAGAAGAAAAAACAAACTTGAAAGGTTTTGTAATCATTAAACAAGAATAAGGTGATAGGTTTTGTAATCATTAAAGAAGTTTAGAAGTTGATGGAAAGATAAAAAAAGTAAATTGAGCATTTGAAATAAAAGGTAACTAAAGTTACTAAAAGTAAATACTAAGGGTGTGTTTGCAAGTTTAGAGAGGAAAGAAAGTAAAGGATTGGAGGGAGAAGGGAGGGAGAGAAGAGGAGGGAAAGACTTTGTAAAATACTCAAACTCACAAACACAAAGGAGGAAGGACTTCCAATAAACCCTTCCCTTCCCTCCCTTCCCCTCCAAAATTCAACTCACAAACATACCCTAAGTGAAATTTGGTTAGAAACTTGGTTTAAACTATAATAATATTTTTAACTAAAAGACTTAGAAATAAACTTAACCAAGCGAATATACATGCCATGGTTTATTACTCAAAACTAATGCAAAATATCACTTTTCAAATAAAATGCATAACAATTATAGTTAAAGACTAAAGATTGAAAGTTTAGTTGACTAAATTAGATCAATTAAGCAACATAGGTTCGTTTACGTGGTGAAACCGAAAGAAAATATTAGAAAAATAAAAATTAAGAATTTAAGGAAACAAAGCTTGATTAATTACATTATAAAGATTTAATGATCATAAGACACTCCTTGAGACTTGTAGGCCACACTTTTAAGGAAGGAAAGTAGTGAAAATTATTCCATAAAATTTAGTAATTAGATTTAAATTTATCCATGGATGATGGAATTTGTTATATATGAATAATTTGGAAAAGTCAAGTGATTGAACTAGAAAGACAATAAAGTATGGAGTTAAGGCTAAAACATTAGTTGAAAAAAATGAAAAAAAAATTGTGTACATTGATAAAGGTTATGCCTTGGGGTTTCACTATGAGAGTGGATATTTTTTATGATAAAGTTTTGTAATTTGACTTGGTGGTTGAAATTTCCAATGAGACCAATTGAGTTGTTATAATTATGAATGAAACTCTGTCGAAGTAAGGCAAGAACTGTAAAACCTTTAAAAATGAGAAAACACAAATGAATTTATATGGATTGTTACATGCATCATACTTGCATGATTTCTAAGGGCTTTCGGCCTAATAATGGACTAGGATAATTGTTGCGGTGATGGCAAGCGTACCAATGTCGTAATAGTATAATAGTTTTTATAAGTATGAGTATCAAACCTACGAGGAACGGATTCAGTCAAAATTCTAAGTTTAGCTCACTAAATATATATACAAAAGTAACAAATTAGTTCATGGTAAGTTTTTGGTACAACTAAATTAAAACTGCATAAAAGTAATAAAATGCAAGGTAAAAATTAAGGAAAGTTCAAGTGGGAGAAGCTGGGATTGAACTTCATCTATCACACTCTTCTGTATTTTGGGAATCAAAAACCTATAGTATTCGAGCTAAACAATATTGAAGCACAAGCTAAAATCATTCACACTGATTCCTCTAATGTGAAATCCTTAGAACAATCTCCTAAACACCGATCCCTCAGATGTTTAACAGATTGCCTGGTATTAAGAAAAGATGCTTGAAAGCTATCGATAAATCGAGACCTATTCCTAGCATTTCGACCTATCGAGCATTCTCGTCCAAATCGGATTTCCAAAATACTTTCCAGCTACTTCAAGAAATCAAAATCAAGATTGCTACTGAGTTAATAGAATCAAGCAATAAGAGTAGAACGAAAATGTCAATATTGAAAAGAAACGAAATTTCTATAGATAAATGAAACCAAAATACATCCGAGTTTGAATCGATTATATTCAATCCCACAATAAAAGCTTAGCTACTCATGGTAGCACTTACAACCCAAAGATAAGAGAAGGAAATGCTGGAGGCGCAAACCCTAGCAGAGGAAACTTAGAGAAGAGGAGAAAATCTGTCCAAAAGATCGAGTCCCTTAAATAGCTTCAGTTCTCCTCTTTTAAGCACATTGAACAAGTTGTCTGAAATTTGGGGGTTTAAACCTCCAGAATGGAGGTTGAGCGCCCTATGCTCACTTTCAGAAAAGGTACACGCGTATAAACCTCCAGAATGGAGGTTTGAGCGCCCAAGCTTGCTTTTAGACAAAGCTTTGGGCGCTCAAACACGCGTTTGGGCGCTCAAGCGCCCAAACTTGCTGCCAAAGCTATCTTTTTCTCCTCTTTTGACTCTATTTGCTTCTTAACTTTCCCTCAAAGTCTTAATACCTACAAAATATATACATTCCTCATTAAAATAGCATCGAACTTCGAATTAAATTTAAAAACTATATAAAACTAAAATCAAAGTAATAAAAGAGAAATTGGGGGCCAAATTAAGAATAATTATCATCTCAAAGTCCTAAAATCACACCTAAAACCTACTAATTATATGCACTTATCAACCCCCCCCAACTTAGCATCTTGCTTTCCATCAAGCAAGATAACTCAATCAAAATGGAGCAAGCAAACTGAGATCAAGTCTTTGTTTAAACAAAATCAACTTTCAATCATCAAAACAACTAGAACAATCACAACAACATTTTCAGCTCACTACAATCAGAATTTTCAGCCAAGTAAGATCAAGATATGAGTACACTTCAGTTACTATAGCAAATAGAAGAAGTAAGGGAATTACTCTCACAAGTTATGCATATTTTGCACTACCCCCCCCCCCCAATTCTTCAAACTTGGAATCCCTCTTTTATGGATCAACAACCATCATTCTTTTCTTCTTTTTATTTCATTTCCATGTACAACCCTTTTTCTTTCTTTTCTGTCTCTCTCTCTCTTTCTTTTTTTTTCAATTTTCTTTTTCACTCAAGGGTTGTTTTTGAATTTTTAGCTCTTCTCTTACATGCCCATAAACAAAGCAATTCAATACCCATTTAATGACATAACTTGCACCTAAGCTCTCTTTCCCTAAGCATGGAGGGAAGATTGATTCGATTTTATGTAGGATGCAGGTTTTAAAAACAAACATTCAACTCAAATGGGTTATCAAAGAAAATTGCTTACTCATGATGCAAGGTTGACTATTTGGCACTAGGTTTAAAGAAGAATTTCAACAAATTTACCAAAGTCATTTTCATGCTTCTAATGATAAGTAACAATGGAAAATTAAGGCAAGACAAGCTTCACAAATCACAGTGAGACTCTCAATTCTCTTTTGGTTTCACTCACTCACTTGGTTTAAAAGAATAAGGTTCCTTGATCAAACTACTCAATTGCTTCAAAAATTTGCCCTCTTCACCATCATGTACAAAATCTCATGCCTACCAATCTGAAAAATTCTGCTTCTTTCAAGTTCTCATTTCTTCAACATTTTGAGATTTTCTGTTCTAGGCTAAAAAGATGAAATTGAAACAATTGATTTACTTTTCAAACAAAACTTTCCGAAAAGAAAATTTTTCTGTGATTGCCAAAAATTGCTATATTCCTGAATCAAGAATAGTGGTTTAAATGAAGGACTCACAAAATGACATTCAAACAGACAATGCATCCACTATCCAGAACAGTACCAAACTACCAAATATGTTCAAACTTCAAACAGAAAATAAACTATTCTACCACAGATTACTAAAGCTCCTAATTACTGGAATTTTACAAACTGAAATGGAAAAGGGTAAAAACAAGTAAAACACTCCTTTAATGCATGGTGCCATCCCCATCATTACCATCAGCTTCCTGATCCTGAGCTCCAACATCTGATGGTCCTGCTCCCCCCGAAAAAGAAGGCCTATCCCCGGGCCATGAAACATAAGCAGAAAATTGCTCCGTGAAGGCTAATGGCGAGATCTAGGGATATGAGCAGACTGAGAGAAATAAGCATGGTGGCAGGACTCATTTAGGAGCACTTTTCCTCAGTGAATGACAGCTAGTTGGCTCTGGGTGTGCTGCTGAGAAGCTCTATAATAAAACAATTCTCCTTTGATTAGTTGACACAATTAGAAACCAAAATCTTTTTGCATGAATCAAGTGGATGAGGTGATATGCCAAAGTAGAAACAATAAATTCCATTGTAGCATGATCACAATTAAAGTTGCCACTTGAGTACTAGGTGCCTATTACAAACAAAGATGAAGTTCAACTCAAACAATTAAGCACTAAGTACATGGTTCAAGCAATTGATCAAACACCAGGAGGGCTTTAAATTTTTCACAACAAGAGCTATTTAAGCAAGCACAAGTAATTGGGTCATTTTACCAGACACTTGGTGGGCATACAATTTTGTAATAAAAAAAGACATGCAAGCATAACCCACCGTTTCCAAAATTGACAAATTAGAAAAAAATCCAAACATTCACATATTGTAAACATTTAATTCAACATGTAGCTAAGTTAAGAAATTCTAAAAAGCAAAATCTAACCTAAACCTAGCCTAATGGGTGTCCATGGATGAAGTGGAATAGAGAAGGAAAATTGAAGCAAAGGGGCTCACCTTAGATGCACAATGATGGAGGAGGAAGAAGAATGGAGTGTGAAAGCTTCAGTGTAGAAGAAATTTGAAGGAGAATGGGAGATGAAATGAAGATGCTTGGTGTATGTGAGAGGAAAGAAAAAAAAATTGGAGAAAGTGGAGGCTGAGCGCGCCCAGAATTGAACAAAAGGGTGCCTTGACAGAGACTTTGGGCGTTTGAACGCCCACCTGCGTGTTTGAGCGCCCAGTAATGATTAAAAAGAGCCCCTGGACAGAAACATTGGACGTTTGATCCTCCATTCAGACAAGTCTGGGCGTTTGAACCTCCAGGTGCGCGTTTAAACGCGCAAATTAATCCTGAATTGTATTTAGAGAGAAACTTTGGAGGTTTGAGGACCCAGGTGCGTTTTTGAGAGCCCAAATTGAATTAGAAATTGTACATGGACAGAAAGTTTGGGCTTTTGAACGCCCGGATGCGAGTTTGAGCGCCCAAATTCAGAAAGCAGTTTATGCAGCAAAACTGCATCAGATTATTGAGAAAATTTCTGCAATTTCAGCTCAAATTTTTCCACTTTCAACACTCTTTTCTTTCCCAATTTTTGCTCAATATAATTCAATCCAATACCTCAATTCTTCTAAATCATACTCCCCATGGACACTCCCATTTTTACAAATTCTAAACTAAAATTGAGTTCTAAAATTCAATTTTTCTAAAACATCCAAAAACACACAAGAACAAGCATCCAACCACCTCAATTTGCATACCAAATCAGCTTTCAAACATATAATCACAATTTTGACTCCAATTACATATTTAGCAAGTATAAGGTGATCAAATGTTAAACATGGACGAATCAAAAGATAAAATGCAATTCTACACTAAATCACATTCTCTACACAGAAACACTTAAATACAGCTAAAATGAATTTCAAAAAGCAAAGACACTGGGTTGCCTCCCAGGAAGCGCTTGTTTAACGTCACATAGCTTGACGCCTGTTTCCTTATGGTGGTTGAAATTGAAACCTTGTGGTGAGCCTTGGTGCTACACCTTTGGTTTCTCTGGACAGCAGACTCCAGGATCCTATGGCCTCATTCAAATCCTTGGCAGAAGTTAACTCTGACCATCTTGACCTCCTTTTGGACATAGACCATACCATTGACTTTCTTCGCCTGACTTTTCTTTTCATTGGCTTCTTGTTAAAAGTTTCATGAGTTCTCTTCTTCTGAAGCTTAGGAGATTCATGACAATCATCCCTCAATTTCTCAACCTCATGCAGTTGTGGCCTGCTGTCAGTGTGGGAGATTCCATCAGTAGAATCTACCTTAAAGCATTCTTGTTGACCTTTTTGATGTGGAGTAGTTTTAAACACATTGAAGGTGACCTCATCATCTCGTGCTCTGACCTTGAGTTTGCCATTATCAACGTCAATAATCACTTTTGCAGTTTCCTCAATGTCCATGATTACAAAAAGTCCACAGGAAAGACAAATTTATCCACCCTCACCAAAACATCTTCAGTTATGCCATAAGGGTGTGTGATAGAGTGGTCAGCCAATTAAAGGTTCATCTTTGTAGGCCTCACATCCAAGTCACCAATTCTCTTGAGCATAGGTAAGGGCATCGGGTTATTGCTAGCTCCAAGATCAAGCATAGTCCTTCTCACTGGTAAGGCACCAATAGTGACTGGGATTGTGAAGCTACCGGGATATTTTGATTTATGCGGTAGAGGCTTCTGAATAATGGCACTACAATCGGCCTCTAACTCCACAGTTTCTTCTTCTGTAAATTTCCTCTTCTTGGTCAAGAGGTCTTTCATGAATTTGGCATAGGTAGGCATTTGCTCCAATGCTTCAATTATTGGCATATTGATTTGACGTCCCTTGAAGATATTCATGAAGTGAGCAAATTGCCTTTCCTTATCCCTTTTTGAAGGAGCAGGAGGATATGACAATTTCTTCATTGGATGCACACTACCCTCATAACTCTCTTATTATCCCTCTATTTTTTCTATTTTTCTTTTTCTTCTCTTTTATATACATTTTCTTCTTTATTTTTTTCTTCCTCTTCCTCACAATCACTTCTTTTCTTTGTTGTTGTTGGAAAGGAGGTTGCATGTAGGATGAAACAACATCTTGTTGCCCCCCAAAACTCTTATTCTGGTTACTTCTCCAACCCTGCAAAAAATTGTTAAGATAATTATTGTTGTTGGAGAAGTTACCAGGAATTGCTATGCTGGAAATGTATCCTGGTCCCTGTTGCATAGCATAATCTCCAAGTGTTCTTCTTGGTGGATTTTGCCATTCACCAGCCATGATTGGTTCAGGAGTTGGAAGAATTGGTTGTGATTGTGGAGTAGAGAAACTTATTGGTTCTTCTCCTTGAGTGGTTTCTTGTCTGCTTCTTCTTTGCCTCGAAGAAGCTTAAAACACTCAAAACAAGGATTAGCACCAAGTAGCAATTAAAATGAAAATAACTATGAACAAAGAACTAATTACAAAAATCTTAATGAGCTGAACTTAAGAATTTCAATTGAGACACCATTCCCCGGCAACGACGTCAAAAATACTTATTGCGGTGTTGGCAAGCGTACCAATGTCGCAATAGTATAATATTTTTTATAAGTACGAGTGTCAAACCCACGAGGAACGAATTTAGTCAAAATTCTAAGTTTAGCTCACTAAGTATATATACAAAAGTAACAAATTGGTTCATGGTAGGTTTTTGGTACAACTAAATTAAAACTGCATAAAAGTATTAAAATGCAAGGTAAAAGTTAAGGAAAGTTCAAGTGGGAGAAGTTGGGATTGAACTTCATCTATCACACTCTTCTGTATTTTGGGAATAAAAACCTATAGTATTCGAGCTAAACAATATTGAAGCACAAGCTAAAATCATTCACACCGATTCCTCCAATGTGAAATCCTTAGAACAATCCCCTAAACACCGATCCCTCAGATGTTTAACTGATTGCCTAGCATTAAGAAAAGATGTTTGAAAGCTATCGATAAATCGAGACCTATTCCTAGCATTTCGACCTATCGAGCATTCTCGTCCAAATCGGATTTCCGAAATACTTTCCAGCCACTTCAAGAAATCAAAATCAAGATTGCTACTGAGTTAATAGATTCAAGCATTAAGAGTAGAACGAAAATGCCAATATTGAAAAGAAACGGAATTTCTATAGATAAATGAAACCAAAATACATCCGAGTTTGAATCGATTACATTCAATCCCACAATAAAAGCTTAGCTACTCATGGTAGCACTTACAACCCAAAGATAAGAGAAGGAAATGGTGGAGGTGCAAACCCTAGCAGAGGAAACTTGGTGAAGCGGAGAAAATCTGTCCAAAGATCGAGCCCCTTAAATAGCTCCAGTTCTCCTCTTTTAAGCACATTCAACAAGCTGTCTGAAATTTGGGCGTTTAAACCTCTAGAATGGATATTTGAGCGCCTTGTACTCACTTTCAGAAAAAGGACACGCGTTTAAACCTCCAGAATGGAGGTTTGAGCGCCCAAGCTTGCTTTCAGACAAAACTTTGCGCGCTCAAACGCGTGTTTGGGCGCTCAAGCGCCAAAACTTGCTGCCAAAACTATCTTTTTCTCCTCTTTTGACTCTATTTGCTTCTTAACTTTCCCTCCCCAAGTCTTAATACCTACAATATATATATATATTTTGTTGAGTCTCAAAATCAATTTAAGTATTCAAATTGGAATCAAGACTCATTACCCTTGATTTTAATGATTAACAAATTAGATTGCATAAAAACATATTCTACTGAGAAATGTAGTTTTTCTTTTTATTTTAGCAACTCTGAAAGAAGCAACTCTCCGAAGTTGATCATCCTGCTGATATGAAGAACTCTCTGAAGGTTTTGGAGTTACTAAAGATTATTCAACCTTATGAAGTAATGCATCATCTGATATGTCGAGATGTCTTACTGAAGTCGTGCAACATAGCACCTGTCAAAGTCAGAAGGCTTTCTGCACAAAGCTTAAAGGTCTCTAAACGTCTTTTGCCTTTGTCTACAAAAGGAAGTTTTACAGAGTTCTTTTTGACATCTCATGAAACATAGTACATGAAAAAGGAACCTCTGTACCTGCCGAGTGTCAGAACCATACTATCTCTGCACACCTACTTTATTCAAGTCAAAAGCTTTCACAAGCTTGTCTCTCAACGACTAATTGCTCAACGGCTACTTTCTAGACTCTATATATAACTCTGTGAAAGTCTTTTATGGTAGTAGAGAATAGAGGAAGCCATAAAGAAAAGATCATAACGCGTGAGAAAGGCTGAGATAAAAAGAAGATTGATATCAAGCCAATACTCTGCCAAAAATTCTATTGTATCACTTTGAATTTCCTTGTACTTAGATTTTATCCTTTGTATCCTGAGTTTTACTCAGTTATCCTTTATACAAGAGATCCTGTGTTTAAGTTTCTCAGAAACTTAAACTTATTTTCATTGTAAACACTGTAAAGTGTCTGAGAGCCTGAAGAGGCTTGGAGGAACAAAGAATATTTGCTGATGTTAGCTTGAAGAGGCTGTGTCCAAAGAATACTTGGTGTTTAGCCTGGAGAGGCTGTGTCCAAAGAATACTTGGTGTTTAGTCTGAAGAGGTTGGGTTCAAACAATACTTGTATCTGATCAGATAGTGAAAATCCAGTGGTGTGTTTGTCCTGGGACTGGACGTAGCTCACTGAATTAGTGGGTGAACCAGGATAAATTTCTGCGGCTAAGTTCTCTCAACCCTTATCTCTTTACATTCAGTTCTTAACTAACCAAGGAGGGTTTTGAAAAGTAAGTTTATAAATCTGCGCAGCAAAAACAATCTCTTCTTCACGCAAAATCATTTTAAAAGGATTTTATTCAACCTGCCGAGTTGCATCAGCAAGTTGCTGAACTTCCAGTTTCGGAAGGTTGCTCAAATATTTTCACTAAGTGTTTGCTTGTTAAAAAGGTTTTTAGAAAATCTGTAAAGAATTATAAAACACTATTCAACCCCTCTTCTAGTGTTTCCTGTGGTTCTAACATATTTCTCATTAAAATAGCATCAAACTCCGAATTTAATTTAAAAACTACATAAAACTAAAATCAAAGCAATAAAAGGGCAATTAGGGGCCAAATTAAGAACAATTATCATCTCAAAGTGCTAAAATCACACCTAAAAACTACTAATTATATGCACTTATCAAATCCTCCCAAATTAGCATCTTGCTTGCCCTCAAGCAAGATAACTCAATCAAAATGGAGCAAGCAAACTGAGATCAAGTCTTTGTTTGAACAAAATCAACTTTCAATCATCAAAACAGCTAGAACAATCACAACAACATTCTCAGCTCACCAAAATTAGAATTTTCAGCCAAGTAAGATCAAGATATGAGTACACTTCAGTTACTATAGCAAATAGAAGAAGTAAGGGAATTACTCTCACAAAGAACCACTCTCGGTGTTTGACTCTCCTGGGTGAGTGTTTCACTCATTCCCCAAAGTGATTGATCAGCACAGTCTTGCCAGTCATTTTCCATCAAATAACAGACACAATATTACCATGGATCCTAAGGTCTTTGAAGGTTGTAATGAGGCTGGGTTTCCAAGAATCATTGGTTTTTATGGATATTCAAATTCACACTTTTGGGAATAGAGAGCTTTTATACAAGTTATGCATATTTTGCACCACCCCCCAATTCTTCAAACTTGGAATCCCTCTTTTCTGGATCAACAACCATCATTTTTTTTCTTCTTTTTATTTCATTTCCATGTACAACCCTTTTTCTTTCTTTTCTCTCTCTCTTTTTTTTTCAGTTTTCTTTTTCACTCAAGGGTTGTTTTTGACTTTTCAGCTCTTCTCTTACATGCCCGTAATCATCAAAGCAATTCAATACCCATTTAATGACATAACTTGCACCTAAGCTCTCTTTCCCTAAGCATGGAGGGAAGATTGATTCGAGTTTATGTAGGGTGCAGGTTTTAAAAAACAAACATTCAGCTCAAACGGGTTATCAAAGAAAATTGCTTACTCATGATGCAAGGTTGGCTATTTGGCACTAGGTTTAAAGAAGAATTTCAACAAATTTGTCAAAGTCATTTTCATGCTTCTAATGATAAGTAACAATGGAAAATTAAGGCAAGACAAGCTTCACAAATCACAGTGAGACTCTCAATTCTCTTTTGGTTTCACTCACCCACTTGGTTTAAAAGAATAAGGTTCCTTGATCAAACCACTCAATTGCTTAAAAAATTTGCCTTCTTCACCATCATGTACAAAATCTCATGCCTACCAATCTGAAAAATTCTCCTTCTTTCAAGTTCTCATTTCTTCAACATTTTTGAAATTTTCAGTTCTAGGCTAAAAGATGAAATTGAAACAATTGATTTACTTTTCAAATAAAACTTTCTGAAAAGAAAATTTTTCTGTGATTTCCAAAAATTGCTATACTCATGAATCAAGAATAGTGGTTTAAATGAAGGACTCACAAAATGACATTCAAACAGACAATGCATCCACTATCTAGAACAGTAAAAAACTACCAAATATGTTCAAACTAGCTTCAAACAGAAAATAAATATTCTACCACATATTACTAAAGCTCCTAACTACTGAAATTTTACAAACCGAAATGGAAAATGGTAAAAACAAGTAAAACACTCCCTTAATTCATGGTGCCATCCCCATCATCACCATCAGCTGCCTGGTCCTGAACTCTAACATCCGATGTAACTTAGTTGTAACTTAAGCACTAACGAAAACACATAAAAAAAGATCTCAAATTTCAAGAGAAAAATATAGAAATATGTTTGGAGCACCAATTAAACAAAATGTTATAATATTTTAGCAGAACAAAATTTAAATTTTTAACCATAAAAATTTCATAAGGAATTCCAAGTTCTATCAAAAAAACATCCAACAAATTAAGTAACATTATATGTGAATTATGAGGTGTTAGTAAAAAGCAATTAAAGAAAACGATTTCAAATTGAAGAGTATTAAAATGACAACTTAATCGATCTCTACTGGTATGGAGTTTTTGAGACTAAACTTCAAAATCCCCATATCTATAACAATACTTTTGATTTTTTTAATCCAAGTACAATGGGACAGTTGAAAATTTAAGAAGTAATTGTATCTAAAATAAATAAACAAAAAGTAATGTAATTATAACTAATGTAATATGATTTTATATGTGTGTGAAGACGGTATAACCATTTCCACCAAATTTTATTTTCTCGAGATTGAGATTGAGAATGAGAATTGAGATTAAGAGGGGGCTAGAATTTTAGCTCATGAAATAGTGGTCATAGAGTCGTTGCCCGTTGGCGGTGCCGATGAAGGTCAAGGTCGGCGATGATAATAGTAGAAAGGGTATTTTGCTTTATAACTCACAAATCAATAAAGCACTTTTAAAAAAAATGGTGTATCATACATATATTCATCATAAATAGTATAAATTTAATATTAAAAAATTAATAATATATAAGCTTAAATAGATTTTTGGTCCCTCTAAAATACACGATTTTTCATTTTCATCCTCCTAATTTTTTTTATCTTTTTGTCCCCCTAAAATTTTTTCTTTCAAAATAGTCCTTGTCGTTAGAAAAGTTAATAGAGTGCTGATGTGGTCGTTAATATCTATGTTAACCTGTCTTTCTCACACATATGTGGCATCCGATGTGTTAATATTTTAGTTTTATAATTTATTTTATTACTTTAAACTATTGAAATAATAAATTCAAAACAAAGAAACTAGAAAAGCAATCGTTCCAGATTCACTGTTGCCTAGATCTTTGATGGTGAATTTATGGTCAAGCAATTGCTTCATATTTTGAATCTCTTCTACATTATTCCCAACTAAAATTAAATGATCAGCATATACTAAAACGATTTTGTAAGAAGTCCCCCAGTGTTTGGTAAATAAGGATTAACTAGCCTTAGACTATATGTAACCAAAACCAAGAAAAATATAAGTTAATTTGGCAATCCACTTTCTGTTGGCTTGTTTGAGGCCATATAGGGGTTTTTCCAAATTGCAGACTAGTTTTGATTGAGTATAGGAAAGAGAGATGCCTTAATGAAGAGCCATATATACTTCCTTAACCAAATCCTCATGATGAAAAGTCTATATTGACATATAGTTGATGTAGGTGTAATAACTAATTGAAGCTACTGCCAACAATGTTCTTGTAATTGTCATTTTCACCATAGGTCTAAAGGTCTCCGGATAATCTAAGCCTTCTATTTGTATGAAGCCCTTTGTTTTGAGTATGGCTTTTATGCCTATCTATGCTCTCATCATATTTGAATTTCAGTTAAAAAACCTTATTGTAGCCTTCAAATGGTTTACCTGGTGGCGAAGTAGTGAGAGTCTAAGTATTATTCTTTTCTAAATCATATAGCTCAGCTTGTATTGCTTCTCTCCTACAATCATGCTTGATTGTTTTTGCATTAGTAGGTTCTTTGGATGTGCTAAGGGATAGTCTTTAAGTTCTATGTGAGGAAGATAAGTTAGAATTGGTTAGGTGATGATATTGGGTATTGAGAGAAACTAATATGATTTGTAGTTGAAATGTTAAAAAGAGCATAGTGATAATTTGTGAGGCAAGATGGTAATTTATTTTGCATGTTGGAATTTTTTATAAGAAGCGGTGAATAGCGGTTGGTTGGTGGAGAGTTCTCTGGTTGATGTGAGAAATGGACATGAGAATTGGAATTTTGGTGAGGAATTTGTGTCATTGACAGTTGTTGAACCTGCACAAAATTATAATTATAATTAATTGATTTGCAAACTACTTGTAATAGAATGGTTTAAACCGGGTCAAACCCTAAAGATCCACTCAGATTAGTCCTTCTTGGGGGGTTGATTGATTGAAATAAACTAAAGAAAACATAGATCAAATAATAACAAAGGTTGAATCAATTCAAGATAAGATCAATCAAAGGAATCAAGAGGCTATTTTACTAGTTAATCATTTATTATAAAAAAATCATGCATACAAGTGATTGAATCTATAAACATAGGATCATATGGCACCTAAAAGCATGCAAACAAGGGATTGAATCTATAAACTTGGGATCATATGGAACCTATACAATAATGCCCAGATTCACTACTTAAATAACTCCCAAAATTCAATTAAATAATCAATTAAGATTAACAATATCAAATAACCACTCAATCTTTTATTAGATCCAAATCAATTTTATAGTTAAAATCCAATTGAAGTAAACAATTAAATAAAAAACTTTCAATTAAATTACTTACTTTATGCTCTTTAATTGTCGCATGATGATTAACCAATCAATAGTACAACATACTTCAATAACAAAATTCACAACCAACACATATTGATCATTCAAGTTTTGATCAAAGAAATATGAACTTGAAGCGAGTATAAAAACAAAGTAGGTATAATTCAATATACATGTTAATCCTTGAATTGAATACAAACTTAGCCTTCCATGAAGACTTTACAACAGATATGTGAATAAAAGTAAATGAAAGACTGAGTAATTCTACAACTTAGGTTATTTCCTATCTAGCAAGCCCTCTATTTATAGGAGGTGAAAAGATACAATTCCTATGACGATCATTCCTCCATGACTCAATATGTTTTGTGCATAAATGGAATTGTTGATCAACTATCTATCACTTTTGTCCATTACTTTGAATTATTCATCCATTATTTCTTTTCCTATATATCATTCAACAACTTGTCTCTCACTTGCACCAATAATTTCATCATTGAGATGGTTGAATCCAAGGAAGTTTCCTTAGGAGGAGTTGAATCCCTGAATGTTATTTTTCCAATGTCATTGGTTTCAACCCAAAAAGATTTATGTAGCCCAAGTTATGACCCAATCTCTCGGTTTGTTTAGGTTCTAATGACAAGAGGGCTATTGTGACTTTCAAGCCCATTTCGACCTATTAGACATCAGATTTAGCTTTTGGGTTCAACAATAAAGTTACAGGGCTTTCTTTCAACTTTTCTACAATATAAATTTTATAATTTTGGAAATCAAGTTATGCTTGAAATACCAATATAATGTAATTTTCCAATTATGCTGCAAAATGCAACTGAGCCCAATATGAACATAAGCTGGAAAAATATGTTTATGACTTGTTAATTAAACATAAAGGAAGTATTAAAAGGTTAAATTTGAGGGATGATTAATGTATAATAATTGTATTTATTAGTCATCAAGGGTGGCTAAAGATGTGTGATGAAATATACCTTTTTCAGCAAAGAATGACTTAAGTTGAACTCATGTCTATTATTAGATCTAATACACTTTGTTTTGCTACTAAATTGAGTCTCAACCATTGCTATAAAAGAACTTAGATGATTAGGCACCTTAAATTTTTGTTCCATAAAATACACCCATGTATGTCTAGACTTATCATCATAATAGTAAAAAATTATTCGTGGCCAAATATATATGGTGGTGTGGTTGGTCTCTATATATATCAACATGAATCAAATCAAATTTTTCTATAGACTTGGTCATGCTGCGTGAAAAAGGTAAATGCTTTTGCTTGGCTAAATAACAAACATGGCAAGGTACCTAATTTTGTACACAATCAATAAAAGGGAATTTTTGTATGATAACTACAAGTTTATCATGAGCTAAGTGATATAAGCTTGTAGAGCATAGATGATTATCATAGGAATGAAGGTTGTTAACATAATAAGAGTGAAGACAAACTCTAGAATTCCACTCTCGAACATAGATGCCCATGTACCTTTCAGCTACATCAATCATCTTTATAGACCAAATGTCCTAAATATGATAAAAACCGTTAGAGAATATCAACTTGCATCTCAAGTTGCTAATGACTTTTGACACAAATCAATTTAAAACTGAGGCTTGGTATATAGAGAACATCTATGAGATAAAAATCATATGAGAAGAAAATTGACCTAGACAGATTTGTAGAAACACAATTTTCATTTGGAAAATAAATTCGAACATGTTTAATTCTTCTCACACGCTAGAATTGATTGATTGAATGACAAACACGATCTGTAGCTCCGGTGTCTAGGATTCAAGAATTCAATTTTACACCACTGGTTATAGTATAAACTATACTTGATTGCTTTTGATTTGAAGTGAACCAGTTCTGGTAATCTAGTTAGTTGTGTGATGATTATCCACTTGGTTCAGCATAACCAATAAAACTTTACGTTGCTTAGGAGTGAATGTCAAGGTCCTTTCATCATCCTTTTCTCTTCTTGATGTGAGACTTGCAATATCATCGTCAAAAGTATATGATTTTTCATTAAATCAGTTATTTGTAGCACTTTGTTCTTGAAATAAGGGGAAATACATGCTTCTTATAGCATGTATCAACAATATGACCACCTTTATTTCGTTTGGAACAAATATTGCTCCCTAGTCCCTTTCCTCCACTAAATCGTCCTCCTCTACATCCTCTACTAGGGGTGGGAATAGGCCAGCCGGCCTGTCAGGGGCCTGCAGCCTGGCCTGACTTGTTTATTAACAAGGACAGGCTAAGACTTATTAAAAGGCCTGTTTAGTTAAATGGGTCAGACTTTAGGCCTACGAAAAAGTCTATTAGGCTTAACAGGCCGGCCTGTTTAATCTAATAATATATAATATATTAAATTAATTATATAAATAACTATAAATATAATTAAAAAATTTATAATATAGTAAAAAATTAGAATATATTAAATTAATTATATAAAAAAGCCTGCTTAAAAGGCCTGCTGGCCTGCATAGGCTTATAGGCCTGTTTGTAGGCCTTGTTATAAAACAGGCTTCTAAACAGGCTTACAGGCCAGGCCAGGCCTTACAAAAAGGCCTGTAACAGGTAACAGACTCAAGCTCAGACTTAAGAATTATGGCCTGACCTGTTTCCACCCCTATCCTCTACTAGCAAATCTACCTCAAAAATATCCACTACTAGTAGCTTCCAGAATATTTCCTTCATCTATTGCACAATTGAATTGTCTGTTTTGTTGAACCAATGATGAAAACACCTTGTTTATGTTAGGAAAAGTCTCCATGAGCATTATATGAGAACGAACAATAGAATATTGTTCATTTAATTCTTTTAGAAAGCTGATCACATAATCACTCTCCTTGTAGGACTTGACTGTTGAAAGTAGATTATAATTGTACATATGACTTCCTAAGTACATGAAGGAATTGGTCCAAAATTTTCAGATTCTTGCCTAAGAGTTTTCAAGTGAGTAGAGTAGGGCGTGATTAAAAAAAATCTCCCAATTTAAGCATGTGGATTTCTTCTCGTAAATAACATATTTAAAACACATCTCCCTGGTAATAGCAATTCTTGATGTCCTTCCATAACTCTTGAGCATTGTCTATCTAGTGTAAAATTTCTGTGATTTTTGGTTCAAGAGATTGATCCAACAATGACAAATCATCATACAAAAACAATTCATCGTCGTTGATTTATTTTTTAATTCTTCTCTTCCTTTGCACAAAAAAATACAATTAAAATTGATATTTTTTTTGTAAGAATTAAAATTGATATTGAAATAAAATATAATGATTAATAACCAAGAATAAAAATATAAAATTAAAATCCAAATGGTAGGAAATTATATAGACTAAAATCTTGTCTAAACCATATTATTTCCCCAAATACATAAAATACTAGCAATCATTGTATCGTAAAAGTGGTTCTCTTAGATTAAACTGTTTGGAATGATAATTTAGAAGCATTATTTATATTAAATTAATTATTTTTAATAATCAATAATACATACAAGTTACAACTAATTTTAGAAGCATGGTTTTCTTGTGTTGAAAGAAAGGGAGGTGCTGGAAGGGGTTTCGCAATGACGCAAACACGCCAGTCACGTGAGTCGCACGCATCAACCATATAATATAGATATTTTGTTTCTTTTTAATTTTTATCTTTTAATTTTTAAAAAAATAAAAAAGAGGAGAGAATAGAGAGAAGAAGTTTGGACCTGTTTGTTTGGGGAGCGAGAAAAGAGGAGGAAACAATGGGCGAGGTATCTGAAACGATGACGAAGAGGAAGAAGAAGGGTCGCCCATCTCTTTTGGATCTTCAAAAGCGATCTCTCAAAAAACAACAACAACAACAGCGGCAAAACCTCAATTCAATCAATTCGTATTCCAACGCTGTCTCACAAGATAACAACGACGACGACGACGAGCGCAAAGAGAAGAAGCACAAGCTCTTGGTTGGTTTGAATCCCCATCTCCACCATCCAACATTATTCCCATCGAATTCTGTTCCACACGCCGATCCCGAGGCCACTCACAAGAGGCGCAAGATTGACCCTATTCACCACGGATCAGATGAAACGGTGAGTATAAGCGCCATTCATCGCTTCAATTATTAGTGTTCCCTAACCTTTACAATTTCCCTATCTCTATTATCCATTGTGCTGATGCGTTTTGTGGGGTCTTCCTGGATTGGAATGTCTGTTAGGAGACGAATTTTTTGTCTCTCTTTTTGGGATTTCGCGCGTAACCTGATTATTATTTTTTTCAATTTTTATTTTATGGCGAAATCGTTGAATTGGGAACTGGTGGATGTGTTTGACCGTTTAGGTTTTGATGTTTATTTATTTAAATTATTTCAGGGAAAATTTGTGTGGGGCATCTTGTTTCTTTTTCTTTTTCTCCCCTAATTTTAATCTTTCATTATTTATGTATTCCTTATTGGCTGTACCCTAGATCGAGCCTTCGTCTTTCCACAGAATGCACGGATATGCCTAAAAGCTTCAGTTTGTCTTATCTTATCTCTGAGGGTTTTTATTTTTTTAAAAAAAGAAAAAAGAACCCTATCTGTTCCCAATTAGCAGTTGCTCGTGGCTGCTACCTTTTTTTAATAATTGTATTTGGGATGGGGGGGGGTGATTATCGATTCTTTTCTATAGAGTAAAAGGTAGATATTTTGTGTTATAAAATCACAGGCACATGTCATTTTTTTTGGGGTATTTGATGAAGGGATGATTTTTGCAGGATGGAAAGGTTCCGAAAGCGATTGACAGTAAACATGGTATGAAGCTATATGAATTATGAAACGATTTCTCAAATTCTGGTGCAAAGGGTGTAGTGGGGGAATATTAATGGCGATTTTTATATTGTGTTTTGACAGGTTCGCAGGGGGAGTCCGGTCCCACTACACCTTTGCCAGACAAAAAGCTCTTGCTGTTTATCCTTGACAGGCTTCAAAAGTGTGTCCCTCATTTGTTTCTTTCTTTCTTTCTCTGTTCTTTTCTTTTTTCCCGTTTTGTTTTTTTTTTAAGTTGGAAATTTAGTCGGTTCTGTTCTCTACTGTTCAACCATCTTGCAGAAAGGACACGCACGGGGTATTCTCTGAACCTGTGGATCCAGAAGAGGTGCAATTTTTTGATATCTAAGTGCATCAATTTGAATCCCATTACTTGAATTGAGATAAAGAAAGTTTCTTGTTGCTGCAGCTTCCTGATTATCATGATATCATTAAACATCCCATGGATTTTGGAACTGTGAGGAAGAAATTGGATGAGGGACTATATACCAACTTAGAACAATTTGAGGTTGGTGATGCAATTTTTAGAACAGCTTTCTAGATTATCATTTACTTCTGTATCAAACTCTCATGAGTTCATAGCATACAATTATTGTTTGTTTACCTTAGCTCTTTGCTCTACAACCTTCTTATATATTTATTCCTTCAACTGAATGTTACATCTTTTCCCTGGGCTTGTTCTTATATTAGGTTGAAAATGCGGTAGTATTTACTCATCCAGAATGGCAATTTCATGATTCTTAATGAGTAACTAATATTACTGCATTTTCAACCTATAACGTTTATGAACAATTGCCATCTTCCATAGTGAACATATTTACCTCCCTCCCTTATTTGGTTTGTTCTCATCAACAAACACTATTCATTTATTTGACCTTTGATTGGTCATCTGGAATGTAATATGGCATAATGCTTCTGAATTGTGCCTACCATATGCTGACAGTTATATACTACCTCCGGACTTGAATATAAGCAAAAATAACTAAATTCACACTTATTAAGAAAATTGGTTAAACTCATTAAATTTTCTTGGTTTCATGTAAAAAGTACTTGCATTGCCTAAATTACCCTACATTCAATTCTATTGAAAATTGTTTCAAGTGGACATACTCTCTTTCTATTGGCACATGATTCATTAAATAGAGTGGTTGGAAAGTAAAGTCAAAGGACATTTTGGGTTTGTCTCATTAAATAGGGTAAAAGTAGTTAAGATTTGCTTATATTTTAGTCCACAAAATGTGAGACTTTTTTGCTTATATTCAAGTCCGGAGGGAGTAGAAGTTTGGCAGAATAGGTATTAAGAGGCTTTTTTGAACTTGTGCTTAGGTAAGATTAGAAAAATTCTTTAGTTGGAAACACGCATATATTACAAACTGAAATTTATTAACATAATCGTTGCTCTAATTGCATTAATCAAGGACTGTTATTCATTATATGTCATCCATTTGGTTCAATAAGTAGTTCTTATTGTGTCATTGTTTGGTATGACATCATTATAGCTCAAGTGATGGTTGTTATTTGCCATTCTGCCCCACTTAGATTCACTGATATGTCAAACTTTGGTGAACTTAACATTTCTGGCCATTGGCACTAATTGATCCAACACACATTTGTGGTAGTTTCGGCTACTGAAATAGTAGGTTTGGATTTTATGTGCTACTGTTTAATATGAGTAATATATTTCTTATTAGTCTGATACAAATTTGTAACACACTGCTGCTTCATTCTTGCAGAATGATGTGTTCTTGATATGCTCTAATGCAATGCAATACAATTCATCAGATACTATTTACTATCGACAGGTTGGGTGAAGTCTTTAGTTATAAATTGTTTTCCATCCTTTTTTTAATTCTTGTTAAATGTCTGTTTAAGTTAAGACTTGACTTTTTCTTAGGCCCGGGCCATGCAAGAGATAGCAAGGAAGGACTTTGAGAATCTGAGACAAGATAGTGATGATGATGATAGTGAACCACAACCCAAAATTGTGCACAGAGGAAGGCCACCAGGCAAGCACACAAGAAAGTCAACAGGCATGCCTCCTTCAGAGCGTGTTGGTCCTGAATCTTCCTCTGATGCAACTCTTGCTTCTGGTGGTGATATTGCTAGCTCCAACGGTTATAATCTAAGAAAAGTACTAAGCAAATTTCAGCCTATGGATTCATCAGCCAGAGCCTCCCACAGCAATTTTAACAGCGGTGGTTATACTAGTTGGTTGTCTGAATGGGAGAATGAGTTTCCAGGTCTGTATCTATGTTTACACCTTCCTAGTGTTTGTCCAATTCATTCTGTATTCAACCAGGGGTAAACAAATGCCTTTATTTATTTGATGATTCCTTTAATTATTTATGTATTTTGCCTGCAGCTTCTGTTTTGAAAGCTGTGTTAAGGTATGGAAAGAAGCAGTTTATGGTAGATGAGACCAGGCGCGACACTTACAATAACCCAGTGGCTTTAGGAAATGAACCACCAGTATTGGCCGCCTTTCAAGATGATTTCAAGCAACTTCTTGCAGTATGAAATTCTGTTTTTCTTTCCTTTTTCATTTTCCTGTTTTCTTCAACCAAATAATGCAAACCTAAAAGAAAGTCAGGCAAATGTCTTTAAGGAATTATGATAGTTTGGAAATTCTTATATTGTGTCTAGTTTGCTGTTAGTATCCCATGCTCTGCCAGTTCTAAAAGGCCTTTTTGTTGGTTACAAAATTTACGTGCTCTTCTTTTTCTTAAATCAGGTAGGTTTACATGTAAAGCATAGCTATGCAAGAAGCCTAGCGCACTTTGCTGCAGATCTTGGTCCTGTTGTTTGGAACATTGCTGCAAGGAAAATCCAGAGTGTTTTACCACCAGGACATGAATTCGGTCCTGGATGGGTAAGTGAAGATGATGCCTTACAGAGGCAACACTTCCCAATTTGTGATGAGGAGAGAAATTCAGACCCTCCTGTAAGTAGATTTCCTTCTCCATCTGGATCGTTCCCTCTTGCAAATACATCATGCTTGCAAAGTGGAGACATGATAATGAATAGAGAACTGAGTTACCAAAATGAATTGAATCCAGCCAACAGTATTGGTGGTGAGAATGAATCCATGATTCCAGTGAGGATTCAGCAGGAATCATCCATGGTGCACTCTGATGATTTTGGTTCTAATGGTCGGTTAGGTTCCAATTTTTCACCTCAAATGAAGATGGTAAGACTTGCTGACATAACTGGATCAACGAGTGCTGGGAATGCTCCTCAAATGTTTGACATGGATCCCACCAACCGCATTGCGCCTACAAATATTAATCCACATATCAAGGCTCAGTTCTTAAACAGGTTAAGTCAATTAGATTCCAGTAATATATTAGCCCGGGAATCTGGATTTGAGTCGCAAGGTTTGTCTCAAGGGCTTGCTGGAAAATCTTCTTGGCAGGGATTTGAAGTTCCTGTTAAACAGAATTCTTTTCACTTGCCGCTAATGACTTACATGGGAAGATTGGATCAACAAATTCATCTAGTTCCAATGTGGACACTGGTTCCCAGCTGCAGCAGCCAAATCTGGCATTACAGCTCTAGTGATATATTATTTTTTAGATTCAAATTTTCTCATGTTATTTCTAACATTATAATGTCATGTTATGAGGGAGAAAGATTAAAAGAAAAAAATTCAAAGGATCCTAGTCAAATAATAGGGAGTTTTATTATAGTTAGTTTTTTTTTTTTTTTTTTTGCTCTCATAACATGACATTGTTATGTTAATAAATAAGATGAGAAGATTGAAATTTTATTTTTCATTTGATTTCAGAGCCTCTCGGAATTAGAGTTTTTACTTTTTAGAACTTTTTTGTTTTTTTTACTTCAAAATGGAGGCTGGCTATACCAGTAAGTTTACACTTCAATTGGTATCGGCCCTAGAATTTAGGACTTACGTGTAATTGAACATTAATGTCCAATTTTTAGTTGAGTCAATAATTCTCCGCCTTGGGCGTCTTTTTCTACAGCAATTTATAAATGTTCAATATAATAATAATAATAATCGATACTATTAATAAAGGAATATCCCTATTTTGGTTTTCACATCCACTAAATGATTTTATCATTATATAAAATTTAAAATTTTTAATAACTATAAAAATAACTATCCAGACTAGAATTGTCCGCAAAGAAGCACAAGGAAGAGTTACCGTCGTCTCCCCCTTGGGGGTTTCCCTCCCCATTTGTGGGGGCTTTTTCCCATCCATTCAAGGTGGGTAGGGGTGGGAACTGGTCAGGCCGCTCGTCAGGGGCCTACATCAGGTCCAAGCTAGGCCAATTTATTAAATAGAGTAGGTCAAGGCTTTTTCAAAAGCCTATATAGCAAAACAAGTCAGGCTTCATGCTATTGAAAAAGCCTTTTAAGCCTATCAGGTCGGTCTATTTAACTAAATATAAATAAAATACTAATATTTTTTATATTGCTATTATTATTATAAAGATTTTTATTATTTTTCCTTATAATTATATATTTATTAGCTTGTATAAACATTTAAGTATGTGAAAAACTTGAGCCTATAAGTCTATTCATATATATGTTTATGATATATTCAAGTACTTTATTATAAAACAGGCTTTTAAACAGGCTTTCAGGTATTGTCAGGCTTTAAATAGGCCAGGCTCAGACCATAAAATAAAGCCTATGTCAGGTAACAGGTCAGGCTCAGGCCATGGATTTAAGGTGCAAGTTAGGCTCAGGCCTTTAAAAGCCTATCTCGACTCGGCCTATTCCAATCCCTAAAGGTGGGTTTTCTCTCTCCATGTGAGAGTTTTTTCCCCTTTCTCTATCCGCGTTTTTTTTTCTCCGCTTTCAACTTCCTCTACCATTACTGTAACATCCCAAATTGTATTAAATAAAATAAAATTAAATAAATAAGTAGAGGGAATAAATAAATAAGTAAATAAATAATAGGATTAATATTATTAGTAGTTTTATCCATAAGGCTACTTCAGATTTAAAAGAGGATAAGGGGGTTGAGAGTGGGCTCAAGCCCAATTAGGCATTCTAGTAAGGAGGGGTTATCAGTTCACCCTAATCCTTATTCGTATAATCATCAGAGAGTGAAACGCTAAGGAGGGGAGAAACCAAGTCTCAAGAGGAGATTGCTGCAGAGTGATCATCAAGAACCAAGAAAGGGACTTCCTTGCTGTTGTTCGATATTCGCTTAAGGTACGGTGGGAGAGAGGGTGTTGCTTGTATGTGCATGTAGGGGTGCTTGGGTAGTAAGAATAACTTCTAAAATTTAATAATTGAAATCAATATGCGAATATGTGTTGTTTTGAGATGAAAATCTGTGATTTGATGCTTATGTGTGTTAATCTTGATGAATATATAGTGGATGGAATGAGAATAATGAGAATAGTGAAAATGGGGTGAATGAAGGGTTTGATGATTTGGGGTTTTGATGGGAAAACTGTGTAAAACTATTAAAGATTGATGCTTTTGTTGAATTTGATGAATATAATCGACCACGAATGATGTTTTAACAAAGAGAAGTGATTAAAGACTGAATAGAGTGATTTAGAAGTGTTAGAAATCGTGCGAACTGCGAACTGCGTCGCGGGTAATCGATTACCATCGATTACCAGGGTGTTCTGGGCAGCCTGGCAGTGCTGTTTGTTCGCTGGTAATCGATTACATGATTGTTGTAATCGATTACTAGAGAGATTGTTTGCAGGTAATCGATTACAGGGATGCTGTAATTGATTACTAGTGTGTTTGCTTGCAGGTAATCGATTACAGAGGGGTTGTAATCGATTACCAGAGACCTTGTTTGCAGGTAATTGATTACTGGAGGCGGGTAATCGATTACCAGTGTGGATTTTGAGATCCTGAGTGCTTGATGATGATTGATGTTAATTGATGATGCTTTATGATGATTATGGTGCTAATGATTGATGATGTTTGATGATGATTATGATGATGGTGATTGATGTTGTTATATGATGCTTATAATAACTTATGATGATGATATTTGATGATGAGTATGCTGATATTTGATGATGAGTATGACGATGTATAATGATGATATTTGATGATGATGTATGATGATATTTGATGATGAGTATGATGATGTAAAATGATGATGTTTGATGATGAGCATGATGATGCATGATGATGATGATGGTGTATATCACTTTATGATGATGATGTTACCTAAGTTGTGCGGGCCCATTGAGGGGGGGTACAACTTAGGAGAGATGCCTTGATCATATTTGATGAGACTTGAATTGTGCGGGCCCATTGAGGGGGTACAATTCAGGGGGTGAACTAAGTTGTGCGGGCCCATAGAGGGGGTACAACTCAGGGGACCATGATGGGGCGTTCGATGCACGAGCCCATTAAGGGGGTGCAACCTAGGGATGATTTGTACTGGCCCATAGAGGGGGTGCAACCTAGGGTCGAATGTCGTTGTGTGGGCCCATTGAGGGGGTACAGCCTATTGGATTGTGTGTGGTAACACCGGTAGACTATCTTGGTACTAACTAGGGTGATTGACGAGGTGCGCCCATTGTGCGGAGTTCCAAGTCATGATATTTGGGACGATGTTGATGAGTTTCGGTGCATATGATGATGGATTAATGATGAATGAGTATTATGTGTGAGAATAGAGTATGTGATTTCTTGGGTAAATGATGGTATGAGACTTATATGAGGATGCCGATGAATTGTTATACGATGATTTATAGATGATTATTATCTGATAAATTATTTGATGTTGGGTATGTGGGTGATTAATGATGATGTTGTTTATATGAGGGTGAGGATGAGGTAGCCTCCTATGTGTATGTATGAGTAGTATTCTTTTCCTCACCGTTACACTGTGGTTATTTTACAGGTGATGATGATGACACTACTGGTGTTGAGTTTGCTTAAAGGGAGTGTTGCTCTGGTACATGTTACATCAGGGCATATGATTAGGGGTTCTTTTCTTTATGTTACTAGATAGGAAGGATTTTGTAAACACTTTTAAATGCCTTACATGGCGAGTAGGATGTTTTAATTATTGATGATTTGGAGATTCCGCTGCTTATATGTTTTGAAAACCTTTGAGTTCTATTTTCGTTTTAATTCAGTGGTTTTACAATGAATGAGGTTTTAAATGAAGAGATATGTGAACCTTTTTACCAGTTGTGGGACGTTACTTTTTTTACACTTCAATTTATTAAATGTATAAGAGTCTGGGGTAGAAGGGTGTCACATTAGTTGGTATCAGAGCAGGTCGGTTCACCGGCCTTGAGTTATGAGTTTACTGTGCTTCTGTGGTGTCGATATGTTATGAGATTGAGTTAATTGTGCTGTTTGTTGTGATTGAATTATTTGTGTGACTTATTTACCTCTCTGTGAATAAGAAGAGTAATGGTTGGGGGTAGGAATGATCGTGTGATTGCTGAAGCCTTAATGGTTATGGCACAGGTTGTTGGCAACCTAAACCAACATCATGAGGTGGATTGACTTGCTCGGTTCCAGAGGAACCATCCACCTACTTTTCGTGGGGGTTATGACCCCGATGGTGCTGCTGACTGGATTCTTGAGATCGAGAAGATTTTTAGAGCGATGGACTGTCCATTGGTGCAAAAGGTTACGTTGGCTGTGTTCATGTTATCAGGGGATGCCAGATTCTGGTGCGATTCACTCTTTCATATCACATGCTTGTGTGTCTAAGTTAAAATTGCCTATTTCTTCTTTGCCTTTTGTATTGAGTGTGGAAACACCAGCTAGTGGGTCAGTTTCTACTTCTGATGTGTGCTTAAACTGCTCTGTTTATATTAATGATAGAAAATTGCTAGTTGATTTGATTTGTTTACCTCTAAGTCAACTAGACATTATTCTGGGAATGGACTGGTTATCTTCCAATCATTTCCTATTAAACTGTGCTGATAAAACTGTCATGTTTGGTCACCTTGTTGAGAGTAAGAATAAGGACTTTATGACTGCCAATCAGGTAAAGGCGTCTCTAAGGGAAGATGCCCAGGTTTACATGCTTTTAGCTTCTTTGAAATCTTAGAGTAGTGTTGTTGGTAGTGAGAGACCGGTAGTGTGTGAGTACCCTGAAGTGTTTGCAGATAATGTGTCTAGTCTACCACCTGAGAGGGAGATAGAGTTTTCTATAAACTTAGTACCGGGTACGAGACCGATTTCAACTGCACCTTATAGGATGTCACCCTTAGAGTTAGCAGAACTTAAGAAGCAATTAGAAGACTTGTTAGAGAAGAAGTTTGTGAGACCTAGTGTGTCACCCTGGGGAGCGCCTGTCTTGTTTGTTAAGAAGAAGGATGGTAGCATGAGGTTATGTACCGATTATCGCCAGTTGAATAAAGTAACCATTAAGAATATATATCCTTTGCATAGGATAGATGATTTGATGGATCAGCTAGTGGGGGCATGTGTGTTTAGCAAGATATATCTTAAATCGGGATATCATCAGATTAGAGTTAAGGAAGAGGATATACCTAAGACTGCTTTTAGAACTAGGTATGGGCACTATGAGTATTTGGTAATGCCTTTCGGTGTGACTAACGCTCCTGCAATTTTTATGGATTACATGAACATGATTTTTCACCCTTATTTGGATAAATTCGTAGTTGTCTTCATAGATGATATACTAATTTATTCCAAAACTAAGGAGGAGCATGAGGAACATTTAAAGGTAGTGCTTCAGATTCTTAAGGATAAATAACTATATGCTAAGATGTCCAAGTGTGATTTCTGGTCAGAGGAGGTGAGTTTCTTAGGTCATTGATGGGTTTCTGGAAAGCGAACCACAAATCCAGTAGTATAATAGTAAGAAGAGTATTGTATCCACAGGGAACGGTCAATTTATGTAGACTGTGATCTAATTATCAAGGAGAAACAATGGTTTAGAGTATATTGTTGCGGAATTGTAACTAACAGATTAATATCAATAGAATTAGAAATGAAGAGTTAGAGACACTTTACTTGGATTAGGATTGGACTTCATATCATCACACCCTTTGTGCATGTAAAAACTATTTATTATTTTAGGTTTACTCTATAATATCCTAGACAAACTTTATTGCTAAGACCCCGAGTTACCAGCGGCCTCACACACTCAAAGATAATCCATGTGGGCTCTCCCAAGCGACAGACTTACCCTCGGCTTATTTTGCTCTTTTTTTTAGTCAGTTTGTAAAGGAAGGTAGTTGATAAACGAGGTCAACTCTGTAGACTCACCTTCGCTCAAGTACTGTCACTACCCTCACTCATTAGGATACGCCTATGTTCGAATCCTGGATTCACAATCAACTAACTCCTTTGCTATAGATAAACAGACCTAATCCTGTGAACGCCCTTCGCTAGAGTATTGTCACTACCCATCGCTCATTAGTAACGCTCATGTGTCGATTTTCTGATATCGAGTCCTCCTATTCAATCAGAGAGTGAGTTTCTTTGGGAGCCACTTCTCAAGTCTCAGTCCTAATCAAAACTAACCTAGTTAGTTGAGACTTGCCTATAACTCCAGACGCAAGCGTGAGAATTAGGGATTAAGTACAGAATAAGATTACCAATATTATAGACATAGAGCACAAAAATAATAATATAGAGTTTACATACACTTGGGGATAGAATCAATTACATCCAATCCTAATGGAGAGTTAACTACACGAGGTAGCCATACAAACCACTGAAGATGCTCACCATCTTCAATCCTTGTGAAGTGCTCCTCCTCTCCTATTCTAAACTTAGCTCTGGTACATTATCACTGAAATATAGACTGAATTACAATGATCGTGCACCCCTGGGATTGGTGCAAGAGGTTCCTATTTATAGACTAAGGAAAGACACAGCAATTTGG
Source organism: Sesbania bispinosa (assembly GCA_026901365.1). Taxonomy (NCBI): domain Eukaryota; kingdom Viridiplantae; phylum Streptophyta; class Magnoliopsida; order Fabales; family Fabaceae; genus Sesbania; species Sesbania bispinosa. The sequence continues at coordinate 632,762 of QLOH01000358.1, read as the reverse complement.
GGAGAAATTTATCTAAAAACGGCAACAGGGAGCAAATCAGCGTGACCTGCGCTCCAGGCTGCGCTACAGCGCAGGATGGAGCGCAACTTCCAGAGAGTCTGCGCTTCACCTGCGCTATAGCGCGAGGTGAAGCGCAGGTAGCGTCCTGCAGCTCCAACTTTCTCTTTTTAATCTTGATCTCTCCCCGAGACTGGTTTTAGCAGATTTCTCTTTCCTTATTTCCCTTTTCTTGATGATATCTTTGTATTTATTGAGCAATCTTTGATTTAATTGGGAAACTTGTCTGCAGAATCCTTGATTGATTGGCAATGATCTCCTCATTAATGGCTTCAAATCTTCTTTAAATCTTCATTAAATATCTTCAATCAATCTCAAATCTTGCAGACATCTCCCTCATTTAATGCTATCTATCCTATCTTTGCAATATCCTGCAAAATTCAGCAATATTTCCATCAAAATAGCATCAAATTCAAATCTTAGATTAATAAATACAATTTATCTAATATTTAATAAAAAAAATTAAATTGGGGCAAAATTACCATTTTATCCTTGATAAGTGAAATAAAAAGTGCTCTAATTTATCAACTAATTTTTACTTATCAGTCATGTAATTTCTAAAAGAGGTATAGGTGTTGATCCTTCTAAGGTAGAGGTCGCGCTTAAGTGGGAGGCTCCTAAGTCAGTGAGTGAGATTAGAAGTTTCCTTGGGTTGGCTGGGTACTATAGGAGATTCATAGAGGGGTTCTCTAAATTAGCTTTGCCTTTGACTGAGTTGACTAGGAAGGGAGTTGCCATTGTGTGGAATAGTAAGTGCGAGACTAGTTTCCAAACCCTTAAGGAGAAGTTGACTAGTGCACCGGTGTTAGTGTTACCTGACCTTAGTAAATCCTTCGTAGTGTACTGTGATGCCTCTAAGATGGGTTTAGGTGGAGTGCTAATTCAAGATGGTAAGGTAGTAGCCTATGCTTCTAGGCAATTGAAAATCCCTGAGAGAAACTACCCTACCCATGACCTAGAGCTAGTGACCGTAGTATTTGTGTTGAAGATATGGAGGCACTACTTGTATGGTTCCAGGTTTGAGGTTTTTAGTGACCATAAGAGCCTTAGATATTTGTTTGACCAGAAAGAGCTGAACATGAGGCAGAAGAGGTGGTTAGAGTTTCTTAAGGATTATGATTTTGAGTTGAGTTACTATCCCGGTAAGGCTAATGTAGTGGCTGATGCTTTAAGTAGGAAATCTATCCATGTTAGTTCCCTGATGATTAAGGAGATGGATCTTTTAACCCAATTTAGGGATTTGATTTTAGCTTGTGAAGTGACTTCTATTAGTGTGAAATTGGGGATGACTAGAGTAAGTAATGATCTGTTGAAGGATATTAGCAAGGCCCAATTAGAGGATCCATTTTTTGTAAGTAGACGAGAGGCTATAGAAGGAGGTAATGGTGGAGAGTTCGTGATAGGTACCGGTGGGGTAGTGAGATTTGGAGACCGGGTGTGTGTGCCCAGTGAACCTACTATTAAGCGTTTAGTGCTAGAAGAGGGGCATAGGAGTAAGCTTAGTTTCCACCCAGGATCGACTAAGATGTATCAAGACTTGAAGAAAGTGTTTTGGTGGCCTAGAATGAAGAGGGACATAGAGGAGTTTGTGAGTGCTTGTTTAGTGTGCCAAAAGTCTAAGGTAGAACATCAAAAGCCTTCAGGATTGCTTCAACCCTTAAGTATACCTGAGTGGAAGTGGGATAGTATTTCCATGGACTTTGTAGTTGCTTTGCCTAAGACTGTGAGGGGGCATGACTCCATTTGGGTCATTGTGGATAGGTTAACTAAGAGTGCGCATTTCCTTCCCATCAACATTAAGTACTCCTTAGAGAAACTAGCTCAGCTGTACATCAATGAGATTGTGAGGTTGCATGGCATACCATCTAGCATAGTTTCAGATAGAGATCCCAAGTTTACCTCCAGATTTTGGGAGAGTTTGCAGCTGGCCTTGGGGACCCAACTTAGGCTTAGTTCAGCTTATCACCCTCAAACTGATGGTCAGACCGAGAGAACCATTCAATCCTTAGAATATTTGCTTAGGGCTTGCGTGTTAGACCACGGGGGTAGTTGGGATAGCTTCTTACCTTTGATAGAGTTTACCTATAACAATAGTTTTCACTCTAGCATAGGTATGGCGTCGTATGAGGAATTGTATGGTAGGAGGTGTAGAACACCCTTGTGTTGGTGTGAACCGGGGGAGAGCCTTGTGTTAGGACCTGAGATAGTGCAGCAGACCATTGATAAGGTTAGGATAATCCAGGAGAGGATGAGGACAGCCCAGAGTAGGCAGAAGAGCTATGCTGATAAGAGAAGGAATGAATTAGAATTCAAAGAAGGAGACCATGTATTCCTGAAAGTCACTCCGTGGACTGGGGTTGGTAGGGCCTTAAAGTCTAAAAAGCTTACACCTTGATTCATTGGTCCTTACCAAATTCTTAAAAGAGTCGGCAATATTGCCTATCAGATTGCCTTACCTCCACACTTGTCAAATCTTCATAATGTTTTCCATGTTTCTCAACTCCGGAAATACATTCATGATCCTTCGCATGTGATCGAGTCGGATCATCTTGAGATTAAGGAAAACCTAACGGTGGAAACCATGCCGGTGAGAGTTGAGGATCGGAGGGTGAAACAACTTCGAGGTAAAGAAATTCCTTTAGTTAAGGTAATCTGGGGAGGACCTACACGCGAAAGTGCTACTTGGGAACTTGAAGAGAAGATGAAGGAGTCCTATCCAGAGTTATTCGCTTCAGGTAAAATTCGAGGACGAATTTTCTTTTAAGGAGGGGGAGTTGTAACATTCCAAATTGTATTAAATAAAATAAAATTAAATAAATAAGTAGAGGGAATAAATAAATAAGTAAATAAATAAAAGGATTAATATTATTAGTAGTTTTATCCATAAGGCTACTTCAGATTTAAAAGAGGATAAGGGGGTTGAGAGTGGGCTCAAGCCCAATTAGGCATTCTAGTAAGGAGGGGTTATCAGTTCACCCTAATCCTTATTCGTATAATCATCAGAGAACGAAACGCTAAGGAGGGGAGAAACCAAGTCTCAAGAGGAGATTGCTGCAGAGTGATCAGCAAGAACCAAGAAAGGGACTTCCTTTCTGTTGTTCGATCTTCACTTAAGGTATGATGGGGGAGAGGGTGTTGCTTGTATGTGCATGTAGGGGTGCTTGGGTAGTAAGAATAACTTCTAAAATTTAATAATTAAAATCAATATGCGAATATGTGTTGTTTTGAGATGAAAATCTGTGATTTGATGCTTATATGTGTTAATCTTGATGAAAATTGAGTGGATGGAATGAGAATAATAAGAATAGTGAAAATGGGTGAATGAAGGGTTTGATGATTTGGGGTTTTGATGGGAAAACTGTGTAAAACTGTTAAAGATTGATGCTTTTGTTGAATTTGATGAATATAATCGACCATGAATGATGTTTTAACAAAGAGAAGTGATTAAAGATTGAATAAAGTGATTTAGAAGTGTTAGAAATCGTGCGAACTGCGATCTGCGTCGCGGGTAATCGATTACCAGGGGTGGTAATCGATTACCAGGGTGTTCGGGGCAGCCTAGCAGTGCTGTTTGTTCGCTGGTAATCGATTACAGGATTGTTGTAATCGATTACCAGAGAGATTGTTTGCAGGTAATCGATTACAGGGATGCTGTAATCGATTACCAGTGTGTTTGCTTGCAGGTAATCGATTACAGAGGGGTTGTAATCGATTACCAGAGACCTTGTTTGTAGGTAATCGATTACTGGAGGCGGGTAATCGATTACCAGTGTGGATTTTGAGATCCTGAGTGCTTGATGATGATTGATGTTAATTGATGATGCTTTATAATGATTATAGTGCCGATGATTGATGATGTTTGATGATGTTTATGATGATTATGATGATGGTGATTGATGTTGTTATATGATGCTTATAATAACTTATGATGATGATATTTGATGATGATATTTGATGATATTTGATGATGAGTATGACGATGTATAATGATGATATTTGATGATGATGTATGATGATGTAAAATGATGATGTTTGATGATGAGCATGATGATGATGATAATGATGATGGTGTATATCACTTTATGATGATGATGTTACCTAAGTTGTGCAGGCCCATTGAGGGGTACAACTTAGGAGAGATGCCTTGAGCATATTTGATGAGACTTGAATTGTGCGGGCCCATTGAGGGTGTACAATTCAGGGGGTGAACTGAGTTGTGCGGGCCCATAGAGGGGGTACAACTCAGGGGACCATGATGGGGCGTTCGATGCACGGGCCCATTGAGGGGGTGCAACCTAGGGATGATTTGTACTGGCCCATAGAGGGGGTGCAACCTAGGGTCGAATGTCGTTGTGCGAGCCCATTGAGGGGGTACAACCTATCGGATTGTGTGTGGTAACACCGGTAGACTATCTTGGTACTAACTAGGGTGATTGACGAGGTGCGCCCATTGTGCGGAGTTCCAAGTCATGATATTTGGGACGATGTTGATGAGTTTCGGTGCATATGATGATGGATATATATGTATTATACTTGATGATGAAATTGAGTTATATAATGATGTTATGAGTATTAATGATGAATGAGTATTATGTGTGAGAATAGAGTATGTGATTTCTTGGGTAAATGATGGTATGAGACTTATATGAGGATGCCGATGAATTGTTATAAGATGATTTATAGATGATTATTATCTGATAAATTATTTGATGTTGGGTATGTGGGTGATTAATGATGATGTTGTTTATATGAGGGTGAGGATGGGGTAGCCTCCTATGTGTATGTATGAGTAGTATTCTTTTCCTCACCGTTACACTGTGGTTATTTTACAGGTGATGATGATGACACTACTGGTGTTGAGTTTGGTTAAAGGGAGTGTTGCTCTGGTACATGTGACATCAGGGCATATGATTGGGGGTTCTTTTCTTTATGTTACTAGATGGGAAGGATTTTGTAAACACTTTTAAATGCCTTACATGGCGAGTATGATGTTTTAATTATTGATGATTTGGAGATTCCGCTGCTTGTATATTTTGAAATCCTTTGAGTTCTATTTTCGTTTTAATTCAGTGGTTTTACAATAAATGAGGTTTTAAATGAAGAGATATGTGAACCTTTTTACCCGTTGTGGGAAGTTACTTTTTTTACACTTCAATTTATTAAACGTATAAGAGTTTGGGGTAGAAGGGTGTCACAATTACCTCTACCCCTTCTTTTGTTGCTCTTTTTTCATCCGGCTCCTGCCATCTCTTTCAGCTTCATTGTCCTCCTTCCTTCTTTGCAGAGGTCTCAACATCGGCACAATCTCCTCCACGTCTCTGTCAAGGACCTCAATGTTCTCCTGTGAGTGGCCTATCCTGCATAGCAGTGACAGCAGATCTGGCTAGGTCGGGAGAAAAAAAAGGCGAAGAGAAAAAATGGAAAAATTTAAATTTCGCTTATAAAAATGTGTGGTATGAGTCTGATGCCATTGCGGACTGCAGAGGATGTTGGATAAGATAAAAGATGCAATATAAAACAAATTTTTAAAAATTGTCAATAAATTTTTTCTCCTTTTTAATAGTTCCCCCTTTTATTCAACTTTTTTTCATCATTTATCCCCCTTTTCTTCAATTATTTGTATCGTGCATTAATTATTAAACAACATAAGAGACCAAAAATTATAGTGATTTAGGTAGTTGTTTTTATTCTCCTTATGTAAATTAAACAAGCCTTTAATATTTATAAAAAAATTAATTTACCAAAAAAACAAGCCCTTAATTTTTTATAAACATTTGGATATGAAATTTCAGTTAGTTAAAAGCTGAAATTAGTAATTAATATTTTTTAAAAACGCTATTCTAGCTGGTGTTTTCAAATTCTAGCTCCTAATTGAAATGACTTTTTTTATATTTTATCATTATAACTTTTCATGATTATAAAATTTTAAATTTTGGTTCAATAATTAATGATAACCTTATTTATCATTTTACAATTATAAACTAGTTTTATCGAACGCTTTCAATTTAATCAATTAGCATATCCGATTTCAATTTTCATTTTTTCAGCTAGTATTTTGGCTTTCATCTAACTTATCAGTTAATTTTATCAAACAATATATATATATATATAAAGTCAAAAAATTGTTTAATTTAACTAAAAAGGACATCATTCAAATTTAACTTCTTTATTTAAATATTTTTTTTAAGTTTTTGTTTAATTTGTTTAAAAAAATAAACTTTTAATTTGATTAATTTTTTACCAAATTTTTAAGAAATATTTTTAGAATTATTAATTTAGATTAATATTATTTGACTTGATTAATATTTTTAACAATTCATAGCCAATCAAAAATCGTTCAAGAAAACCCCAAGGGGTTGGTCGAGTTGAGTGTCTTAAGCATGTTAACAACAAGGGTTCAATTCTTGGTTATGTATATGAAAAAGTTTTGTTAGAAGAGACAAAGTTCACTTCGGTGATCTCTATATCTCGAAAAAGATTAGTCTTTGACCTTCGGTGGGGATATCCTTTATGTACACCTAAACTAAATTATAATTACTCTTTCCATACATGTGTACAATCCAAATATTTGAACAAAGGAATAAAAAAGCAACCGTGTGAATATGAATGAATGGATTACAATCAAGTTATGATTTTTTCACACTCAAAATTTTACACTTCATTCCATACTTCATTTTTCTTTCTTTCTCTTTTCTCCCTCTCTCATTACATTAATTATCATACTTTTCGCTTCTCTCTTCATTTCTTTTTTTCTTTCCATCTCTCTCTTTCTATACTCCACTCACCTCATATTTGGGGCGTGGATGTGTTTTTTTCATTATAATTTCATTTTTCAATGAGGTGTTGGTTTGTCCATATATGTGGTTTATAATTATATTGGCTTTACTTCACATAAAATATAGAAACGGACAATAGTTGAACGTACTTATCTAAAAATGAAGTTTCTTTTGCCTTTAAAGGTAAAAAAATGCATTGCGTTCTAATAATTAAGCTGAAGTTAAGAAGCACACAGAGAACCCTAGACAGGCGCCACCCCTTAAAGGGCCTCCTTCCCTCCATGGGAGGGCTTTCCAACCACTTCATGTGGTTTTCCTACCCACTAGGTGGGTTCTCCCATCTCTCTAATGAGAGTGTTTTTTTCCACTTCCTCTACCTCACCACCACCTCTCTTTTCTCCTTTCCAGCCATCACATCCATAAACTTTTGGCCCCTCCTCCTTCTCGAGATTTTGCCTCCCCTCCTCTTTTTCCCACTACCGTTCTCCTACTTAATCGATTCTATTAGATTCATCTCTCTTAGCATTTTACATCACTATCCCACGTAGATCTGCTGTCTTTTATGCACCTCTACCATTAGAGCTCAATTTTATAACATTATTTTACTTAGTTTGGTTGAGGTTGATGCTATGATTGTTTTGCTTTGATTTGATGTTGAGCATATATTAATCCAGAAGGAATAAAAAAGAAAAAGGAAGAAAAGTCTAAGACTCTTTCATTTTTTTTTGTAATAGAAGGCTTTTCCATTATTTTAGGATTATATTGTTTAGATTTATGAGTGTGCATGCTTAGTTTATTATTTTGATATGCAGTGCATTGTTATACTTTTTATTTATAGCATGATGTAAGGTTTATAAGTTTCATTAGACATTTTCAGTGAATGATCTTTGGAAAAAAATGTTACAACTTAAATATTTTTCTCTATATTTGATATACATCTTATTTCTTGGTGCTTTAGGATATTGTTGATTCTTTACTTTTTTTAAAAAAAATGTTTCGAAGTTTGACGTAAAATATTTTAGATTAGGGTTACTTTTAATGGCGGCTCCTTGCTTGAGTTTCACTAATTTTTCTCTCCAATAGCAAAAAAAAAAGAGTTGAATACCTATAAAGACACTTTTATGTTGAAGTCATCACATGAGCTAGAAAATGTAATTGTGTAAAAAGAGAGGATATCATAACTATATAAACAATATGATTAATATAATTACTAATTAGTGAGAGATGAAAACATGTTATCCTTTTTGTCCTTATTGGGTCTCACTTTTTAGGGAGCATTCCTCTCCGACATCGATGGGTTAGGACATTCTCTATCAATGTCTATTAATTGTGGCTGAACACAAACTCTCTTTGGGTTACATTTTTTGTCTTTTTTCTTTTTTTAAGGAATGATGAACATTTAAATTAACCAAAGGTACAATGCTATATCTTCGATTTTTTGTTATGTGACCGGTCTAACAAATATATTATAATACTTCATTGAAAAAGAAGGAGTGCAAGTTGTAGAGACTTCTACAGCAACGAATTTGAATATCACTTTCTCCAATATATTTATGATTTATCCTTGTAAAGATACGAGTAAATTAGGTTGGAAGTAAATTATGATACAAGTAGCACTTTTCATAATATGAGCTACTAAAAGTTATACAATGGCTAAATTAAATATTTTATTCTACTTAAATAATGTGTCCTATTCACATTTTCATCTTTAAAATGCTAATTTATGATGTATTTGCTTGATTCAATATATTTAGGAGTGGGAACAAAATCAGACTATTCCTCAAAGCCTATAACCTAAAAATTCTAATCCTATTTCATAATAGATAATATAATAGAGATATGATAAAAAGGGTCACTAATGATTGACGGGGTGAGAAAAAAAGTGGTAAGCGAATTAACGCACACCCAGAGCATGAGCAAGTAGATCAAAATTTAATGAAAAGCACCAAATCTGGTCCAATACAAAGAGGAAATGAATCAGTCTTCTTCTCTTCACTATCAATAATAGGAGGGGCAATGTGGCATTGGTCCAAGATGGAACAATGAAAGAGAACAATAATTCTATTCGCATAAAAAAAAAGCGGAATAGAAAAACAGAATGGAAGAGTAATACGAAATCCACCCAACCCACTACTATTTTTTGGAATGTTTGATGTTTCATTTGCTTGGCATTATTCCATTATGGATGATGAGAATCTGTCCCTCGCACTCTTCCACCATAAAGTCTATAAATGATGTAAACTTCAAAACCAATCAAAATCTCAGCTGCTTTGCCAAGCCATTCTGTATCCGTTGGGCGTGGAGGATCCGAACCAAGCCTGGGTCAACAATTTCAACCTTTGATCTCTAACCTCACAGAATCTTTGTGTCCAATCTTTGGGTTCAATTGCCTCGAATCCTAACCCAGGTGTCCTATCCTTAGAATTTGGGTTCACAGCCTGTCTCCAATCCACCACGTAAGCAGATACCCTCCTTCTAAACTTGCTCTTGAACTCATCCCAAGCTTGATACTTGTAGTGATTCACTAACCCTTCCTCCACTCTAAGCTGCTTTGACCTGAACCCCTCCTTCTCATTCACCTGAAAATGATGTATAACATTCCACAAACTCCGGTCCACCGCATCCACCAACACCACCGACTTGTGCCTCTGCTCCACCCTCCTCCGACACGTGTACCCTTGTGTCACTCCTTCCACCGGGTGCTGCTTCTGACCCGAAGGCCCAAATTCTAAGCACCTCATCGATACTTGCCCCACCCTACCCTTCCCTTGTTCCCGTAGTAACATTGATTTCAACGAAGGAAATTCATGCCCAAGCCCAAGCCCATGACCATCACCGTTTTCGTTTACATCTCCCCAGGAGGGAGAATATACGAATTCGTCAACGTCCACATACATCATCCAAGTGCACAATCCTTTGGACTTGGAATATAGAATACTGTGAGAAAACCCAGCTTCCTGGGTCTTGGGCCAAATCCAAAGCAACGTGCTAATGTTGTAACCCTCTGCACGGAGCTCCTTGATCACTTCATACAAATCATCATCGCTATCATTATCATACAATATGAAATTTCCCACACCAACCTCTGAATGGTACATAACCCATTCTCGTAAGAACTTCGCCACGTTGTAAACCATCGTGCACGCACACAATAAATATTCGGGCTGTGCCTGGGCCTGGATACGAGTCTCTACAGCATTGGGCTTGGGCTTGGACCTGGGCATGTAATACGCTACGGACGGCACCACGATGTTTTCTCCAATAATCTCGATCGATATCCCGACTCTTTCGGAACCCAAACCCAATTGAGACGGATCCGGGTGTGGGCAACGGAAAACCTCTTGAACGGAGCTGGTAACGGCGTTACGGACGGCGTCTCTGCCGTCTCCAATCTGGAACACGCAACGTAGCTCCTTCGTGGACCTTCCGTAACCCTGGCGATGGTTCACACCTTTCGCGAACAAAACGACGTCGTCCTCCGTGGAGAAAGACTCGTACACCAGAAAGTTCCACCTCATCAGTTCCGGCGCCGGAGATTGAAACGCGGATTCATTCTCCGACGTTCCTCCTGACACCAACACAGGCTGCGAGAACATGCGACGGCGCCGAACCGATTCCGGCAAGTCACACTTGAACGTTGTCCGGTTGGTGAAAGGTAAGACACCGGAGTACCTTGCCGGAGACGTGGCACTGTTGGGGAAAAGGCAGTGACGTTCGTCGGTGAAAGATAAGGGCGTGTTTGGCGAAACGATGATGAGAATCTCCCAATCAGGTAGAAGAACAGAAACGGTTGATAGAGAGTCCTTGAAGTTGATGGAGGAGACGCGACGCGTTTGATGAGCGAATTCGTTGATGATGTTGCTTTTGCGGTTGAGGATGACGGCATGGTTGCTTGTGTTTAACTTCCGGCGACCGGTTTCAACGTCGGAATATGGACGCCAACGGGAAATTGCATTAGGAGAGAGGTGAAGGGAAAATGCAGCGAATAAAATGATGGCGAGTAAGGTGATGAGGAAGATTGTTCGGGGCCTCCGTCGCATGGTTTCCCAGAGGCTGAAGAGACACGCCAAAATGTAGATCGATGCTGCAGGTGGCTATGCGTGACAATGTTGAAATGAATTGGATTGAATTATTTAATTAAAAATGATATTGGTAATATTAGAATTGGAAATGTTGTGGCAGAGAAAATAAATGGGAATTAAGATTTATTATTGGAGAATACATGATGGTGACCCAAATGGGAAGGTTTCAGGTTTCTCCTTATTAACATAAGAATCATATTCTATAAAGTCGTGGGAATGTTGGGAGAGTTTGTTACAGATAGCTGGCGGAGGGTTAATTATTAGCCCGCGCCATTCATAAATAGAAATTACTACTAGAAATATATATACGCGTATTAATTAATACTAATATATCACTAATTGTAGAATGAATGAGTGCTAGTGCAATAACATAACATTGCATGTTGAAAGAGAAGGGAAGTCAAAGAGACAGAAGGAGGATCTGTAGGACAATTTTTCTTTTCTGATTTGGTCGTCAGTGAGCACATACATACAGAGCTAGAGACCTTTACGTGCTTGCAGCGTCTACGTTGATTCTTGTTTTTGGCCTGTGGGTGTCTTTAGCCTTAGCACGATGCACTTCTTCTGATGACACGTGGCGGAAAAAATGGCCAACTAGATGCCACCAAACTCAAATCTCTCTATTATGTCTCAATCTTGTTGCATAATTTACTGTCATTACTCGTTACTTATCTCTAAATTTAATTAAAAATTATTAAATATCTCATGCGAATATTTATAAATTTATGTAAAATATAAAATTTAAAAAATAATTTAAATTGTTATAAATTTGTATTTCTGATAATAAAAAATAATATGTAAAATATAAATTTAATATTTTTTATTTTGAAAACTTTTTATTAATAAAAATTTATTTTAATAATAATTTATAAATATTTTCTTGTGCTAATATTGATTGAATCAAACATTAACTAAAAATTGAAAAAATAAATATTTCAAAGTGAATAACATTGAAAGGATAAATATGAATCTATTTTTAATTAATATAAAAGTTTGAAAGATGTGTATAATTAAATTTATGTTGACCATTACCAAAATATTTTTTCAATTTATCTTGACCATTACCAAAATTTTTTTGGGCTTTCTTCTCAAAGTAATTTATTTACCACTATAGATTTTCTATAAATACACGGGGAAAATAAATATTTAATTAAATATACATTGAATCACAGAATTGTATATTGCAAATAAAATAATTTTAATTTATTGAATGCTACTTCTATAAAAAGGTTATTTGATCAAAATTTTGATGACATATATGCAATTAATTTTCTTCAACAAAACTTTCATATATATATATATATATAGAGAGAGAGAGAGAGAGTATATTAAGGGGCTAAACATGTTAAGATATTAGAATTGATTGACTTTGATTCACTATTTTTAGTATTAGTATATTGCGAGATATTTAAGGTTATTATGTAAATAAATTTATGACTATTTTTTTCTACATCATTTTATGCTTTAATTTTATTCAACAAAGAATTCTTTACTTCTTCATTTTTTTCTTCGTCCATATTGTTAGATAAATAGAAAAATATTTAATCAATTTAGTTTTTGTAAAAATAATAATTTCTGTTAACAAATGTTTATATTGAAATAATTATATATTCTATCATTATTAGTGAGAATTACAAATGTATATATTTTTTAATTTAATATATAATAAAATTTGTCTAATTATTTAACACATATAATTATTACATAAAATTTGTATATTAATTAATAATTCACCAACGGGAGCTGTTTTAAGTAATACATACTTATTTATCTTCAACTAAAGTTTGGAATTCGAGTCCGTGGAATACTGTATTTAAACCAAAAATATTAATTAATAATTTCAATACTATGAATCTATTTTTAATATAAAAGTTAATTTGAAAAATGTGTGTATCACAAAATAAAAAATACTGATTAATTACATGAGAAAAAAAATATATCTATATATAGAGTTTATCACACTTTCGAAGAATGAAAATGTCAATTTAATTTATTATATAAGAGTCGACTAAAAAATAAATATAAATTATAGAATATGTAAAAATAAAATATCTAAAGTTTAAAAAATATACATAACTAATCCATATTATTTTAAAAAATCCTATAAATTTAAAAAGAAAAATTTTAAAAAATAGAAGTTAAAAATAACATGCATAGTTCTCTAAATGCTCGCTTAGCAACAAAAATTCTCTAAATGCTCTAAGTAAGAACAAATCAAGAGATCAGTCTTCCAGTGAAATATGCTTTAATTTAGTACTATAATATCAAATAAATTAGAAGCAACTCGGTTTTATTGTTATTTTTTTCAAAAAAACTTACAAGAATCAACTCAGATTTGGACCGTTTGGTGCATCTAATTGTGTCATAGGCTGGGCAAGTCACAACTGTATAAAGGGAGTATAAAGGGAAATTTTCTCACCAGAATCTTATCCTTTGATTGCTTCCAAAGTTAACTCACCTAAATTATTCCTTATTCAGTACTTAATCAATTTAAATAATTTTTAAGTATTGAATGAATAAAAAAACCGAATATCTTTTATATTTCTTGTATTAAGTGTATAAGTATTATGTTATCTTTTTCATTTAATATATAGTTTACCAGACCGATTACCCACTAAAGTCCACCCAGTGATTGATGGTTTGACTAGTTTAACATGATGTTTTAGCTTCAAAACTTTATTTACCTTCTTTTTTTTTTGTTTAACCATATGGAGGCAATCCTATTCGAGCCGGGATTATCCACATCATGGTGGGGCTAACTCTCCCAGCAGGGATTTTTTCCATCCACAAGACTCGAACCCAAAATTGTCTTCTTTGTACACAAAAAAAAAAAATTGCCAAAATGATTGTGAAGAAATTGTCATACGTTATATTTTAATTTACCTAACAAATTTTGAGTAGAAAAGTAATAATAAATAAATATATAAGGAAAATAATAAAATATCTTAATTATAGCAGTTACAAATTAAGGATTTAAAATCACAGAAAGATTATGAGAAATAAAATCATACATTAACTAAGAGAGAGATCTTTACTAAAAAAAACTAAGAGAGAGATTGAAAATATTTAAAAATAAGGATACTGTCACATTTATTAATTAATTATTTTACTATAACCTTTTTAATTATGCTTTGGAAAGAAATTAAATAAACACAACAAATTAAAGTAAGAATAACCAACAAAACTCAACGCAGAGGGTAAACAATCCAGAGAATCCATGAGCAGTAATCTGCTTAACTCCGAAAATGGCTGATCCCAAAATATAAAATCTATTTCTTCGTGAAGTGAGTATACTGTTTTATTATAATTTAATTTAAAATAATTTATAATAAACTAAGAAAATCATAGTGATATATCAACGTAAAAAGTCTCGCATTAAAACATAACGGTTGTAGGAAAATTATTACTACTTATTAACTTCAAGCTCAAACACCGCTGTCGTATAAATCCAGAATAATAATGTGTTTGATTTATATCAAAATTACGTTTTAAACGTGGGTCCAGATATAAGTTTATTTCAATAATGTTTATCCAAATCCGCATTTAAAACGTGATTTTAGAATAAATCAAATATAAATTTATATTGTCCAAGCATCCATCGTACGTACAAAAGCTGGTAATCCATTGGGGGTGGGGTTGGATTTTGCCAAATAAAAAAAAAAATATTAACTACTATAAAAACTCCATAGTCTTTATCACATATGTGAATTTTGGCCAAAGCAACAGGCAGTGAATCATTACCAAATGCCAATTATGGTTAGAGATCATGGCATATATACAAAACCAAAATTAGAATTTAGGGATTGTGTTTGGAATAATGGAATTCATTATTCATTAAAATTGAAATGATTTTATTTCAAATAATTTTTTATATTAAACTTATTATAAAAGTTAGATACTTAGATTTGAATTATAAAAATGATTTAATTAATATACATTATCAGTGTAAAAAAAGTTACACAGACATCTAATTATGTGTCGTCTTATCATTTAATCGAATGTGACACCTCATGTGTTATTAAATTCAATAAATGATGTGACAGCACATCATTTGATGTCTGTGTAAAATTATTTTACACTGACAGTGTATATATATTAAACTCATTTAAAAATTAAAATTAAAAACTAAAAAATTACACCGTGATTTTAATAAGTATATATTACTATTATCAACATAAAAAAGTTACACTGTCATCTAATAATGGACTATCACACAATTTAATAAATATGATAATTTAAATAATAGTAAATTCAATAAACAATGTTACTGAACACTATTAAATTCTTATACCATAATTGGTACTCTTTTAGTTCCTTTAAGGTTTACATACGATTAATTAAGAAGTAGAATTAATATCTCATTTTTATTAATATGATAATGTAAATTCTTATTATATTTTTTACATTTCTGATTAATTAATCTCTTTATCATTTATTATTCTTATTTTTTATTTTTTCTATTTCTCCATTGAATGAAATAGTATAATTGGTTACAATAATTGATATAAATTGTATTTAATTTTTAAAATGATATGAGACCTTATCTATGCCGCACTTATTTCATATGTATAATTATTTTAATTTATATATATTTATATTATTAATTAATTAGTATTTTTTTCAAAAAAATAATTAATAGTAATATATGTTATAATCATAAGAAAATAATTATTATTTTTATAGAAAACAAAAGAGCAGGTAATAAGTGTGGATACGAGTGCTTTTTTTATGCATTATAGTGTAAAACGATCAAAGAAAAACAAAAAGAACCCTAACCTCCCCTCTCATACAAAGAACTAGAGGCATCATACAAAAAAAAAACACAATAGAAAGATTAAGTAAAGAATCAAAAACCCTATAATCACAGGTTAGGTCCAACCCAGTCTTAGCAAAACTATCCGCAAGAGAATTTGTTTCCCTAAGAGTGTGTTTCCAAACCACATTATTGAATACTTTTGCAATATCTAAAATCTGATTAACCAAACCGGAGGTTGAATGGGTAGAGCAGCAACCTTCATTTATCATCTTCACTACCAGAAGCGAGAATAAACTTTGAGTATTAGAATTACTACCCACACCAGTATAGATCTGGGTACGAGTATCTTTATCTTTATATATATAAAAGTAAGGTAGTGAAATCATCTTTTGAAACATAAAAGAAGGATAAAAATGAAAATTTCTTTAAAAAAAATTTCTAAAAATAGTAAGTCACTTTCCCATTTAAATTGTTAACATTAGTGATCATCAATAATTAGTTATAATAATTATGTTAGTTAAAATATCACTACATTTGTTGACTTATAATAATAATAATAATTTATCCTCTTATTTACTTGAAAAGCCTCCAACTTTTGCTAATTTTTATCTTATAAAAATAAATAATTTAATTTGTTTGAGAAATTATAAATATACCAAAAAAATAAATAAACATTTAGCTTTTAATAAATAAATATTTTTATTCATTTATTAGAAAAACATTTTAGTATATTTTATGAAATATAGAAGAAGAATAAAAATATAATATCAAATTTAAAAATTCTAAAGAACATATTAAAAACAAAACCCTTTACAATTGCAATAATAGTAATTATTTAACTCTGGTTATTATCTCATAATTAAAGCCTTTTTCATATTTTTAATATTAAATTTATCTAAAAAAATTTGTAAATTTTGCTAAATTATTGTGACAAAAATCCTTTATTTGATGTTGATTAATTATTTCCTACCATTCTTTTTATTTTTCAATGACAAGAAAATAAAAATACGAGTCAAATATTTAAGTTACAGGTTAAAAATTACAAGAAAATTCTTGATAAAAATTAATTTATAGAGTAAAATCAAATCAAACGAGAATGCAACTTAACAAGAAAATTTACTAATAATTTAGTTATAGGGTGAAAGTAAATCACACATGATAAAAAATTTTAAATAAAAATAAATTCATATTTAATTTACTCAAAGAATGGTATTAAAATAAAGTATTTAATATTAAAATTTCTGTTGATCATATATTATATGAAAATTTATTATTATTTAAATGATAATGTAAGAAAATATCATACGGAAATTAATATTTTATATGAAAGCTCATAAATATTAAAATTAAAAGTACACTTTTTTGCTCGAGGATGAAAAATTTTCACAAATTATATATTTTAATATTTAAATTTAAATTATAGGGATAAATAGACTTATAACACATAGAAATAATTTTTTTAAGAAAAACACATTAATAACTAAATAATAATAGTACATTTGTATTGAGACATAGTAATTTAAGAGTACAAGTATAATACACGGGGATGACCATTCTATATGAAAATAATGATATTCAACTTATAATAATTCAGATAAATACCCATGTTTTTGAAGCAAGATTCTTATCAAGAAACAATGTTAGAGGAAATTTTTTTATCCTAAGAATATTAAACTTTGTGTTGATTATACTTACTTGAAATTTTATTACCATTTTAATTATAAAGTAAAAAATATCACCTAAGATTAAATATTATACATAAAAAGTCATTAGTATCTAAATTAAAAATATGAATTAATTGAATATTTTAGTATAAATTTTTATCAATTGTAAATATTTTGCTTATATTTTGTTGTGTTTAATTGTAAAAATATTAAAAAACACGAATTAATAAAAATAGACCTTTAAATTTTAAGTTTATTTGTATTTATTTGTTATATTAATATATAGATTACAATAAATAAATATAATTTATCCTAATTAAGAAATAATGTTGATTTCTTTTTTTACTTTTTGTGTATAATCTGTTTAATCCATATGTAATCAATATTGTAAGTAGTTATGACATATTTCACACGTGTTATTCCATTATTTTTTTTTACACGTGACTTATTTTCTATTTTCTATTTTCACACTATTTCCTATCATATTTCATACTAATTTCTTTTTTATATTTTGTTTTACAATCATGCTAATCATATTTTTTATTCTTTTCAAGTCTTTCAATAAATATATTTTTTGTGCATTATAAGCATTACAATTTATTTACGCATTATGTAATTAATATTGTAAATAATTGTGACATATATTTTACATATATTATTACATTATTTTTTAAATTATCGTTTTATTATTAATATTTTGCCCCTCAAAACTAAATATCCAACGCACGGGTCAACACACTAGTTTATTTAAAACGTAAGTGGCGAGCAAAAATAAAATCCCTCTCTCCCTTTTTTGGTCAAGTCTCCCCCTTATTTTGGTCAGCATGACATGGCAGAAGAGGCCGCCGCCACAGGCCCAATGGCCCAGTCCAGACACAAAAATAGACCCTCTCAGAACAAACTTCATTTTTCTTACCAAAAAAAAGAACAAACTTCATTTTCTGACAAAAGAAAAAGAACAACATTCATTGGGTCCGACCTAGATGGATAAAAATACGGTCTCCACTGTCTGATTATGCCACATCAATCTGCACCAGTTTTTTGTTGGCCTGATCAGGTACTGAGCAACATTTTTTTAATCTAACTAATGTTTTTTTTTTACATTGGGAATAAACTATTAATTGGGTTTGGTTTGTAAGGAGAGTCAAAGAAAATAAAAAAATAAAATTAAAATAATTTTTTAGATTATTTGAAATGAAGGAAAATTTGGTGAATAATGAAAGGAAGAAAATTAGAAATATATAAAATTGTATTGATTTTAGTGCAATTTCTCCCCCTTTTCCACCTTTTCTTTTTAATTAATTAAATAAGGAAAAATATGTTGAGATCTTTATTTTTCTATTCTCCATTTTTTTCATCTTTCAAATCAAACATAGCATAAATGTTTTGTAAGCGAAAATGGATTGATTAAGCCAAACTATTATGGTATTCTCAGGACGGATAGCCGATTAGAAACTGTTTAGTTTATCTTTTATTTCGTCTTAATTTTTAGTCAAATCAATGTTTTTAAGCTTCACATTTATGATTGATTTTAAAAAAATCTGACAATATACATGTTTAAATAAAAATTAAATTAAATATAATAGGATCGAATTGACCAGGGTATAAATTAAATAAAATTATGAAACGATAATGTTGCAATAGTTGAAAAAAATAATTTATATAATTAGTAAATATTTATACTTCTATGGTCCAACAAATTGTACTTTTATATTTTTTATTGTAATTATACTTTTACCTTTTAGTAATTATTGATGCACATTCTTTTTTATTTTAAATTGTTATGTAGGCCTTTAAGTGGGTTTTGTGTGTATTTGAACATATATGGGTTGATTGAGTCGCATGCATGTGTTGGTAATTATTGGAGAGTAAATTTGGTAAAGGTGTGGTGGTTAAGGGGTTTCTTTCTCATTTTGTGTACAATGGAAGTACTAAAGCTTGAACTCACGACCTAATGTAAACTATCCAACCCTCCGAAACCTTAAATCCTAAACTACCCACCCGTGGGTTGGTTAAGGAATCTCAGATTAAAGCTTCGGCGAACAACTAATTGGAGTTTGTATTGTGCCAATTAATTGGTAGAAAATGAACAAAAGGATTTGAGTTTGAACAAATATGAAGACTTTCATGCAACTGTTGTTTATAAACATCAACTAGATGTGTGTGCATATATAGGAAAACAATAAGAATAATTGAAATAAAAAATTAACAATGTAATTGATATTTAAATTTATTTTGTCGTATATGTCATAAATTATTAAAAGAAATGAATAACTATTTTTATAACCTCAAAACTAATTTTAAAATCTTAAACAAATAAGTCTCAAATTTTTGTTTTGAAATTAAAAAATTGATAAATTATATAGGGTTGGAAGTATTTTATCACTTTAAATGAGTTGATCCAACTTAACTCAAGTTAGTTAGATTTAATGTGACTTTTAAATTTCAATGGCCTAATATCAAGAATAGATTTAATGAATTAATTTTTATCTAAATGTTTGTATCAACTAGGGGTGGAAACAGGCCAGGCCAGGCTTTGGCAGGTCTGAGCCTGGCTTGACTCCCAATTCTTAAGCCTGAGCCCGGCCTGATACCTGTTACATGCCTTTTTGTAAGGCCTTGGCCAGACATGTAAGCCTGTTTAGAAGCCTGTTTTATAACAAGACCTACAAACAGGCCAACGGGCCTATATAAGCCTATACAGGCCAGCAGGCCTTTTAAGCAGTTTCTAATATAATTAATTTAATATATTCTAGTTTTTTACTATATTATAAATTTTTTAATTATATTTATAGTTATTTATATAATTAATTTAATATATTATATATTATCTAAATATATAATAAATCTGTATATTGGATTACCACGTGTCAATATTTTAGAAGCCATCCCACAAACAGTTCCCTCACTTCTTCGAGTAACTGCATATGTATAGCAGTTTTCAAAGATATGTTTTGCAAAAGGCACACTCAACCAAAATCTGTTCAAACCCTCCCTACTTGGATGGGTTATGAACTTCAATTTTTTTTTCTCTTCCCCTTCACTTTGCCTCCTATCTTCTGTTCATTATGAATTTTCTTGTGTCACAAAGAACACTTTCTAGCATTGTTTGTATATTTTGGGGACAATTCATTTGAGTCATGCAGAGATTAATTTTCATTTTATTTCTAATGACATAGGATACTAGAGAAGCACAAAGGAACAGTCTCTTATCTTGAAAACAAGAAGATCCCTGCATATTTTCACAGCTTTTCATGGTGCACTTGGGATGTTTTTTAATACTAAAGTGAGTCCACAAGGAATTATAGAGGGCATCCAAAGGTATGTAATTCTACTACATTTTCAAGTAACTTCACCTGTGTGATAGGCAATAAATTTGAAGTATACCAACAATGATTTTTGTGTTCTATTAAATAGTCTCTCAAATGGAGGTTGTTCATCAAAGTTTATCATCATTGATGATGGATGGCAAGAGACAATATATCAATAAGTTTTACAAAGAAGGTGAACCATTAATTAAAGGAAGCCAGTAAGTCTCTCTTTTCATTTGAGGCCATACTTTTTCCTTCCATTTTTTGGTTACCATGCTCACATCTTTTATCAAAATGTTAGGTTTGCAACCAGATTGACAGATATTAAAGAAAACAAAAAGTTCAATAGTGCAGGCTCTGACAATTCTTTCAACAATCTCCATGATTTTTGTTGACTCTATCAAAAGCAGAATGAGTGTAAATTAAAGTAAACTATATTTTTTCACCCTATCTATGTCATATGCCTATAAAGCTACTACACCATGATTCATTAGTAACTTAAAAATTGACAACGAATATAATTTCGTTTTCTGCAGATTTGTCTATTAAGAAATAGATTTTAGAGCATTTGGGTTTTTAGAATGATTTCTATCTTTAATTTGAAGTTTTTGGAATTACCTAATTATATAAATAGGTTCCAAATGAAAGTTGAAGTATAAATAGGTGTCTGATTCTTTGTTTAGAATTTACTGTATGACAATTGACAACCATGTGACATGCATTTCTCTCAATCTCAGACTCATATTTTTTTCTCTCAATTGCCATGAAATTAATGGTACATAAATCTCTTATTGTGGAGGTGAATGTGAACTTCACCCTCTATTAACTATAAAAAACCCTCTAGAATGCCAGATAAACACTTTCTCATTTATTAACATAATAATCATGTTTCCATGATCAGCTTGGGCAGAATATCAAAGCTTGAAGAAGATGAATGAAGCAGAGGGTGGCACTATAGTTGTCAGTGACCAATAATAAGAGTCCTTTTTTTTCTGTTAGCTTTGAAATACATAACACTGATGTGCAAGCTTCAAATGGACTGAAGCATCAACAACAAACATTCGAAAATATTATCTTATCCCTTCTAAGTATTACTTCCCAAGTGAATAAGAAACTATTATTTGGTTTCCGGATTGAGATGTAAAATATTAGTGTAAACCTCATGTAGGCCTGCTATTAATTTTAATATTTTTGTATATTTTGTTGTAAAATTTATATTTTTGTAAATGATACAAAATTATATAGTATTGTAATTAATGAAAAACAACTATTTTGCATATTGTTGGTTTGGCGCGAGCCTTTACAGGAAATATATCTTAAGTCGCTCCCCTAATTAATAATAGGGCATAGTTCTTAAATATAGAAGATAACATTTTAAATAAAATGTTGGAAGCATTTTCAGTAATTAAGAATACGTACAAAGACATCTTTTATTATTTTTCTTTTTTCATTACGTTTTGTATTTCATCTAATTATAATTTATAATTTATTTTACTGAAAGTGGAACTGTACAGAACCGACACATAAATCATTCTCTAAACAAGGTTGTATCATGGAACAATTAAAAAGGCTTTTTGGATAAAAAAATCTACAGAAAAAAAAACAACTCTACTAATAAGACAATCTTCATTTAATTATGAATTTATGCATCCAAATTATTTTAAAGATTTAAAAGTATGTATATTTATAAAATGTTTAGTTAATAAATTGTTAATGGATATTTTTGAAGGTTAAACGTTGAGAAATAAAAATAATATACATTATTAATTTCAAAATTTAAAATATACACTTAAAACTGAAAATAGAGTAATATTACAAATTTACTTTCAAGTTATAGAAATATAATCACATCTTATTGGTTTGTTTATAATTTGGTACACTTTCTCAATTCCCAACTACTTTCATAAATAATTTCTTAATTCTTACATTAAAATTAATACATAATATCAATTTATTAATTATATATTCAAATAATTTAAATGTGCAATTTATCATGAATATTCAACCCGTGCATAAGAACGGGGCCGATGCTAGTTATATTAAATAGGCCGGCCTGTTAAGCCTAATAGGCTTTTTCATAGGCTTGAAGCCTGACCTATTTAACTAAATAGGCCTTTTAACAAGCCTTGGCCTGGCCTTTTTAATAAACGAGCCAGGTCAGGTCAGGCCATAAACAGGTCAGGCCGTAGGCCCCTGACAGGCTGGCTGACCTATTCCCACCCCTAGTATCAACTTTTTCTAATCCATTAGTTTTCAATTTATTTTTATTTTGTGTAAAATCTATTAACATTATCTGTTGAATTTTACATAAATACTAAATTCAACTGAATCACAAGTATTAAAAAAGGATGAAAAATAAGTTATCTAAATAAGAAATAAGTAAAAAAAAGTAATTAATAGTATCGAGTTTAAAATATGAGATTAAGAAAAAAGAAATATGTTTCATGCTCATATTACTTCTGCTTAAATCTAAATATAAATTACAATTTGGTATTTGCTCTAGTAGTTTAAACACTTTATCCTATAAATTAATTAATAGAAAGATTATGTATCACATTGAGTTTACACAAGATACATAATAATTTAACATGATAATTAAATGATCTTTTATATTGTTTTGTTTGAAATAAATTTATATTTATTTTAATTTCTGGTTTGTGATTTATATTTATAATACATCCATGCTATGGACACATATGATAATTAAAATTTACAATTAAGAAGACAAATAAAACTTGAAATACAACCTATATCAAATTCAGTACAAATGACTATCAAACCGGGTACGGTTTGAAGCTTTGAAGATACCTTGGTATTCCAATGATACGGGTGAGAATGTAGCCCATGGAAACCAATGGTTGGAGAATAAGGCTGAGCTTGATTTCACATTCTTAGTTAGCCCACTCTCATAGAAAAGACAGGGATTGTACTTAAATTCAAACACTTGTATCACTGTCTATCCTTGTATTTAGTTTGTAATGACTGTATCCTGAGTATGTACTCAGTAATCTCTATGTACAAGAAGAATCTGAGTTGAGAGGTTCTAGCGAACATCTAGCTTAGAATGAGTAGTAATACTCAACACTTAGTTAAGTGTCTGAGAGCCTGGAGAGGCTTGGTGGAAGAAAGAATACTTGTGGTAGAGCCTGGAGAGGCTTGATAGAAAAGAATACTTGTTGTGTTGGCCTGGAGAGGTTAACATGTGTATCTGTGGTTTCAGATAGTGTGACATATATGTGGCTGCAAGGGTCTGGGGGATTCGGAGTGGCACATATTTGTTGTTGTTATTAAAAGCTAGTGGTGGTTTGCCACTAGGACTGGATGTAGCTCACAGGGTTTGTGGGTGAACCAGGATAAATTCTGTGTCTAAGTTCTCTTTCCCTTAATCTCTTTTATTTACAGTCTTTACATTTACGATGGGGATTGAAAAGTATTTTTCATAATAATCTTAACACAACGATTTCAATAAAACAAGTTTTCATACAAACATAACGTTAAAATGTCTCTAGTGTAGGTTGAAGTATTATAGAAGAATATTTTCAGAGGGATGTCTGAAATACCTGTCTGAAGTGAGCCCAACAGGAACTCAGTTCAGACACATGAAATAGATGGTCTCTGATCATCTAAAGTATTTCAGAAACAGTTCTGAAGGTACTCTTAGTAATATTCTTCAGAAGACACTAAGAGAAGTTTGTTTAAAATCAAAACAATCTTAAGTGTAAGAGAAAGTTTTTAATCCAAATCTTTCATATATTCCGCATGTTCTTAAAATAACTCTGATCTTAAGATTGGTTTTGTACAATGATCACTTAGCGTGATTGATTATTTTAAAGATTTCCAAAATTGTCTTAAAATGTCTACAACACTATTCAACCCCCCTTTCTAGTGTTGCCTGTGGTTCTAACAATTGGTATCAGAGCTCACCTTCGGGTTGAGCATCTAACAAATGCAGAAGGAGTAGATCCTCAGAAGATGGAAATCTCACCAGGCTGAAGCAACTCTGAAGAATGATAATGAGAATAGGAAAATCATTTTTCCAATACTCATTATTCATAAGGCTAAAGCACAGGATGCAACAGAAAAGGAAAGTGAATCTATCTCTAGATCACAAATTGGTAACACCTTTCCTATCTATATTTAAGTTATAATTTTAATATGGCTATTAATCTATTGCATGATTTGTTTTATTGAAATTGTGAAAAATATGATTACATGATATAATTGTTTCATGCTTTCGAAATTATGAAAATATATGTCTGCATGATATGTGTTTTACTATGTTTACTGTGTGAAATGTATGATTCATTTTATGTATGCTTTACTTATTTAAATATATGTGTTGAAGAGTCACACATGTTTAGTAAAGTAATAACTGCGTTTTAAAATTAAGTAAATGAAGAGTCGTGTGTGTTAGTCATAACTGTTTTTGAAAATATGAAACGGCACGATGTGAATCATTGAATCATCAACCGGTTTCTCTCAAAGGACACGATGCACATCTCTCCACAACTGCTTAGTGGATGGAACCGCTCCTTTCATAAAATGAAGCGACGCTTGATTGCCTATTTAAAGGATTGGAAGATCATTAGAAGAACCTCACAGTTTATTTCCTTCCAATTCATCTTAATCTATCTCAATGGCATTAAGATCAACAATCTCTTGTGCTCAAAGTCTATGCAAGTATGATGAAAGAATTATTCCCACAAGGGGAGTAAATTTAAGCGACTTTGACAAAGAAGGACTAAAAATCTCTGAGTATTTCAAGGAAGCTGGCTGGATTTCCTTTCTTGAAGAGGCATCGTTCCCCTGGCATGAGCAGAGTATTCTAGATTTCTGGAACAACTCAGAAGTGTTTCTTGAAGAGACAAGCGGTATAAACACTTCAGTAATGGGAATGCCTATCATAGTGGACTTCAAGGTTCTGAAGGAAATCATTGGGGCTGAAGCAACCGGAAAACAATTCTCTTCAGATTGGGAAATCAATGATAGAGAGAAAGAGATGCATGATCAAATGTTATTTGGTCGCAGAACTCTTGAAACACCAGTTTGCTCAAACTTACTGGAAATTCCCAGAATTCTGCTGACAATCATTAATTGTTGTATTCTACCCAAAAGGAAGGATACAAACATCATCTCTGATATGGAAAGATTCATGCTGATACATCTCCTTCAAAGGAAAAGATTAAATCTTCCCAGAATCATCCTCTACCATATGATGAGAAGAAAATTAGAAGAAGTCAAAGTCTTTCCCCATACTACACTGATTATGAAAATCCTTCAATATAAAGGATTTCCTACTGAAAGATTCTTTGACCAGGAGCCATCACCCTTGTTCACTATAAAGGAATATGAACATTCTAAGGGGATACCAGCAGAGATAAAAGAAGAACACAATTCTCCGTCATCAACTCAGAATCAAATGGAGTCATCTGATTCTCTAAGAAATCATGGAGATTTAAGAGAAATTTTCAGAAGATGTAATATAAGGAAGTTGAATGAACGCATCGGACGGCTGGAAGAAACACTCAGATTCTATCAACGAGAACTGCAGATGCTGAAAACACAAAAGGAGAAAGTCTATGCCAATGAGAACAAACCTGTTGAAGATCAATGATACACTTGTGTTCTGAAATTTTTTTTTCTCTGTATCTATGTCTTTCTGTTTTGAGTCCATTTCACTCTCTATCTCTGTTTATATGTGTTTCTCTTAATATTAACATTCTATGTGTTCTATTTGTTTATATGTGTTTCCTCTTGTGCACATTTAAGTCTATCAATAACATAGCTCTATCCTTAATCGATTAACAAATTGTATTTCTAAAAGATAAATTTAATTAACCTAATAAGATAATTTTTAAAATTGATAAAATGTTATCTGTAATTTTAAAACACTTAATTTAAATAATTAAACAAATTACAACCAGGTGCTACTGAAAGGTACTTCTAGTTTGAATGTTTCAAGAAACAGGTTTTAAGAAGACCATCTAAGAAACATCATCTAAAAAGGACATAATGTGATAACATCTCCATTGTCTGAACCTGTTCAGAAAGTTCAAAATAAACTCACTAAAACTATGGGTCAACAATGTTAAGACAGTTAACACTCTATGCACCAAACCTAACTCAACCTTTGAGTGGATTATACTAACTTAGTAATATCTCTATTCATCTAGCCCGTTCAAAAGGCTCCTTACGGACTGTCTGAAATTGTGGGTCTGAAATGTTAAGGGATAGTTACTCAAGTCATTAGAATCCAACTCAATTGTAAAGGGGTAGGTTAAGATGACTGTTCAAAGATTCTCTAGGAGCACAAAAGACAAAGGCATACTGAAACGTGCAGACATCAAGCAACCTTAGATGAAGAAAAAGTCTTCAAGGCAAGAAGCAATGTCAGTTAACACCTCTTCATCCAGATAACAATAAACGGATTATGTGGTAACATCTCTTCTTTACCTAATCTAAACTTTCATGATCCTTTATTCAATGCGTTGTCCTCTGAAAAGACGTGTTGTTTTAATAAGGGGGTCTCTTGGAACAATAACGCCTAATATCTTTAAAGGTCGCGGCATTTCACTTTTCTATCAATCAACGCACTCTTCCCAAGAACGCGCTGTCAGTGTCAAAATTAAATGCTCTTGTATATATTCTCAAACTTCTATTTGCTCTCTTCATCTCAACCTCCAAATCTCTCTAGGAAACCTCCAAAAGATTTCTCACTTCCATCTCTCAAAATGTCTTCCTCTATCCTTCAAACTCAAATTGTAGACTTTCAGAATCTCTCTAAGGTTGGTTATAATGTAACTGCCTTTTTCGAAGCCGCCGGATGGTTACCTTTCTTTGAAGCCATTGACTGTCAATGGCATGAAGAAAGTGTGTATCAATTCTGGAACACGCTTTGTCTGGAAAACTCAGGGGAAGAGACCTGCCTCAAAGCCCAAGTTATGAATCAAAAGGTGGTTGTAACTACCAATATCCTTGAAAAAGCTCTCGGAGTAAAAGCTGAAGGAGAATTGTTCTCCACAGCTTGGAAAGATCTGTTTGAGGAACAGTTTAACCATCTAATCTTCAATAGGAGAGGAATGAAAGTTATTCCCAAAGTTCTCTTCAATATTCTGAAATATTGTGTGATCCCACGAATTAAGGATAACCATAACCTTGAAATGGAAAGGTTCTGTGTTATCAATCTTTTGCAAAAGAAGAAGATTAATCTTCCGTGGATCATTCTTTTCGATATGGCAAGAAGAAAACTGGAAGACTCCACTATCCTACCTCACAATACTGTGATCATGAAGATTCTTATGGTAAACAATGTGTTCATTAGCCACCTGTACGATCATAGACATCCTGGTCTTCTTAAGGTAAATCATCGGAACACAGAGGAAACCGATGACATTCCTGAGATTCAAAGACTAAGGATGGAGAATGCTCAACTACGTCGCAAGATAAAGGAGTTAAGGAAGAATGTGCTCAAGATCTCTAATAATATCTAGTGTCTAACGAGCAATCTTATTAAAATTAGTTCCCTCTATCATCTTTAGAACTCATCTGATGACAGCTTAAGTGTCTCTGTTTCTCTGTCTCCATGTGTTTTCTTCTGTGAATTTAGATGTTCTCTTTTTTAGTTAAAAATCCTCTTTGTTTAGTTTCTTTTATGCTTCATAACCTCTTGAATGATTGCTTAACAAAATTTTAACAAGAAATTCTTAAAAGATTGTAGAAAACTAATCAACTTAGGGGGAGAAATCTCAGTATTAAGAAGTAGATCTTTAAGTGTAACCAACTTAACAGGAGAAATATATCTGTCAAAACGATACATTATTTAACATTTGGTATAGGATTACATTAACTTATAATATAAACCTTTTTAATTAATGACAAAAGGGGGAGAAATATAAACTAACAAAATACTAAAAAGAGTGTAACAAAGAGAGAAATATATAGGGAGATTATAGGGAGTAGAAATAAATAGCAAAGAAATATAACATACAGTAAGAGAGAAGATAACAAACTAAGAGTTCTAATAATAAGTAAGAATAACAATAAGTCATAACAATAGGTATCTGAAATCTTAACAAGAACATTTTAACAATAGGTATCTGAAATTTCTGAAGTATCATATAACAATAGGTATCTGAAGGGTTCTAATAACAATAGGTGTCTGAAATCTTAACAAGAAAAATAACAATAGGTATCTGAAATCTTAACAAGAAAAAGTTTAACAATCGGTTATCTAAAATATCTGAAATATTAACAATAAACTTGTAACAGTTGGTTAATAAAAGATTTAACAATTGGAATTGATTAATTAAAGACTTAATTGTTTCAGAAGATATCTAAAAGAATCAATGCCTGTCTCAGGGGGAGTAATATAGATAGGGGAGTAATAAAATCTATTATCTTATTTTATTATCTCTCATTTCTTTTTATACCCATTTTGTCAGTAATATATAATTTATTTGTCATCATTAAAAAGGGGGAGATTGTGAAGTCTATAAATCTGTTAATTAAACATGATTATAAGACATAACATCCTTTAGTTTTAATGATTAACAAATAAGATTATATAAAGAACCAATTAGATCATATAAACAGGTTCTACTGAGAAAGGTATTGGTTTGTTAATTATGTTTCAGGATGAAATACTCTTTAGAAGAAGAAGAAGATTTTGTGAACAGAATCAGAATCAGAAGATCAGAATCAGAAGAACAAGAGTGCAGAATCTGAAGAAGATTAATCCTTAACAGAGTTGAAGCAACTGAAGAATAGAAGTGAAGACTTGAAGACTGACTGAAGAAGTGAAGACTTGAAAACTATCTGAAGAATCGAAGATTAGAAGACTATCTAAAGAACTGAAGGCAAAAGATATGAAGAAGTACAGATTCAAATATACGTCTGTCTGAAGAACAACAATGAACTGAAGAAACGAAGAAGAAGAGATACAAGAAGAAGAAGATACAAAGAAGAACGAAGCTACAATTCTAAGGAAGAAGGCCTCTGAAGTTTCAACCAGTATGAAGAATTGAAGTTGTCTGAAGGACGCAACCCGTCTGAAGTATTGAAGCTGTCTAAAGCAACGAAGCTGTCTGAAAGACTTGAGCTGTCTGAAATCATCAACCTGTCTTAAGTGTTGAAGCCGTCTGAAGAGCCAAGCCCGTCTGAAGACAGGAACCTGTCTGAAGACTGGAACCCGTCTGAAGGTTGGAAGCTGTCTGAAGCTTTAGTAATGACGTGGCATCTTTGCTGAAACCTTGCGTGAAGACTTTTCTAAGTCTCTGCTGCTCGTACGTTTTGAAACACATTTGTGGCAACAAACACAGAGACCTTTCCCGGTGCATTTGAACTTCATACACCACTGAGGAAATCTCTGCAACGCAGCATTCGTAGCAACAACAGTAGCAGCTTTACTGCAGCACCAACGTTGTACTATGTCAGAACTCTCAAGAAGCGTGTCTCACAACGGATTAAAAGAAGACTATTTGCTGTCTCTAAACAATAGTATTTCAACGAGACATTTCTTCATTTGTGCAATCTGGAACAAAGCAGAAGAAAAGCTCAGCAGAAGCAACAAGGAAGATGTTTGAATAAAATATATTCAATTCAACATCTTTATCTAAATATCAAAAGAGGAATCTGCAAACAACGACTATTGGTCAAGACATCTCATTCAAAGAAGTAATGGTGTCAGAAGCAAGTGAAAAATGAGTATATGCAGAATAAGCAAAAAGGGTAAATTCAACGGATACATACTCTCAAGAGAATCAGAGGAAATCCGAAAGCAAGCAGATGCAAGATAATGAAAGCTGGATAAAGCAGATAAAGCAGATGCAAGATAATGCAAGCTGGATAAAACAGATGCTAGAAAGCAGAAGAATTCAAGAGAGAGAATACACATAATCATCACATCTCTCAAAACAAAGCTCATCAACAGAAGTGTCAGAACGGGAGTATTCTAAACACTCAATATGCTTAAGGAGAAGCAACCGTTTGAGAAGCTATTACACAACGGCTATATGAGCCACATCATCAAAAGCTCAACGGTATTATGAATCATCTTCAACGGCTATATTCAAGCAGAACATATAAATAGCCTCTAGATTGAATTTGAAGTAGTTGGCATGCAGAGCATATTAACCATGCTGCCGAGCTGCAGTTGTTTTGCTGTACAACCAAGATAGATGAATCGGGATTGTTTTTCAAGAAGGTTCTTGAAATCAATCAGGATGAAAATTGTTAACTAGGCTGAGTGTCTTACAGTTAACAAGAGTTGACTCGAGCTAAAATACATCATGAAAATGTCAACAACGATTGATCAGAGAGTGAATTCTCAATCGGGCTACTGATCAGCTGGTCAGTTAGTTAGATTGTACAGTTGGTCTGTTGATCAAGTGAGTTGGTTGTCGGGAAGGTAATCATGCTGTACAAATGACTATCAAACCGGGTACGGTTTGAAGCTTTGAAGATACCTTGGTATTCCAATGATACGGGTGAGAATGTAGCCCATGGAAACCAATGGTTGGAGAATAAGGCTGAGCTTGATTTCACATTCTTAGTTAGCCTACTCTCATAGAAAAGACAGGGATTGTACTTAAATTCAAACACTTGTATCACTGTCTATCCTTGTATTTAGTTTGTAATGACTGTATCCTGAGTATGTACTCAGTAATCTCTATGTACAAGAAGAATCTGAGTTGAGAGGTTCTAGCGAACATCTAGCTTAGAATGAGTAGTAATACTCAACACTTAGTTAAGTGTCTGAGAGCCTGGAGAGGCTTGGTGGAAGAAAGAATACTTGTGGTAGAGCCTGGAGAGGCTTGATAGAAAGAATACTTGTTGTGTTGGCCTGGAGAGGTTAACATGTGTATCTGTGGTTTCAGATAGTGTGACATATATGTGGCTGCAAGGGTCTGGGGGATTCGGAGTGGCACATATGTGTTGTTGTTATTAAAAGCTAGTGGTGGTTTGCCACTAGGACTGGATGTAGCTCACAGGGTTTGTGGGTGAACCAGGATAAATTCTGTGTCTAAGTTCTCTTTCCCTTAATCTCTTTTATTTACAGTCTTTACATTTACGATGGGGATTGAAAAGTATTTTTCATAATAATCTTAACACAACGATTTCAATAAAACAAGTTTTCATACAAACGTAACGTTAAAACGTCTCTAGTGTAGGTTGAAGTATTATAGAAGAATATTTTCAGAGGGATGTCTGAAATACCTGTCTGAAGTGAGCCCAACAGGAACTCAGTTCGGACACATGAAATAGATGGTCTCTGATCATCTAAAGTATTTCAGAAACAGTTCTGAAGGTACTCTTAGTAATATTCTTCAGAAGACACTAAGAGAAGTTTGTTTAAAATCAAAACAATCTTAAGTGTAAGAGAAAGTTTTTAATCCAAATCTTTCATATATTCCGCATGTTCTTAAAATAACTCTGATCTTAAGATTGGTTTTGTACAATGATCACTTAGCGTGATTGTTTATTTTAAAGATTTCCATAATTGTCTTAAAATGTCTACAACACTATTCAACCCCCCCCTTTCTAGTGTTGCCTGTGGTTCTAACACAAAGTACTTCTTGAACATTGTGTCTTGCATTTGTTACGAATCTCAAATGTCTATAAATTTATCTTTATTAAATATGTAAAGTGAATAGTTTGATATTTGTTTATACTTATTTTTATGCCGTATCATTTCATCATAAAGTGTAAATGGTCAAATAATGAAAAAAAAAACTAAATGGTCAAAATAATTTTATTCATATCTTTTTAATATATTTAATACATTTAACTAATTAAAAAAATTTAAAATGGGTTCGTGCACCACATTGATTGGAAATTCTTGGAATTTGGAGTGGTTGTGGACTAATCTCCCAGAACCTGTTTGTCAGTAAATAAATTCCATCAAGCCAAGACTATCCCATGGTGTTCCAGGCCTTATCATTTTGGGAAACTCAGCTAATGGGCTTTACACAGCCAAGGAGGGGTACAAATGAATCATTAATAAACAAAGACAGGTTGAAGAAGATAAATCATGGTCCTGGATTTGGAAGCTTCAGGGTAGTGAATCTGTCAAATTCCTTATATGGTTAGCTGCAAGAGCAAGACTTCCAACCAAAAGT